>VXBC01006940.1:0-31447 GCA_013399945.1 Ploceus nigricollis | reverse complement strand
TTTTTTTCATAGGAATTAGACCTCATTAGAAATCAGAAGCAGGATTTGTTTTGTGTACTGATAAATTATTAAACCCAGTAATACATACATAGCAAGATTACATACCAACCCACAGAAATCCTTCAGAGTTGTTATTTTAAACCTGTGTCAATGAACAGTTTATTCTGAAGCATTTCAAATGTGTATGCATATGCATTATATACATATATATTATATATATATATATAGTGATTAAAAAATTAGCCAGTTTCTAGGCAGTGATAGTTTCTGTCATGGGTTGTGTTTGATGAATTTTTTCACCATAAAAATACTTACATAACAACCTCAACTTAAATGACTTCAAAACAAGTGGATTATTTTTAATTCCTCCAATCTGCTAAAATTAGTCCTGTGCTGCAACACGAATCATTTCCTAAGAAGCTTTATGGAATCAGACAATTGTTAAGGATGGGAAATATTTTTAAGATCACCAAGTCCAGCCACCAGCCCATCACCACCACCGTGTTCAGNCAGTTAATTGTCCAATTACAGCTTTAGCCCATGCAGTCCCATCCTGCTTGTTTTTCTCTCTCCAGCCCACGTTGTTTATGCTCTTGGGCCTGAGATTTGGATCATTTGTCCTTGGTCCCCAGCTAGAGAAGGAATTGTTTCGTCTCCCTACCCTGTGAAGAGAGCTTACCAACACTTAACATGAAGCTCAGACCACACACTAAAGCAGCACAGAATCTGAAAAATATAAAAGCTAAAACCTGAGGCATCAGTGGCATTTAGCCATGGATCTCTCATTAATTAGGAGAACACCTGAACTGTTGTAACCCCACCTAGCACAGGGCACTTGGCCTTTTCCACATCCAGATTGCCTTTGTAATGAAGGCATTTCCATCCTTCTCCCTTGAGGAAACCTCCAATCTGACTGGCAGCTATTGGGAAATAAATACCTGAGCATTTGCAAACGTCCCCTTTGGTTTGATGGGATATTGAGGGGAAAATCCCGAGCTTGGATGTGCTCACCAGAGCAGTTTGTTTGCTTATCCTGACCGAGTGAAAGGGTTTGCTGGGAGCCGTGTCCCTGTTCTACCACTGGGGTGTAGGAGAGCGTTATCCTAAGGCACTCAGCCTGGAATGGCCGGAGCCAGCTCCTGCTCCAGGACACGGGATGGTCTCAGAGCAGCACTGATGGCAGCTCTGTGCTGATTGCCTTGTTGATTGAAAACTTAATTAGGGAGAAGAAGCTATCTCTGGCCTTTACATCNCCACACGATTTCGAATATTCCAGGGATGGGGATTCCACCACTGCCCTGGGCAGCCTGTGCAGTGCTTGACAGCTTTCAGTGATTGGATTTTTTCCAATATCCAACCTGAGCCTCCCCTGGCCCAGCCTGAGGCCGTTCCCTCTCCTCCTGTCCCTGTTCCCTGGGAGCAGAGCCCGGCCCCCCCGGCTGTCCCCTCCTGTCAGGAGCTGTGCAGAGCCACAAGGTCCCCCCTGAGCCTCCTTTTCTCCAGGCTGAGCCCCTCTCCCAGCTCCCTCAGCTGCTCCTCATCAGACTTTTCCTGGAGTCTGTTATCAGTGTTATCAGTTATCCGTGTTATCACCCTGGAAAACAATTCCAGTTTCTTTTGGATTTGCTTCCCAGGTGATCAAACACTCAAAAATAACCAAAACCCCTGAAATGAAACCTCAAAACCTTTCCTCTCCCCACCCCTCTTCAAACATGTTGAAAAGGCTGCTGGAAAGATTTCCTGTTGTTTGATTCAAATGTGTTCTTTTGAGGGATAAAGGTTTCTCCGTTCCTGGATAAAGATGACATTTTGCATGGGATACGTGGTCCTAAACTCCATTATCCTTTAGAGGCAGCAGCTGCTTTGGTGTCTGGTCACCTTAACTTAAAATAGATGAGCAGAGCAGATGAGTTCTTAAATCCCAGGTAATTTAATACTGCTTTTGGAAGTGTCAGCTTTAATTAATGAGTGAAAAAGAGTAAAGAGACAACATCATGTTTTTTTTCTAAAAAGCTGAAGTACAAATACGGTCGCTTTTCTGTTTTTTAAAGATTTTCTTTTATTCCCTTCACCTCTAAACTTATTTATTTCCAGGACTTCCTGGACCCAAACAAGTATCCTGAATATGGAAATAATGGACTGTTAGTGTGATCAAGACTTCAAAAGGTCTTGTTTCTCTAAAAATAGAAATAAAAATAAAAATAAAGCAGCAGACAGATTAATTGTAGGGTTTTATTTAAGACTATGTGATGATAAACTTCCTAAGAAGCCTATGAAATTATGCTGATTTATTTTAGAATTTTTGATTTGGTAGAAATAGCTAAAAGAAAACACAGTCCAGGTGTTGTACCTTTACACTTCAAAAATCTTTTTCCATATATAACATTGTTGTTTCATTGTCTGAAAAAGCAGATGAGGATAAACTCTTGGCAAAACAAGGGATGGAATATTTCCCCAATCCATATTTTGTCATTAACTGAAAACCCAAAAAGATAAAATTAGTGAAGACAGTAGGAAGAGCACAAAGTAGGGCATATGGGATGCAAACTGAAGTTATTGGGGATAAGGAGAAACTTCAGGAAGAAATAGCCAAAGTGAGGGTTTGGGGGCTGCTTTCATGTGGGGTTGTGAGGGGAGAAGCATCTCTGAGGGCCAGGGAGAACCAAGTGATGCCCCTTTTGTGTCACTGAATCTTTGTCCTTCCCAGTGGGGCTGGAACTCACAATACTGGAATAACTGGTGATGAGGTCACTTCTGTTCAATAACTGAATTTTGGGTTAGGGTTCCAGCCTTCACTATCAAAAAGTGTCCCCAGGATCCACCCTCTGTATCTCTTTCTGCATTTTAAGCCCCAGAGCACTGTGAGTTCCTTTTCTTTTTTCTTTTTTTCTTTTTTTTAGTTGCCTTTCATGTATTTGAGGACCAGTAAAATTTTATTGTTATATATTCCTTCAGTCTTATTTCTAGCCTAAAGAATTCTCATTCCTTCTTTTAGCTGTTGACAGCAATTTATACCTGTAGCAGTGAAAAAAACAGGGAGGACTTTCAAACTATCTCTTTGGAGCATAAATTTCAGTGCCTGCCATAGATTAAAGTTTCTAATTCAGTCAGGGTTTTCGACACCTGCCTCTAAAAAGGTCCCCTTGCTTCTGGAGCCATCGATTCCACCTGTGACACTTTGCTGTGCATTGATTCATAGACTCCATTAAGAGGATTTTACAGGAATGTTTGCACGGCACATGAGAGAGAAACCTCCAGATGAATGATTTATAAAGGGCTGCTGTAAAGAAATGGCAATGAAACCTCCAGTGAGGGCTTTGAAAAAAAAGCCTAATTATGATTTGTGCAATTGCTAATAAATAACAGTGTGAGCTGGAAGCCTAAATCTTGTGCTTCTTGGGCAATATCAGCCTTTGCATATTTATATTTCAGGCCACTGGTTTTCAGATTGTGATCAGACCCATAATAATGGGGCACATATATTATATGTTCATATTTTATATATATTTATTAGGTTCATGTCATATATATGCAGTATAATATCTTTTATCCAAGTGTTGTTGATGAATAACAGGAAAGCAAGTGCAGGGATAATGTAGCCTGTCTTTATCACTAGGAGTATCACACTATGAATTCCAGAAATTTCTGCTTGCCCCTCACTGCATAAAATTCATTGCTGTTTCTGTGCAATCAGACATTGAAGGCCACAGAAGAAAATTCATTAATATTTGCCTTATGGATTTAATGATTGTTTATTTTGTTTCATGTTTTTAATGGTTGCAGAACCTTCCAGCTTTTGCCTCCTCCAAATTTATGTCATTCCTTCCACACTGTGATCCTTTTAGTTTAAAACTGTCTGTCAGACAGACTGATCCAGAAAGTGTGGTGTGGTTCCTTTTGCTTCCCCCCAAATTCCTGTGGGATGGTACAAGAAGGAATGTGTTGTGGTGAACCCAGGCACTGCTGTGATGAGGGCCTGTGCTGCCCAAAACCATGCAGCACCTCCATCTTTATCCCAGGCTGTTTCTTCAAAGGTGACTGAGAACTCCCAGACAGGGATTTAGTGAATCAGCAAAATGGTTTTTAACAGCTTTCAAGTGGGCTCAAGAATGAGTTGCTGTGTCTGACACTGAATGGCATCCAGAAGACACTTTTATTATTTCAGCATCTGAAAGTGCTCCATATACACATATGCATATATAAATCTCCTATTCTTACTACAATTTATTGATAATAAATACAGAATTTTTCTTAACAATTAAGCATAACTATGTGAAAAACAGAACACGAACACGATGAGTAGCTGGGCTTCCTTCCCTGGGGAGCACCAGAGCAGAAAACTGAAAATTTTTGGTGAGTTCCCACCTCATCCCTGGCAGCACTGGAAAAGGCGTGGGTGAGAATGGGGTCCATGGAGACATTTCCATGGAGGAAGGCTCTCCAAACTGGTAACTTGTTTCCCTGTCCCCATGTCCCATCCATAAATCACCTTTGGCAGGGAGTGTTGGTCCTTTTTGGTGATTGTGACCTCAGCACTCGAGTTGTGATTGGGTTCCTGCAGCCCCCAAAAGACCTCAAAGCACCCGGATTTCAGCTTTCAGACGTGCCCCATGGAAACCTCTGTGCCACAATATATCCTAAGCCTTTGGAGGCAGTCTCATGGCTGGGACAGGGGTGTAGGTAGCACTGGTTTGTGGTGAGCTCCACCTGGATGGCTAGAAACATCACTGTGAACCAAAAGGCACCACTCTGTGAAAGAAATGGAGTCCAAATTTCTGCTTAGAGCAGCGCCAAACTCAAGGGTTTATTTTTAAATTTAATTTTCCTCCAGACAGCCCCCTCTTGTACTCACTGTGACAAGGGGAAAAGCCAGGGGAGGTTGCATGTGGATAATATTGTGCTTTGTAGGTCCGGGCAGTTGACCCTCTCACTTGGAACATTGTCCTAGACAGTCCAAATAAAAGAAAATTTGGGCCCCTGAACTCAACCAATGTTTTCTTGTGTGAAGTGCAGCACTTCCAGCACCTCACATGGAGCTCACCTGCTCCTCCACTGCCTCCTAGAAAGCACAAACCCTGGGTTTATGGAAGAGTGGTGGAGTTATCTGCCCAATTTCCACTCCTTTCTGAACTCATTTGATTGCAAGGAGGACAACACAGACAGGAACAACAGACTCCAATTTCTGGGGGCTGCTCTCAGGCTCTGCTGTGTCCCATCTGCATCTGTGTTGTGCTGACAGAGCTGGACCTATGGCAACACCACATCCTTGCCAGCCAGCTCCACCTGGAGCTGATGGATCCATTTTCCCACAGCAAAAATGTCATTAGGGTGTTCAGTCACTCTGTGTTCCCTTTTTTATATAAAGAAATACTTCTAATACTTTAACAGCTCTGAGGCTGAAATGATTAGCCTGCAATAAACTTAGAAAACCCTCTGGACAGAAAGAGCTATTCAGGGCCATGTAAATCCAGAAGCATATCTGAACTAGCTCAATATTTTGGAATGTCATGATGTATTTGGAGAAATTTTTAATTCAATTGAGGATAGTTCTTTTCAAACTCCTGGGCAGGAATGAGTCTCCAGAGGCCAGAGCTGCATTTATAACAAGCTCTTTAAGGGCCTTGCCTGATTCTAGGCTCCAGCAAAAAAAGAGCAAAATATTGATGAGTAGGCAGTGCAATTCCCTCTCCAGAGCCTTGTGGTCAAATTAATGGAATCAATGCACCACAAACCAGGAACCCCTTTGTCATATTTATGTCACTTCTGTAGCATTTACCTATAAGACAAAATGCAACCATTAGAATGTGGCTGTAGTGCATGGGCACGTCGGTGAAATGGAAGAGGATTTTAAATCACCTTCCCCTTCCTTATTACCTTCATATTTCCTATTTGCAAAGCCTGTGGCCAGAACAGATAAGGAATACAAAGGGCAGGAGGAACAGGGAAGGGTCTGTGCTGGCGTGGCAGAGAGCTCAGCCTTGCATTTTGACACTCACAGAATCCCAGGCTGCTGTGGCTTGGGAGAGGCTTTAAATCCCATCCAGTGCCACCCCCTGCCACGGGCTAGACCAGGTTTCCACTAGCCCAGGTTGTTCCAAGCCCTGTCCAACCTGGCCTTGGACACTTCCAGGGAAGGGACAGCCACAGCTTCTCTGGGTACTCTGTGCTAGGGTTTCACCACCCCCACAGGGAACAATTCCTTCCCAAAATCCCAATTAACCATGCCCTCTATCAGTGTGAAGCCTCTTGTCCTGTCACTCCAGGCCCTTGTCCAAAGTCCCTCTCCAGCTCTCTTGGAGCCCTTTCAGGCACTGGAAGGTGCTCTAAGGTCTCCTCAGAGCCTTCTCTTCTCTGGCTGAAATGCAGAGAGCAAGGATGCAAAAGGATCTAAAAAGCTTCTTTGGTTTAAAATATTTGCTGTCATCTGCCAAGTGTCAAACCCCCATGTTGGTATCAGTGTGATAAAGATATCTCCTGCCTGTCCTCCTTCCTGCCATGTTCCTTGTCAGGATGGAGGAGGAACAGAAATAACTTTTTTAGATTAGCAACAGCAAAGTTGTTAAATTTAATCCAAGCCCATAAAAAAACCTCTCTGAGGTCCTGTGCATGCAGGGACCCAACACAGTGAGCCTGAGCAATGCCTGTCTGCTAAACAAAGGTGATTAATGCAAAAAGCTGCCTGATGTGTTAATTAGAAGATGATCACACTGGTTTCATACAGGGCTGGATCCATTCCTGTGGATGGATCTGATGGGGCACCATTGTAAACTACTCAAACCTCAGCACAGATTGAAATCCTCCCAAACTCTGTCATTAATATCACTCCCAGTGAATCCTCTCCTTTGACAGACTCAGCTCCCAGTGATTTACCCCGAAGAAAAAGTGTTTTGACATTAGATTCTGGAAAACTTAAGGCTTGGGGTAGAGTTTGACAAGTGAAAAGCATTTGGAGTGGGATTCATTCATCTAGCACTGAAGAGTGGATGGCTCATGGCTGGGTGGAATTAAAAAGGGAAGAAATTAACTTGCTTTATGGGTTATTATAATCTATGATGTCTCTCTGATAGTGTGCTTTCCTAGATTGCTTTAATATTCACCTTAAACAAACTGGAAACTTTTCACATCCTGCAGTAACATAGGAAAAATTCAGCCCAGGAAAAAATTCTGATTACAAATTGTTCCTTGTCTAGCTGCGATGGATTTTAGGGGTGGTTTGTGGTTCTGTGGTTGTTGTTGGCAGTTTTCTTGTTTATTTGGATTTCTTTTGGTTTTGATTTACCAGTTGTTTGTTTCTTTTTTTGTCTGCTGTATGCATTATCAAGAGAAAGTGCCACTTCTGATACCAGTTCAGAGGAGGCACCAGGATGGTCAGAGGGATGGAGCAGCTCTGCTGGGAGAGTTGGGATTGTTCAGTCTGGACAAGAAAAGCTTTGGGGTGACCTCATTGTGGCCTTGCAGTGCCTGAAGGAACTGACAGAAAACATGGAGAGAGACTGTTTACAAGGGATGGAATGCCAGGAGAAGGGGGAATGGCTTCCCGCTGCCACAGTGCAGGGTCAGATGGGATATTGGGAAGGAATTGTTCCCTGTGAGGGTGGGGAGGCCCTGGCACAGGGTGCCCAGAGAAGCTGTGGCTGCCCCTGGATCCCTGGAAGTGTCCAAGGCCAGGCTGGACAGGGCTTGGAGCAGCCTGGGACAGTGGGAGGTGTCCCTGCCCATGGCAGGGGGTGGAAAACCAAAACACCAAAACAATTCCATGATTCTATGAAAATGAAAACTATGTAGAAGAAAACTGCCAGCAGAAACTCAGATGAGCTGAGGATTGCTGTGTTTTCCCCTACTTTGTCACAAGAAATCAGCAGCCCAAAGCAAGCCATACATAATTCAACAATTCAACATTTCACTAATGTTGGTCACAGGAGTGGAAAAATTTTACTTCAGTTCCAGGGATGGAAGAACTCTTGTCAGTTAGATTGGTTGGCTCATTGATGCTGTTGAATTTGAGTATTCAAGCAAGGTGTGCTTGGCTTTGTGAACAAATATTACTGTGGTGCATTCTGCATTTCATCAGAGAAACCTCAGCCTCCAAGTGGTGTCCCCAAGGCTTTGTCATCAGTATCATCAAGATCTACCATCAGCTGGAAAAGAAATAGGGATTGGTGGGCAGCATCCCTGCCAAGAATGGTTTGAAGCCTCAAAATTCTCTGCTAGGGCAAGTTCTGTGTTAATTTCATCCCCATTTCTCTCTGAGTGAGCCCAGCTTGGTCAAGCTGAGTTTATTCTGTTCTTCCACTTGGTTTTCCTCGTGCAAGGACTCTTTTCAGGGCTCTGTGGTGCACAAGGCAGGACTGTGCCAAAGGGCTAAAGGGGGCAGAGAAGCTGACCAATAATCATCAATCTTGTGAGGAGTTTCTCAGGCATTACAGAAAATAAGTGGCAGTAGCTGTGCTCTCTGATTTATTTTTATGCTAATGAGATCAAAGTGCTGCTTCATGCAGCCCTCAGAGCTGAATTAATGGGGAAAATGTTCATGGCTGTGATTGCGTGGGGATGTGACAATTAAAAACATTGTTTAGCAGGAGTAAAGTCACTAATTAAAAAAAGTAAGTGCAACAAGATGAGTAAAGTCCATTTTAAGGATTCATTCAGAAAAACAGGAAAATTTTTGATCTCTATTTGCAGTCACTCTACAGCCAAGGTCACAAAGCTCATAAGAAACCCAGCTCAGAACAAAAACAATAACAGTAGTCAAACCAGTAATGTTGAAGGAACTCACAATGTATTTTTAAAAATAACCCCCCAAAACTAAAAACAGGATTCTAAACCACCCAGAAAGCCTGAGGGTTAATGGGATTAGAGATGGGAGTAATGGGATTAGTGGCTCTGCCTTGGGAGCAGTGTCACTCTCCCTATCAACAGAGATGGTGAAAGAGGGAATCAGACACTGTGTATTCCCAGGGACCAATTCCCAGTGAAATTCTGCTGGAATTGGAGTCACTGGGAATTCCCAAACAATGAGGGAGCCAAAATGAACGAGAGCTTTATAATCCTGATGTAAAGTATTGGAACAAACAGCTCCTTATTAGACAGGTGGCTTTGGGGAAGGATCTTAAGGGTGGTGGTGGTGACAGACAAAGGGGTTTTCTCTTCTTAGGCTTTAGCTGGATTTTGCTTTAATTGCAGACTCCACATGATTCCTTTGTGGTCAGCAATTATGGCTCAGGAATCCATCCCAGGAGGCTGCACGTGGCCTCCATGAGGAACAGCACCTGCAAGGAACCAGAAGAGGTATGGAACTGCTGCCCTGAACCAGCTGGGGATCGGCTGCAAGGATGTCTTGGCTCAGGGTAAAATATGAATAAAGAGAGGAAAAGTGCTGTGATCTGGCAGAAATGAAGGGCACAATCTCAAAAGCCATATCAAAGTCCTGTTTAGTCAATAGTCTGCATCACTTATGGGTGTAAAAAACAATGTCTAAGCAAGAAAACTTTCAGGACTTATTGCTAAGTCCATAAAAATTTGAAGATTTACTGAGGAATAANCATTTTTTTATTGTGCCTTACTATAACAGATGAAGAAATCTGTGTTTCTACACCCCTGCCCACTGCAGCAGGATTTTCAATCAGATTTTACTAATGTGATACTTCACATCAGGAAAACTGAAGCCCTTCAGTCCATCCAGATCACAGATTTCTGGAAATGTATTGTTCTTCTGAAGCTGATTGAAAACATGGAAGCAGTAGTAATGTCATCATTACTAATGGGATTGTTCAGAGTCATTAATTAATTTTATTATTAATTGTAAATACTTATAAATACCCATTAATTTCTATGTTGATTTGCTGTGGATTTGGGTTTCTTCCTTCTTGTACTTAGTTTCAGTACTAGAAGATGGTTGGTAGGAAGTTTAGAATAAATTTTGTGTGCAGAGGGGATTTATTTGAGTCTGGTGGCGGTGGAGCAGTTCACAATGTCCTTACAGAGACCTTGAATCCCAGAGTGGTTTGGGCTGGGAGGGACCTAAGGGATCATCCATTCAACCCCTGCCATGGGCAGGGAATCCTTGGATAAACCCTGGGACAAACAAGGACTGCACAGGAATGTTTTCCAGCCCAGGAGCCCAGGCTGGTTTATTTAAACACCAGTAATGCCAGAATGTCTCCTGGAAGCCCTATGGAATGGACAGGTGGTGTCAAAGACTGGTTAGCAACCACTGATCTGTATTTTGGGAATTCTGCTCAACATCAGCCTAAAAGGGCTGGGATGTTGCCCTTGCCATCTCTCTATCTGGATGTGAAATGCATCATTTGTCAGTGACTGCCAGTCCCCAGTCAGTTTTTGGGGACTGACTGATGAACAAATCCCAGGTTTGGGGCAGACAAGGAGGAAGACACATTATACAGAAATTACAGGGAATTGTGGATGAATTTGATAATTTACCAAGGCAGAAAGGTGATTATTTGATGCTGTTGTTCAATTGGTTTGTTCATGGATTTGTTGTTCATTTATAACTCCAGCAGCTGATGTGTGGGGAGTGGCTGGTGCTACTTTTGAGCCTCACTAACAAACTGCAATTAAAAGCTTACCTGCTTTAACTCCTTCTTTTTTATTTACTCCCATTAACTCCTGCATTTCCTGGCCTCAGGGAGCTCCCAGAGTGTATAAAAACAGCTTTACAGTCCATTGTTGGTATCTCAGCACTGCATTGGAACTCGGCTGCTTCTCTGTGCTCTTTTCCTCCTCCTTCTGTTTTCTGAAGAGGTATCAGAATTTTGGTGGCCCATGTGCCAGCAGCAATGGATTGGCCAGGGTGGAACCTGATCAGCTTCTCAAAAAAAAAAAAAAAAAACCAAAAAAACATACTTGTCAGAGTGGCAAAAGGAAAGATTTTTTCCAAGCTTTTTGAGATCCTGGGTATCCTCTTGGTTTCTAATCCTACTGAAACCAAGCAGAGTCACATACTTAGGAGGGTTTTAAATCACAAGGGTGATTTTCACCCCCTGGATTTATTATTAAACAAGCTTTTGTGTTCATACACAAGCTTTTGTGTTTCCTTTGAACAACTCGTTCACTTCCCTGGGTTTCCTCCCTCATGCTTTCCAAGAGGAAGGAGAAGCAGCGTTTGGTGTGATCCTTTCCTTGCACTTCCCATGTCTTGTTCCTTGCTGGAGTTTCTGCCAGCGGCTCTCAAAGGCTTCATTCCTGCTTGAAACACGGAGCCTGCTGGACTCCTGACCTGGGCTGATTTAACAAGGATCATTATTTTTCCACGGACATGGATAATTGCACCTCCATCCCAGCACAAAGCCGTGGAGTTTGTAGCCCATCCAAGGAATGTGTTCTGCCCTCCTTGCCTGAACGATGTGAACTGAGCAATTCCTTCCTTGCTGACTTCTGGAAGGAGTGAAACCAGGAAAAAATAATTAGCTGCATGAAATATGAAGTGTCTTCCCTTTTCTGAGCATTACAAGTATTTCTGAGCGTTACTCCTTTATAGGATTCCTTTCCAAAAGCTTTTAATGAAGGCAGGATGAAAGCCAATGAAGTAGTAGCTGAATGCTGCTTTTTTCTGGTTTAAAATAGACATTAATTTTCTTTTTACCTCTCACTCATGTCCATACATCATTTTGCCTCTCTCCTACAAATGTGCAACTCTGGAAAGTGTTCTCATTACTTTTACCTTCCTATCACACAATTCCAAGATCCATTGTATCAAAGATGCTACATAAAAAGGCAAATTAAAATTGAATTGCAGTAAAGCTCCTGAGAGAATTCAGTGCACTTCAAAGAGTTTACAACTAAATGCATGATGTGGTGGGAATGGACAATTAAGTGCAGGGAATCAGTATAAATGTGCTGGTTTGTGTTAAGTGGTGAATATGTGATTATGTGTATTTTATTTGGGACCTTTAATTGCAAATAATAGTGCTGGGTCATATATGTTCAAATGTGTGGAAAATCTGCTTTCCTGCAAGGTGGAATGGAGGATTTGTTTATTGACATACACAGTACGGGATTGTTTGGCAATAACTCCCTAAACAACCACTACTTTTATGTATCTTTATGTTTTCAGATCTCTTATGGAAGAATTTAATAATTGGAGATTGCAGGAAGTCAGGTGGGTGAGGTGGCACTGAAGTGGGGGCTGGTCTCTTCTCTCAGGGAACAAGTGACAAGATGAAAGGACACGGTCTCAAGATGTGCCAGGGGAGGTTTAGCTTGGATATTCAGGAAAACTTCTTCATGGAAAGGGTGGTCAGGCATTGGAACAGGCTGTCCGGGTCAATGTTGGAGTCACCAACCCTGGAAATGTTCAAAAAGAGAAAGAATTTAGGCAAGAAACTGCTTGGACATCTATCAGCATAAAATTTTATTATTATTGCTCTTATTAATAAGAATAATGATGTTTTAAAAGAGGTGAATATTATCATTTCAGTCATTCTTACAGAGTCTGAGTAGTGGAAATTAATACAGCTGGACTTTGCCCAAAAATAATAATCTGACAATTCCGGGATTTAGTGATTCTTTTGGAACAAATCCTCATTTTTAAAGTCAGGATAGAAAGTGGTTTTGTGAGTTAGTCAGGCTATAATCTCTATCCCAGCGGGATCTGCAGTTCAGAAAAGCCAGGTGGGGAACACTGCTGCCTTTCCAGAGGTTCCTACTGAGGATAACAGCAGTAATTATCCTCGGGATATCTATGCCCATCTCAAGTGCACCAATTAGTGACACTTGAGCCTGAAAGGAGGTGAAAATGAATGATCCTGTTGCCAGACAATAGGAAACTGTTTGTGTTTCCCGGCCAGTTACAGACTTCCTTGGTTAATTAAGATCTTTATCCATGTCTGAAGCCCACAGCTCCTTTGGTGTGCTTGGGAAAGGGGAAATGTAGCTTCTACATTTGCTCTTTGCCCTGAGATAAATGTCTCTGATATGAAATTCAGGGCACCGAGCACGTGTTTGGAGACGGAACACAGGAGGGAGCCAGGACCGTCCTTTGTGGAGGTACCTCTGAAAGTATCTCCACATTTTCCAGCTGGGACTGGAAATCAGATACAATTTTAGCAGAATATTAGAAAAAAACAGTATAATTGAATGGTTTGGGTTGGAAGGGAACTTGAAAATCAATCCATCCCACCCCTGCCATGGGCAGGGACACCTCCCACTGTCTCAGGTTGCTCCAAGCCCCATCCAGCTTGGCCTTGGACACTGCCGGGGATCCAGGGGCAGCCACAGCTTCTCTGGACACCCTCTGCCAGGGCCTCCCCACCCTCTGACACCACGTTCCAAACCATTCTATGATTCTGTGATTTTGGGGATCTGGGGAAATCCAGAAAAAAAAGAAAATTGGATATATATATATATATAGCATCAAAAATAACATCAGCCATTAATCAATGAGCTATTTAAATAAGCTAATTAATTTAATGGTTTTTAAAATGCTGCAGTGTGACACAGAGCCTTGGAAGAGGCGTGTCCTTCCTTTCCGAATACCAGCAAAAGATCATCCCGCAAGAGAAAGGAAGGAGTTCCTCCAGCCTTAAGGAGCTGTGTTGTAATTTGTAAAAATAAATGTAAAAGACATCACCTGATGGAAGGAAGCGAATGCAAAGCACCCCTAGTCCTGCCCAGCCTGACAAATCACAGCAGGGAAAGGGCAGGAGAGGAACAAGGAATTTTTCACCTTCTCGGTTAGGAACCTTAAACACTTCTGTTTACAGCCCTTATCTCCAAAACCCCACAACACGAGGCAGATTTAATGCAAACAGTTTGGTTTTGTTTCTCTGATGGCAAGGTGTGGGAAATGGATTTGTAGATACTTTGGAGAAACAGAATTATGAAAGATGTATTGTAGTAGAACCTATGAAGAGCAATTTTAGATGATTAGTTTTCAGGTATTTACAGCATGGTATAGTTAATGTTGATAGGTTAAGAAACGTTTTTAGTGTATCGTAATTATGAAATAGTTGTTTTTTGATTGTGATGGTGTGAATTATAACATCTGTATTGTCTCACTCTTCTCATGAGACTGAAAATGGAATAAAAGTTTTTAAAACGCTTCTTAGTTGTTCCATCTCTAGGTCAGAAAAGGGTAAAATCCGACAGCAATGAAGAAAAATCTGCAGAACAGGACCAAAGAAACCCTTCCTGCTTTTGCATATGAGGTGTATTTCTTCCACATCAGCTGCATGGGCAGTTGTACAAAAAATCCATGGAAAAATGAACAATGAGCTCTGGGAATTAGGTGCAACAAACGGGTACGTGATGCACCAGTAACAGATTGCTAACATTTAACACCACAAATCAGTAACACACAAATTTCCAGGGAACAAATCTCTTCTCTGCAGGGGCACCTTCGAAGTCCTTAGAGTGAGTTAAATTCTGGCTCCTTGTGTGCTCCAGGTGGGAATCAGCTCCCATTAGCTCTCTTTGAGATGCAGATTTCCTGCCCTCCCCTGTGCTCTCACTCCATCCACACCTTGCCCAGCAGAACAGGAGGAATTTCCTGTCCGTCCAGGCTGGAATCCTGATGCAAGTGAATCAGAAAATTACCTCTATATGGCTCAATAATGAGATAATTTGAATTCTAGTCTATTATTAAGCCTTTGAAACAGCGTAAGATGGATTTAAATTGGGATATATTCTGGATTCTTTCTTATCCTTTATGTTTTCTCTTGACATCTACCTACTTAATTTTTCTCTCCTTGAAAAATAGGAAAAAAAAAAAAAAAAGCCCTGAATGTGACACAGTTTCTCCTATATCTTTGTTATGCTTTGTATGGTGCCACAGTAGGAAGAAAAGTTCTTTCTTTCACATTAACAGCAGTTTCTCCTAGTTGCAAGTGGAATTTAAAAGATTCATGTTCTTTTCCTCTATTATTTTCATGATGGTGACGCTGAAAAGGCTGTTGGGTTTTTTTTTTAAATCTGCCTCACACTCCAAATATTCAATACATTCAGATTTTCATCCTAGGGTTTTATTTTGTATATACAGTGAAGTACTTGTCACAGTGGGAAAGAGAAATGTGAATTGTGAAGATAACTTGTGAATTATAACTCATTATTATGGAAACAAAAGTGTCCTGCATCTCTAGGAAAATGGAGAAGGAGGGAGTAGAGAAAAGGGGAAAAATAAAATTAAGCATTTTGATTTTTTTTTACAATTTTTAAATGTTATTCCTGTGTAAACTGTTGGCATTTCTTGTGGGTTTAACATTTGTGCCTTGCCTCTGAGTGCCAAGGAAACTTTCTTTTGGCTTGCTTGCCCTCCTTAAACATATCCAGATTGGGAAAAGTTGCTTTTATGACAATACTTTGCTTTATAGCAACAAGATCATTACACTTTGATGTTGCTGCAGTAAAATTAGGGGATGTGATGAAGTTAAGTGCAGAAAATGTTACCAAAGCTGCATAAAAAGGTCATTAAAAAACTGTCTTAATAGACACTTTACTGGAAATTTGAGGAGTGGGAGAAGCAATGAAAAATATGTTTTCCTTTTGGCTTATATGATCTAATTTCTCAAAACTGGATCATGTTTCTAATGGCACAATCCCCATGCTTTTTACAGCATTACTTTTCCTGAGTCTCCCTCTAAACAAGTTAAAATCTTGATTTCGCTCCAGTCCAGATGAACAACAATCAGCTGGAATGTTACCTGTGAAGTTTTGAGTGTTCAGATCCCTCCCACTATTTGAGAGTGATGGAAGGATTTCACCCCTCCTTCCTAATGTTTGCAATTAAAAATAAAAAGGGGAACTAATTATAAAAGTTATTTGTAAGTAAAAGCTCTGGAAATCAGATCCCCAGTTTGAAAAACCAAACTAATTTCAAAATAAACTCCATTTTAGCAAACTGAGTTTATCACTGACAGTTGTCATACTTATCTGTAGAGTAGATCCATTCAAGTAGCTCTAATTCCAGTTCTAAATCTTGTGCTGATGGATCTGGTGCATCTTTGGAATTCTGTCACTTGAGCTGTCATATTTTGAGGAAAGACTCTAGCACAGCTACCTGTTTTTTACACGTGGGACAGGCAGAGAACAAGAAATACAACAAAAACAAGAGGAAATGATTAAAATGGAACTTCCTACTTGATCAACTCAGTGGTTTTGGTCTGAAAAGCTGCAGATCCACAAGACAAGAAATAGCTACCATGTCCCTCAGACAGGGATACTTGGATTTATTCCTTACATAGTTTGGGGTTTGGGGTCAGTGTCTTTATCAGTCCCTGAAGATTTAATTTATTTGTTTCACAGCAATTTTTTTAGTAAATACTATGAATAGAAAGAGGAAGGGAATCATATTAACACTGAGCACTGGAGCCTGCTTCAGTGTATCCCTTTCATCTGATATTTAGGGAACATTTCTGTGGGGGATTTCAACCAGATTTGATAAAAAATGGGTTTGCACCCTCAGTATTATTCAAGAGAACATGAAGAGAAATGTGCTGTTTAGAGTTGAAATTTTGGTTTCTGTCTCCACATATATTGATCCCTCTTACGCGTCTCATATAATTCCACGAGATAATTCTGGGAATATTTCTGTTTAATTTCCAGCTGGGAGCAGGCACTGTGTGACTGCTGAGCTGACACTCCCAGCTCAATAATTAAAGTGATGTCCATTACAGATCTGCAGGCTTGGGACACCTTTCCCAGTCATGGCAGTCAATCATTCCCGAGGGCAGCTCAACCTTTCCTGCATTTACTTTTCTGTGGATTAACATCTGCCCATAAAAAAGGCATTGCTGTCAGAGCTCAGCTGAGATGCTTTCATATGGAGCTGGAGGTGACTGAGAGCTCTGCACACCAAAGTAAAACAAAGTTTCCAGGAAAAAAGAATTTCCCATTTATTTAGCCCAAATGGGAATCTTTTTAAATCTACTGGTGCTGATTCAGCAATGGTGCAAAGATGGGGCTGTGGCACCAGACTTCTTGAAGTGCTCACAAATTTCCTTCCAATTGCATCCAAACAAACACTCTGAGACTTGAGGAATTAAATACTTTTTTATTATCGCAAAAATGAGATTTCTTTTGAGGAAGTTCCTAGAGCATTTTATGTGGAGTTGCTTTGGGGAAAAAAACTGGTTCTGAACATGGTTTTTATTTTACTTTTTCATTCTCTGAAATTTTGGTGAAAAATGGGAATTAGAAACACTCCCTTTCCCAGAGAAGAGAAAATAGAGAAAAAATCTGGGTAATTTATGCAATGGGATCCTTGAACTTTTAAAAACTTTTCTGCTCTTGCTGTGAGTGCCTCCTCTGGACTTTCCAACAGATATTTGTGGTAACTGAACTATTTTGGAGAACACCACAATCAGTACTTTAATTAGACCACATTAGTTTCGTTATCTGGCTGTTTCTGGAGGTGCCTTAGATGTATCAGAGGGAAATGAAGAGAGAAAAGGAAAAAATCTCAAATATATAAATGTACATGGACAACACTATGATCAGGACAGGGTAAGGTAAGCAGGCTGGAGAGAAGAACCACAGTTTAATTTGAAATGCATTTTCTCCTAGACCTGATGATAATGAATCTTATATGAATATTGCTGTTAAATAATTTGCCTTTTGCTATTTCTCCATTGATAAAACAAAGATACTGATCATTATGCTTTATAAAATCTCTTGCAATCTACTACTGCTATATAAATACACATATCTGTATGGAGATATGCACATCTTTAATGATTGTAAATGAGCATGGCAGTAGATTGACATTTTATGCATAATATGTTTTCAATTTACTTCTTAAATGACTTAACTATGATGATGATCTGATGTGAAAGAGTCTAATGAACTGATGAGGGCCAGCATGACACCAAACCTATCAAAAATAATTACCAGACCCTTCTATATGTGATGAGTAACTCCAGAATAATGTGACATTTCAGGAACAGTGCCATGCCAGTTCAGGAATTTCCACTTCACAAATGTATTTCAAATTGAACAACGTATACACTGAATTTTTCAGTTTCTTCCCTGATAAAATGAATCCTCACACCTTTATTTCACAAATCTACCTCTGTACCTTGAATTGCTAGATGCAATCCAGGGCATTAATTTAAAAGAAGACGTAAAATAAGCCTTTTTGTTTTTTACTTCTCGCCATGTTTTTTAAAGGCTGCTGTGGATCGGGGCATGGAGTGTTCTTATTTCTTCCCCTGAAAAGCCCATTCCAGCAGATGCAAACTGCACTGCTTTGTTCAGGTGTTGCTCCCATCCCTTTGAACAGATGTCAGAGCTTTCCCTGTGTGCACGACACTGGAGGCTCCCATATGTTCTGTGTCACTGCAAACCTCTGATAAGGCAGTTTCTACTTTATTCTGATACCACTGGCTGGTATTTCAAATGCAACCAAGTTGTAAATCTTGACATTATAAATAACAGCTGTAGCACATGAATTCTGTACTGATTTTCCAGTCTAGGAAAAAGACCCAACCTTCCCAACCTTCTGTTTGGTTCATTTGCAGCTTTGGTCCCTACTAGACTCTTTTCTCAGAATGCTGGATACACTTTGGATATTATGGTGATGACTTTTTGATTTATTTGCCTTTGAGGCTACCTAAAGAATTGTATTTAAATTTAATCTACAATTCGCCGATTTGGCCCACCACTCAAAATTCCTCTGGCATTTTGGTGTGCTCTTTGCTATTGAACTGTGACAGTGGCAGTTCTGCTGCCCTGTCACCATTTTCGTGTGGTCTGTTCTGGAAAAAATGGTCCTTAAACAACTGAATATTCACTTTCCTAAGTTTTAGGGGTTTTACTAAACATTTTTACTGTCCTGTATCCCTTGAGGTCATGAATTCCAGAGGAGTCCAAGCCACCACCAGTCTTGATCTATCCAATATTAGTGAGCAATTGGTGTCTCTCCCCTGAATAAGGATCTTATCTCAATGCCCTCCAAGGATGTCCTTCACTGCCTGCAGCCTGTTGTACCCCTCTCTCAGGATCCAGTGCTATCGAGTCCTCCAGCAGGATCAAGGATTTCTAGAAATTTCCTCTAGATGTAGGAAAATTTTCCAGGCTGCATCAAAGTAGTCATGGAAACAAATTCCTCATCCTCAAGAATTGTATGGGATCCCCTGCACTGTTAATATGTTTTTCAGACTGGTGGTGTGAGGAGTTTCAAACCAGGGGTGTTTGATATCTTAGAAGCAGCCTCAGGTTGAAAGAGCTTTCACTTCACAGGGAATTTGAGAATAGAAACAATATGGCAAATAGATGACAGAATTATTGTTATTGTTGTTGCTATTACTATTATTATTGTTGTTGTTATTATTTATTCAGCTCCTTTCTAGGAACTGTCCACTGAAGATCCTCAGCTGTCAGATAACACTGCAGACATAAAATGGACATTGACAGCTAATTAACTGAGGGAAAAAACAAACAATCCAATAGTAATTATGTGAGCAACTTCTTGCAGAAGGCTTCCTTCTGCAGACATTGCTGCTGCTTTCATTTCTTTGATTATTATAAGGCTACATATGGTGAGTGGCTCCTGGCCGTGCTCCTCATCCCCACAGCTGCTGGTAAGAACTCAGAATGAATTACTCCATTTGGAAAATAGGATGAAAATATGGAGAGAAGTGCTCCAGGGGCCTGTCCACGGTGGTGTGTGAGGAGAGGAGGCTGTTCCTGTGGTTGTGTGTAATTTCCTTGGCTTTCACTTGCGTACATTTTCCATTGATCTTTAGAAATCCTCATGTGCTCCCTTTCAGATTTGGGTTTAGCCTGCTTGCTTTTGTAGATCTCTCATTTCTGCAATGACCTGTGGCTGAAGGTTTAATGGACATCTGCTAAATGAGATTTTTGCAATTGTCTCTCTCGTGCCATTTTTTTCCTTCAAAGTTATTTTTTCCATTTGCTCTCAAATCTCAGCCACGTTTCAGCTACTTATTAATGTGTGTATTCAGGTTCAAATTTACTTTTTGCTTTGCAGAACTCTGTTTCTTTACAATAAATGTCCTTAGCCAGCCATTCCCTCACATTTTGGATTTCTGTTGTACCCACCAAGTTTTGCCACAGCACAGTGATATCTCTCCCACCCCTCTGTATCTCAGTTAATTGCTGCACTTATCAGAGACTGTTACATATTTAATATTTGCCTCTCTGAATATTTGTTGAGAGAAGGGAACTTTATTTTGTATGGGACTTTTTTTTCCTTGGATTGGGCTGAAACTCAAGCAGTTCTTTCCTCCTGAAATGGTAGTATTTTAGAGTATCTTTACTTCTCCTTGAAAGCAGGAGAGCGTCCCAGTGATTACACCACCTTCCCTGGCATACGGAGCTTTATGGCAGCTTTGTTAATTAATGTCTGTGTTATTTCTGGCTCCTTTCTTAGAGGTCTGATAAATATGTGTGAAAGTCTCATCATCACAACACCCCAGCATTTCCAGCACCACTTTTCCTCAGAGACTGCATTCCACAAGTATTTTAAGCTCTTCCTCGACTTTGCCCTCAACGTGTGAGAATTCTGCATGGAATTGTGGTGGCTGTGTTTCTTCCTCTCTCTCAGGAGTTGTCTCATTGATGAGAGACTCAGGATTTAATTCTCCTCAGTGTTTGCTCATTCCTTTGCTGAAGATCCATTTCTGACCTGTCTTACATCTGAACCATTTTGGCTGGAGGTTACTTGGGGGCTCTGCTTCCATTCCTGTGTCAAAGGTATTTTGTAAAAATACTCTCTGATCTTGTTTCCAGGCTTTTGATGTTTTCACAGCTAAAACTGCCTGTGAATCTTATATAATTTTCCATAGTACATTGCTTCATCATTTAAGGATTGTCTTTCAGAAGTTTGGAGTGTTTTTTTCCCAATAATGGTGTATGATTCCCTATATACTGACTCAAGAAGAGAAACACCAACCAAGAAACATTAAAGTATGTTGTTGTCAGCCTGTGAGAGGAAATAAAAATCAGATTTACTTGCCTTGGAAACAGTTTTCATAAAAAACCACAAAATAATTCCGTGGATTCAGACATTAAGTGAAACCTACAGAGGTTAATGTCCATTTTTATATTAAATTACTGTTTTAAGGATGACCACTCTGGCACATCATTGGGGCATATCCCTCCCTTTAGGGCTCAGCTATTTAGATGAGGTGCAAGACAGAGGTCCAAAGGATTTTTAGGAATATACTCATCTCAGAAAATAACATCCACCAATTATTTATAAAAAAGATAAAATTCAGCTGATGCTCCTAAGAGGTCAATATGGAGAGTGAAGAAGCTCTGCAAATAACATACTTCCTAAAACAAAAGTGTTAAATATGATTGTATTTCTTTAGAGATGTTTTTGACAGAAATGTCTGTTGCTGTCCCTGTTTCAGAAGGATGAAAATGGAAGACTTGAGGCAGTGATTGCATGGCTGAAGGTTTCTCATCGTGTTCAGGCACACAGTGGACAGAACATCTGATCAAACCCAGCTTTAACATTCCTGCAACAGAAACATTTCTTCTCCCAGTGTTCCCACATCAAGAAAATCTATTCATTTACTGCAAGATTAGAGCTCCAAAATTCCTTTTTTAACCCACAGTGGGACTCAGACTTTTGTTAGGTGATACCAACTCCATCATTCTATGTCAGTTTTGGAGCATTTTTGAAAAACACAGTCTGTTCAGCTAATTATTAACGATTAATAATTACTATCAGAAGATTTAATGCCCTGTTGAATTAATCAATATTCCCCTTGAGCATCAGCATTCTTTTGTTTTTTCCTCTTCTTTTTATGAGTGTTGTCCAGTAACATTTATCAGGGGAACACATGCAAAGGTAAGTGCAAATTTTGGGGCAGTGCAGTGCTCAGAGGCCAAATAATGCTATTTAGGACTCCCAGGCTGATGGGGAAAGAACTTGTCACACACTCCTGACAGAAGGAATGGACAGAACAATAACTGCTGGATGTGCTGGAGGAAGCATTGGTGAGGAAAAGCTTTGAAGAGGACAAAAGCAAGGCTTGATAAGCCCAGCTGAGGTAAGTAGGACAGAGGCAGAAAGCAGAGACAGACATGCCTGCTGGTTGGCTTCTTTTCTTTATTTAGAACTTTGGTCCATGGCAAAGCCTGCAAAAAATGCTATTTAATAGTGGAGATGAGCAAAAGGAGGGCAGATCCCAGGCAGGTTTGGAGCACAAACCCACCATAATCATGCAGGATTTATGAGTCCTGGAGTCAGAGCCTGCAACAAGTCTCGGCTTTTGTTTAAATATTGAATCATTTCCCACACTTCCACACCCTATTTTATAGATTTCTGTTTGTTTCAGGTGGAAAAGGCTTCTTTCCTTCTACTGGGCAAAGATGCACCTAGATATCATGTGTGTGGACTTGGGAATCTGTGTTTTAATTCATTTTATGTCATGTTTAAAGACCATTCCTCACCTGATAAAAATTAACTGACCCAGTGGAAGCTACAGGACCAGATCCATGAATATAATCATCCCATGGATGTGAAAGGAGCTGTTGTACTATGGAATTAGGTTATGATAAACATGGTTTTTTTGCCTACATCTGTACATACATTTGAGCATATTTTTATTGATATCCATATTTCTACTTATATTTATATACATGTACCTTTGCGTTACTTAATCACATTTTTCCTGCAGTGTTATATATCATTTATTTCCAAACTGTGTGGCTGCAAGTAATAAGAAAAGAGATTCTGAAGCAATTTATCAGCCTTACTTCTGTAGGACCTGAGTTTCTCGAGCCCAGATAATGACTGTTGTTTTTCTAAAATTAGAAGCTAATTCTGCCATCCAAGGATTTCAACGACTACTTCTGTCTGGGCTGGATTTAAATGTATTCACTGAATTTTCTTCTGTGAGGTGAATAAGTTACGGAAAATTTTAGCCCTTTTCTTCCTTAAAAAACATCTATTTCTAATTCAGGGGAAGGCTGTGGTGAAACAACACAGGAGCAGTGAGGGTGATAAGACATCTGGTCGTGAGCAGTGAGATAACAGCTGGATCAGCACAGAGTCACACTCTCAGCCCTGATATCAGGAATCAGGAAAATGGTAGAAACTCTAATTGTGAAGTCTATTATAAAGGGTAGGTTAATACAGGTCTTTTGCCCTCAGTGAAATATTAACTTTCAGATACTCCACATAGAGGTGTTTTAGGGCAATCCAGCAGGATGTGACCAGAATTACCTGGGCAATGGACAAAGCTGTGTGCAGAGGTGGCTTCTGCATGATTTTGGTGGCAGAATGTGCCTTTATATCACATTTCCAGCTTTTCTGACTTGCCAGGAGCAGCTGGTAGCATCCAAAGGGTGATGCGTCCAGATGCACCCACTAATCCTCTCTGGGAGACAGAGGCACCACCTCACAGCTTGGCACACTCCTGAAGCTGCAGTGAGGTATAAAAGCTCTGATTTATCCTTTGCCAGCACTTTAATCAGTGATCTCATGGAAAATATCATCACTGAGACAGTGGTCAAGCACTAGAAGGGGCTGCCTGGGGCAGTGGTGGAGTCACCATCTCTGTAAGGGTTCAAGAAATGAGTGCATGTGGCACTTTTGAGTTCAGGTTTGGTTGAAGGTTGGACTGGATGATTTGCAAATTAATGTACTTTCCAACATTAATGATTCTGTGATTTTATGATTAATTTTTTAGTTGGTGTTGGGTGTGAACTGAGTCATTCCCTAGAATGGAAGAAGCTGCATCTTCTCTGTCTCCCACAATGTGCACAGCCAAGGGAGGCAATGTCACTGCAGTGATAACATCAGAAATACCAAATTTGGGTGTGGATTCTGCAAAACAGGAGCTAATGGGGAAATGATAATGAGGAGCAGAATGTTCATCTGGGTGGCAGTTTAGGTGGAGAAACGCAGTGCTCAAGGCTGAAGGAGAACCAGCCTGGGTTGAGATGGGCTGGGAACGAGCAGCATTGGTGTCTATCAGGTTAGGGGAGGAGAAACTCCAGGACAGGAAGGAGGGATTTCAATCCCAAAGCCCACTGGCCTTGGCAGCTTCCTTTCCATAAACAGCAATTCATCAAAGAGAGGTTGCTGAATATAATAAAAAAATGACTCTGTGGTTAATGTGAGACTGAGATGGATCTGCTGAAGATTTTGCTTCTCAAATATGTTGGCAATCAATAAGAAAATGGGAATTCATGCAGTCAATGAGGCAAAATGAGACAGAGACAAAGTATATGGAAATAACTGAATGAAGAACTGGGTGAGCAGAGGGAGAGGAGGGAGACAGATACAGTGTAAAATGAAGATGGTCAGTGCTGTTTGCTGGTGCCCAGGAGCAGCAGTTCAAGGAATACATAACAGGGCTCTCAATAAAAACCTCTGTGTCACATACTACAAGCTGCTGGCAAACTGAAAGACAAATTCATGAAGATACAGCTGGAAGACAAATGGATGATGGTGCTGCAGAGCCTTGTTGGGGCATTTAATACATCCACCAAACACAGCAGTGCCACAGCAACAGCCACTTGTCATATAAACAGCTCAGCAAAAAAAGGGATTTTTGGAAAAATAATTTCTACCTGCGGTGCATCATCACAACAGGCTTGTAAGAAAAGATCAGTCAGACAAAATATTGGTGGAGGTGTTCATAAAGTCTAATTTTAGTCCTGCAACATCAGGTGTACTCTTGTGTTCAAGGCAGGAGCTGGTGTCTCCTGGGAGGTATTCCCACCCCACATGGAACTGAATAACCCCTGCTGAGCATGGCTACCCTACTCCTCCTCCCTCAGACCACAGTGACCGTCCCCAGACTGCTGCCACCAACCAAACCCTGCCCAGGGCCTGGCACTGTGCTCTGGGACATGGGCCAAAGTCACACCAGCAGTGTCACTTGACTGCTGTGGACAAGAGGCTGAGGCAGTTTGGAGGACATGCAGGGAGATTAACTCTGGATCCTAGGAGGTGATGATCCTGTCCATAGTCATTTTCATGTGGGCTGTGATTGTCACTGTCTCTGGGCTCTGACAGGGCACACTGAGTGAGCCCTGTCATGTATCCAGAGGTCAGGCTGGACATTCCACACTCTTCAGGTTTCAGTGTAAATGAGGGATGAACCAGGACAGGACCCTGGCTTTGTCCTCCAGCCACAAGAGATGAGCATGGGATGGAAGGTGCATCACTTCAGCATCCCATGTATCAAGTGTGGGCACACCAGCTTTCTGGGAGGAAATCACAGAATCTCAGAATGGTTTGGGGTGGAAGAGACCTTGAAGATCACCTAATTCCAGCCTCCCACTATCCCAGGTTGCTCCAAACCCTGTCCAACCTGGCCTTAGACACTTCCAGGGATCCAGGGGCAGCCACAGCTTCTCTGGGCACCCTGTGCCAGGCCCTCCCCACCCCAAAAGGGAATGATTCCTTCCCAATATCCCATCTAACCCTGCCCTCTGGTAGTGGGAAGCCATTCCCCCTTGTCCTGCTCCTCCCTCCCTTGTAAATAGTTTTTCTTCATGGTATGATCCAGTAGAGAATTGGAAAGTTGAGAAAAGTCTCAGCCGCTGCTTTTCTCCACTTCTGAGGCAGCACTGCTGCTAATTAACTGCAGCAGTTAATTTGGGCTTGTAGAAATGTGGAGGGAAACCTTCCAACAAGGCTTTTGGGTTTGTGAATCTGATGGGGAGAGGTCTCCAGCTGGGAAATGATGACTTGGGAACAGCTTTACCCCTTCAGCTGAAGAACAGACATGAACCATCTATGGAATAAAATGAGAATGGCCTAAAGAGACCTGTCAGGATGTTTAATTGACCTCACTCATTTACAGTAACCTTTAGGGAGAGCTGAAGAAATGTGGCACTGTTACTGACACCAGGGTGACACTGCAAATAGATGTTAAAAAAGTATGTGTCAAGGAAAATGTTGTCATTGTGGCAGGTTTTTTGCTTTAGAGAGAAGATATTTTAAAAAATAAAAAAAAAAGAGGATTAAAATAGTAGGTTCTGGGTGAGACATGGTGTCTATCTAATAGAATCCAGCAAGGATAAGAAATCCATGGATCCAGATGGGTTTGAACACCTCCCCAGTTCAAACCAGTTAATTCTTCCAGCCAAGCTTCACACAGTCACTTTTTCCCTGGACATAAAAGCCAAGATTTTGGCTATTCTAACTCATTTTGACTCCATGGGGATGATTTTAGGGTCACCACTGCACAAAGTCAGGTGAACGCATCTGGCTTTTTTGTCTGTGATGAAAATAGTTGGTAAAGGTCTCAGAGCTCTGTGCAAAGTGACCCAAAGGGGAATGACAGTGACACTGTTCTCTGCATTTTCCCAGCAGGCAGAGCCCTGGCTTTGAAATGGCTGTGCTGGACTCACCTAACAAATGATAGATGTGTGGGTGTTTGTGTGTGTGTGTGAGTGTGCACATCCAGCTACAACCCCTCACTGGGAGAGCTCTGTTTGATTAATACCCACTGACCCCTTCCAGGCATCTGTGACTTGCAGGGCTCCATGCTGTGCTGGGATCACACCTTGAGGAAGCGCAGAGCTGATGGGCTGAGGTCACTCACACATTCCCCAAAGCCACAGCAGGGGAAAGCACCAGCAGCAGGATGGGCTGAAGGTGCAGAACCAAGCCCTGCCTCACCAGGCAGCCAGCTAAGGAACTGCCTTGGGAACAGTGAGCCGTCAGGGAGGCAATAATTACAGAACTTTGTCCCCAGAGACAGCAGAGAGCTGTGACAGGCAATCCTGTCCTTGGCAGGTACACAAGCTGTGCTCTCTAATCCCCTGCCTGAGCCTCTCCACGAGGGAGAGCCTCTCAATAAGCCTCCCCTCCATTAATTGCAGGGATGACAGCCTGTGCTTGCCTCCACTTGGCATCCCTCTCTTTACATTCAATTAAAGTAGAATAAAAGGTGCAGATGTGGAAACAGCCACCAATAAGACAGAGGTTCTGCTCTGCCCTGTGACTCCTTTTTTGGGAACTTTCAGATCAGCTTGCAAGCAAACACTTTTACAAAAGATCATTATTTTCACTCGTGTTTCTCTCAGTCACACCTGTATGAAATTCAAATCAGATTTTCTGTGTTCAATTTGTGGTTTAGGGGAAATATATTCTGTGCCTGAGTATACTCTTCTTTCTTTTGTACTTCTAGAAGGCATGTTAATATAAGTGCAATAAATTATGTAGTCTCTGGGAGTTTGGGCTGAATAATGAATTCAGGATTTTTGAATAACAGTAGTATGAGGAATATCTCATCAAATGGTCATTTTAAACCCCCCTTAAGCACAGCAGTGCTATGACCCACTTAGTAATGGGGGAATAAAAGTTATTTAATCCTAATCACTTCATTGTGGCTCCAGTACCTTAGAAGCTTATTGATTACAGAGGTCATCTTTTAAGCAATATTGAAAAAAAATAATAAAAAGATTCAGAGCACTGCTTCATCCCCCAAATAAGCTGCTGTCTCCTGGGACCAGCTGACATCAGCTGTCTTCATGACCCTGTAAATGCAGGCAGGAGTAACCAGCAGCAAACAAACTCAAAATTAAAACTTTAGGCAGGTGCTATTTTTTTTTCCCCTACGATGACATAGATCAGCCCCAGGTACATCTAGAGCATATTTCTATGACTTCTCACCAAATTAACTATTTTTTGTCATCTAAGTCGTCCCCTGGCTGTGGCCTGAGGAAGGGCTGTAACAGTTTATTGCATAGGCTAAGCCAAACTGCTTCCTCTTCACCATTCTTCCTAAACCTAAGCTCTTCCATAACCCCTAAATGTGGCTTTAGGGACTCACATTTCCCACTGACACCATTACTGCCCTGGGGACCGAGTGGGTTTTTTGTTTCCTTCAGCTCCAGGAACACACAATAATAATTTTACCTCCTGAACTCTGAATTTTCCTTTCCTCTGAGTCTGACTTGGAGCATCAGGGTCTTTCTGTGCAGGAGCTCTTTGTGCTTGTCCAACATCACCTCTCTTCCAAGTCTTTTGACATGGAGCACTCAGGTCCTTTGTGAAGCTGCTGCTTTTTTAACCTGAGCAACATGTGCACCCTTAAATCCAAACAGTTGCCATGGGAGACAGCTCCTGCTCTTCAATCAGTGTTCTGTCTCAGGTCCAGGTAATACTGAATCCTTTCCTCAGCCCTCAAACTATCAACACACCTGAAGAAAATCAGTACTTGAACCTTGAGTTTCCTTGACCTTCACAGAAATCTTAACACTGAGGACTTAGGACTGAATGTGCTCAAGAAAAAACACTCTTCCCATCTAGTAACCCCTAAAATACACAACAGGAAACTCTCCTTTGAAATCTTAATTTTTCTAGTCCTGATCTAAATCTGAGCCCGCATCTCAACCCGTAAAATTACTGATATTAAAGTTCTCCCTGCTAAAAGAAAACACTTTAAAATAGGTTAATATTTGAATTCACTCCCAAAGTGCTTTTCCATGGCTTTCTGTTGTGTACTGAGTGAGCAGGGGAGAGCAGGTGTGTTTTAGCTTTGATGGCTGCAATCAGCTCTCATCTGGAAAGGTAGGTTTTGTAATAACCTGATTAGGCAGAAGCATCACTGGCTGTATTCGTTGGTATAATTCTCTTTCTCTCTCTCTACTTTGTTTTTTCTTTTTGGCAAGTTTCAGTTTCTGCTTGAGAACACCATAAATTTCAGATAAACACAGTGCAAAGCATTTATGACTTGCCATAAACAACACTTAAGGATGTTAGAGCCATATTCTGTTTCCTGTTCGGAATCTGTTTTGTCTCTGGTGCCACAACAATCTGTCTCACTCCTGTGCACAGCAGCACTAATTGCCCTTAATTGAGAAGAGTGGAAGCTTATATGGTCCAGTGGGTTTCTGCTGGATTTGGATGATGAGGGAATCCAGCCACTGGAATTATACCTGTATATTTCTTCTTGGACAGTCACAAACCCTGCAGCGTGAGAGACCCCCTCCCTTTATAGGCTGTATTTTGAACCTCACATAATTGTTGACAGTTATCTAAAGGTTTTAATATTCCCTTCCATCTTCCTGACTGCTGAAATGCAATCTCAGTGAATATAATGAGGAGGAAGCAAATTGGTTTCGTTATATGGAACTAGTTTTCCCTCCACGTTTCTGCTCGCTGTTAAGAAATAGAGGGATAATAAAAATATTTCTGCCAAGGAAAGTTGATCTGAGCAGAGTTTTTACACTCTCCATATTTCCCAGGTGGCCATATAAAGGAAGGAAAAGATGGAGGCATAGATCCAATGGTTTCCACTAACACTCATTAAAGCCTCATACAAACACAAGCAATTTCAGCCAAGGATGATTTGTGTGGATACACTCAGGTTATGGTGGTTCTCAGGAGGAATTTCTTCCTGGAAAGGGTGGTCAGGCATTGGAAGGGGCTGCCCAGGGAGGTGGTGGAGTCCCCATCCCCGGAGGTGTCCAAGCGAGGACTGGACGTGGCACTCAGTGACAAAGTGGGAATTCTGATCCTGGACACCTTTCCCAACCTTAATGGTTCTGGGATTCTTCAGTGGGAACAAACTCCAGTTGTCTTCAGTAGTCTTTGAAAAACAGGTTTCAATACCAGGACCATTTCTGTTTGTAACAGATTCATCCTTTCCCGTTCCCTCTTCTATGTGTTGGCTACTCAATGTGCACTTAACTCGTGGTAACTTGCCAGAGAAATTTTATTTTTTATTGCTGAGTCCACCACAGGAGCATTAGCAGCTCTGAAACACTCAGATGTTGCCAATCAGATATTGCTATGCTTGTTTTCAATTCTGCATCCTGCTCAGCACTGTGGTGGTTAGGACAAAAATTCTGTGGTGTGCCCTTCTCAGCACTTTGGTAATGACAGGGTGGGAATGTTCTCAGCAGGATCTGAGTGTGTGACATGCAATGTCTGCTGGAGATGTTTTCTGTGATGCCTCAGGAAGCACCAAAAAGCGCCAAAATGCAGTAAAATATGTGTTTGTATGAAATATGAGAATATACTGATGTACTATAATTTATAAATATAAGAAAAAACAGAAATTAAAGCCAACAGTAATCCAAAATCACCCAACTTTTCCTAGGCAGCTCCTCCAATGAGAGACTGTTTGCTGGTGCCTGCTACAAGCAGTAATTGGAGAAGTTTTCCAGCTCCAAAGAGGATTCATAAATTAATTCTCAGAACAGAAGGTTATCATCTCACCAGAGGGATGAGCATTTGGACTGGCCTAAGTTACAGTATCAATTCCTCTGGCATTAAATAACCTTTCTCTCCCTGACAGACATTAATGGCCTTTCAGGCAGTGGCTTGGAGTTTTCCCTGCCATTTTCTCTCCGAGAAAACTCTTATAGTGTTCCCAGTTGTTACAACTCGGTTGAAATTCTGCTCCAGATAGGGTAAAGACAGAAAAATCATCGAGTCAAAGCCCATTAGAGACTCAGGGGGTAGAAAACCAGTGCTAAAAGTACAGGGCTTTGCTTAATTGCTCGTTTGTATTCCACCCCAGCGAGGGAGGGGAAATTTGCTGTGGAAGGGTTCCTACGTCTGTGTGAGGAAAAAACGCCCCCAGACTGGGGAGAAAAGTCTTTGGGAATTTGGAAAGGGCAAACAATTAATTTACCTCCTAGGCATGGCTCTGGGTGCAATCTGAAATCAAACCACTGGGCCCTTTTGGCAGATGGAAATGGCATGTAATAAGCAGGATATAGCAACAAGGATGGAATGGATAGGTTGCATTAAAAATTATCCAGAAAAAGACCCCTAAAACATCATACAGACAGACTTAATATTTCCTAGGGGATGCTCATAGAGTATGGAAGCACGAACTGAAAATTCTTTCATTCCTGAATCTACATTGCAACATGACACAACCTTTATTTAGCGATATCGGGGCCAAAGTTACCAATAAACTGGAGCAGTAAAAAAGAAAATAAAGCATTTCTCCAAAAAAATGCAAAGGTGAAAAGCAAAGACCAAAAAAAGGTGAGGAAAGAAACTTGAACAGCTTAAAATTCACCTCAGTTCTTCTGTCACTTCCTATTTGTTTTGGGGGAATTTCAAATAGCAAAACTTAATTTTAGAAGTAAAAAAATATTATTTACAAGGGCCTAGAGTAAGAGGAGGAGGGGGAATAGTTTCCCACTGCCAGAGGACAGGGTTAGATGGGTTATTGGGAGGGAATTGTTCCCTGTGAGGGTGGGCAGGTCCTGGCACAGGGTGCCCAGAGAAGCTGTGGCTGCCCCTGGATCCCTGGCAGTGTCTAAGGCCAGGTTGGACAGGGCTTGGAGCAACCTGGGGTCATGGAAGATGTCCCTGCCCATGGCAGGGGGTGGGACTGCCAGGGGATGGGCTTTTAGATCCATTCCAAACCACTCTGGGGCTCTAACAAAACCAGATTTGACAGTATCAAATGTTTTTTCTTTGGCTTGTGTTTGGGTTTGGGTTTGGTTTTCCATCCTCCCTTGCTGCTCCCTCTTCCTCTGTCGGATCCACCTGAGAATAGGATTTTCTGTGCTGTATAATGCTGATAAGTAC
>VXBC01006935.1:13365-32730 GCA_013399945.1 Ploceus nigricollis | reverse complement strand
TCTTATCCCTGTCTCCATGCTCCATTCCATCATCCCCTCTTCTCTTTTCCCTCTTTTCTTCCTTTGTTCCTCTCTTCTCTTTCATTTCCATTTTCAACAAAAGTGAAATACATCTTTCATCTCACAAAATAATGCTTATGTTTGCTATCCAGAGCAGAAATGGGATCTATTTAAATCACATTTTAGACTAATACTAACTCTTCTTGTAATGGTAGCAGTAAGTAGCACATATATTTTTTTTATGAAGGGGCACACATTATTTTTTCTAGAACAGTGATAAGACAGAAGAGGAAGTTGGGAATTACTGAAATCTTGCACTCCTAATGGGAATAAACCAGTAAGTTACTGAGAAAAAAATACTTTTTCGTCTTCTCTCTTGAAGAGCCCTTGCACCAGGTGTGCTTTTTAAAATATATAAGGCACCATTCTGCAGAAAGAGATGTTTCGTCCCAGGGAAAAACAGCCAGAGATCTATCATAACTCAAATCTTCAAATGTGCTCTCTCTTACCTGTTGAGGCAAATTCAGTAATATCAGCTGACTTGCTCCTTTCCTGGGCTGTAATACTACAAGCTTTAGTGAAATGAAGGCTACAATATAAGGATTGAATCCTTTTGAACTTCATCAAGAGAGAACAGAATGTGCTACTTTTTCTGCAGTGCTAGGCACTACACAGTTAAGACATACCCAGACTTTGGGACAGAACACTGTCTGGAAATCACAGCTATCATGAACATCAATTAAGACGTTGTAGATAAGTGTATGTTTTGTGGTGTACTGCAGATACGAAAAATATTGGAAAGCTCCGTGTTACATCATGATAACTAATGAGATGTTAACTAATTGAGAGATGGGGAAAAAAAAAAGAAAAGAAAAAATAGAGAATCATCCCTTAACCAATTCTACATATTTATAACCTAGTTTATTTTACCCAATAATATATTTTCAAGGAGATATTTCAAAATGTGTGTATGAAGGTACATTCTGTGACATATTAAGCTCTGAACTGGACTTCCAAAATTCACATCAAGAGACTTATTAAACTTCATATAGCCTTTGGTTCTGTTGTATAAATATGAAGTCTTTCTTCCTTGTACTAGGCTTAGATGGTTTTCTGTTGCTTTTATGTTTCTGTTTTCAAAATTGTTAAATGGATGACAAAAATAATAATTTGTGTGTCTGGTACACGTTGATATTTTTTGGTACATTTTCTCTAAAGATAAGCAGATGGGGGGTTATTAAATTCTATAAAACTATATGTTTTAAAGAAATAGAATATGAAGGCAGCTTGAAAAGTCATGCTGAGCTGGTCTCCTTTTTAACTGGTTCAGAACAATGATACATGGATTGTTGGTAACATATTTTAAATTTTCAATTGGTTAAGGTTTCTTATGGTCTTAATCAATAAATTAATTGAGCTGTGTCAGATGCTTTTCCTCACTTTCATTTACTTCAGAAACAAATAGCTGCCAAGCTATCTACCTTCAATTGAAGTCAAACAGTTAAATCATTAAAAAAATCTGTTAAAAATTCCTTCTTACACAAATGACAGCTGAGAAAGTTCTTCCTGGATTGTCACTCATCTTTAATTTCACATATCAAGTCCATAACACGGCAGTCAAATTTGGTCTATCTCCCTGTCTGCTTGTCTGTGAATCTCTTTGTTCATGTTACAAGTGCAGAAGCTGAGAGAGAATCACAAGTCATATTCTTAGAAGGTGTTTCTGTTCTCTCACCCTAAGTACAACAGCACTTTTAAGGAAGAACTTCAAGGCTCCATGAGCTTTAGGAGGAGAAGGACTGAAGGGCATGCTGGGCAACCAGCAACAAAAACATGACAAAACCCAGAAGAACACACAGTGGTGGCTCCTTGCTTTAACTCCTCTGAAAGCGTGTTCAGGGTGTTTTATTTCACAGCCGTCACTGAGGTTGTTGCAGGTGGCCTCAGCACACTGTTCATCCATTTTGTTGCTACCACTGCACAATATAATTCTAATGAGAAGGTAAAATTCATTGTCAAGTGAGGCGGCAGGGAGAGAGCTAAGTTATGTATCAGGTGTTGGACATGATTATTCTAGTCCTAAATATGTACATAAATCCTTGACCTGGGACTCTCACTGAGAGGGGGTAGAGGAAAGAAAAAGAGATAATCTACTGATTTTTCACACAGATGTCATTGAGAAAGGTGAGAGTGACCCTTTTTCGTAAAATTCTGGCTTAAAACATTGTAGTGGGTTTAGTGCTGGCCAAATGCCAATGCACCCACTAGAATTATTTATTCATTTCCTGCTGTGAGATCTAGATTAAGAGGATGCCAAAAAGGAGGAGGGCAAAACAGGCTCAAAACTTTAAAGAGTATTAAAAAAACTTTATTAACAGAATTAAAAGAAAAAATAATAAGAAAACAGAATAAACCTTCAAAACACTTGCCCTCCCCCTAAACCCTCTTTTCATTCACACTGACAACGTAAAGAAACCAAACCTGGAACTTTCAGTCAGTTTACCACTCCTAAAATAGTCTTTCTTCAGTCCTCTTAGGGAGAGGAGTCCCTCTTCCCATGCCATGGAGACTTCTCCACAAGAAACAGTTCTCTCATGGCTTCAATATCACAGCAAATCAGCTGCCAGGAAAGGAAAATCTGTTCACAGTGTGAAGGTCCCTCCCATGCCTTGGAGCTTTCCCAAAGCTGCCTTCATGGGCGATGTCAACTTATGGGGTACTACTTTAAGGATGAACTGTTCTAGTATAAAAACAGAAGTTCTCTTCCTTTATCTCTGGGAACGGAAGTTTTGCTTCTTCTATCCCTTTCTCGTCTCTGTTCAAGCTTCTCATTGGATCACAGCTTTTTAGCATCCACATGCACAAGTGCCCTTCTCACATGGGCTACAGGTGAATGCTGCATCCCCCCCATGCACTTGGTGAATTACAGGCCAGTGTTTTCCCAAAAATATAGCTGAAAATTTAAACTTGTTTGATATCCTTGGAAAATACTTTCTGCCTCAGTTTCTGATTTGCTAAAGGAGTGTCATAGCCTTTTTTATGTGACAAGTGAAAATAATAATGTTAATGTTTTTTATGAATGCTTCTAAGATCTATGGAGAAAAAGATTCCATATATATCAGCATCTTATAGTTGTTGAAATTCTAATAGTATTAAGAGATAATTTTTCTGTGTGGTGAATGGATGAGAGGACACAGATAATGATTTGCCAGTCTAGACAAAAACAGAGCAAAATAGCCCATTATCTGCATTTTCATTTGATAATAGGATGTCCAGAGAGAGCAAAGAAAATTTAATCAAGTAGGGACCATGGCCTTTTATTTTTATGAACTTTGCTTTGAAACAAAATGGAAGCATTCATCTTATTTTGTTGGTATCAGCCCTTTCCAATGCTGCTAAGAATAGTTGAATATTGCAACTTAACAGGATAATGTCAATATCACAAGATAAATATTTCTTTTTTCATAATGTAAACCAGCACCACAGGTCCTCCAGTATCCAGAGAAGGTAGGTACAAGCTGAGTTAACCTACATTAAAACAACTCAATAAATCAAATATTTAAAGCTCTCTGAAACTTTTCAAATTAGCAGTGCTTGCAAAAATCACATTTAAAATATGAGCCACTGAGTCAGAGTCAGGAAAGATACCTTGAGATGTAAGGGGAGTCTTCTGAGCTGGTATTTATAATTATTTTAATTGTGAAAGAAACAATTCTGGTTATCTTTTTATAATTAAATTTTGTGTACTGACCTATTTCAAGTGAAAGGCAAGGGAAAAAATTCTATCCACCTGCATCTGCTGTTTCCTGGATACAAGCCAGTCTTTCAGACTAACACTAACTCACAGAACAACAGAGAAAGGACAAACATGCCCCCTCTCTTTGCTGATTAGAGGATGCCTCATAAATGCATTCCCTGGACAAGGTTTATAATAGACTCATCCACTTTGTGTTCAATTGTAAATTCAATACCTAGTACTATTAGCTGTTCTATCTGTTGAACTTCATGGTGTTAAACATTTGGTAATAAACAGACTGGACACAAACGATAAAAATAATTGTACATATTTCTCTAAAGTATACATTGCAACTTGGGATTTTAGGCTAAGAGATTGTTTTTATTTTCTTTTACAGTAACTTCTTGGTAGCAGCAGAGGATGAGCAAATACATTGTGTGCAAAGCCTGAGTCAGTTAGAAATAGCTGTCGTGTATTGAAGTGCAGTTGTTTAAAGTGAGAATATTCTAAATGCAGAGAGCTGTTACAGTTGGGGAGAATTTCTGAACTGTCGTTTCAGCTCTTTTGCTCAGTTCTGACTTCAAGCATGGGCCTTGTCAAAGCAGCAGAATGACAACTTGGTAGGAGTTCTGTGCCTTATTTCTTAATCCTGATGAGCCAAACCTACAGTGAACTCCCATTGCTCAGAGAGAGCCGGAGAGTCACGGGGTCACACCAAGCCAAACTGTACAGATCAATTCTGCAGAGTTTTTTAAAAACATAACCTTAAATCCTGCAAAAATCAGTTCCCCATGCTTCAGTCTACTGAGAAGGCAGCTCCCACTGCCTCCTGCAGCCCCATTCATGGTTGAAGCTAAGCCATATGCACAGCATTTCAGAACCAGGTGAGGACCAGGGAACTTGTGTATAAGAGATAGAGATACTTTATGTTCAAATAGCTTTTGCTTAAAATTTTTGCTTCAGTAAAGCACCCATATAACCTTAAAGCAAGTCTCATCCCATCTCTGTTTGATTTTTCAGATCCATGGCTCCAAACTCCTTGTGTGCCTTGCACCAGCTGCACCAGGATGCCTTTGCAAGTGCCTGTTAAATGCCTGATGGTGCGCACAGAACTTTCCATTCACTGCCTTATCAGTGGTCCTGATAATGGGGATGAAGCAGGCAAATTAGGGCTGTCACCACAAGCTTGTGCTTTTCAGCATCCATCACTGAAGTTTTCAGTGTAACAACCTGTTTTCTATCCAGAAGAGCTTGCCCAGGCATCCTCTAGTGGATAAATATGTTTATCACAGATCTTTTTAGCTGTTCCAGACTGGGAAGCATCACATTTTTTTTGAGACTCTAGAAGCTTCTTACACACATGGATATGCACAAATAGAGTTCATTCAGTGCACCTGTTAAACAGACAAATTATTTAAGAAATCTTTTTTTTCAGGAGGAATTATGGTGATAAGGACACTAAAAGCTCAGATCATATCTGCTCCCGTGTATAGCTCTTGAAAAGTGCCTTTTGGCCTCAGTTTCTTCTTCTCTAAAAGGACTGTTAATTGTAATGGCAGTCAGAAGGGATTGATTTACTGATATTTACAGTGCTCAGCATACATAAGCCATAAAATAAATGGTATCTTTTTGTCATTATCAGCTATTCATTTTATTCCTCAGATATGAAATAAATTCTGAACTAATGAAACAACTCTTTCTGATGAAAAATCTAGAACTGACATCTCTTTTCACCAGTGTGGATCAGGGCTAACACTGAATCTTATTTAAAGTTTGAAAGGGAGAAAAAAAAAGAAAGAAAAAAAGATTGCTTTAATAAAAATGGGTTGCAGCCGTTTCTACTTTCTTATGTACTAAGAGAAATAGGGGCCTTGATATATATTCCCAAACCAGGTGATGCTAGGAACTCTGAGAGATGAATCAATCATCTGTGATTTCCAGTCCTGTTTCCTGGCTGAAGCACACTGTGTTTGAGCAGCCAAACTTTGCTGAAATTCACCCATTGCTGGGACTCAGGGCAGCCTGTGGGAGTCAGGAAGCAGAGTGGATGGCCAGCAGCCCTTTAAGGAGACAGCAGGCCATGTGTCAGTTGTCAGGAAAACATATTCCTCTATTTTCTTACCCCTTGAGTCAGCTATATTTCACAGCTCTGGTGTCAACGGAAAAGCTTAATATCAACTGTATTAGAAATATGGCTTTCCAATTAATTCATGTCCCTGAAATATAACTTTTTCTTTCTTTTTCTTTTTTCACTCACTAGGAGTGGAAATTTGACCACAGGTATGACAGTGCTGCTAACACTATGTTTATTATCAGGAACATTAATCTGAACCATTGCTTTAGGACCTGTCTGTTCCATGCAAACAATAACCAACATGATGTCATCTACATCTCACATGGATGTGCTTTTCTACAGTTCATCAATAGAGAAAGACATTATCTTATTAATTTGCCTAAATGTTAAGTTTTGGCTGTTTTTTTTCCCAATATTGCTAGCACCAGTAGCACAGGTGATATGAGAACTTATTAATATATTTCATTATACGTAGAGGGATAGGGGATCCTAGCAGAGATGTTTGGAGTGTGTTTTCATGGGAAAAAAGGAATTTGAATACTCTGAAGCTTGTTCTGAGCTATTTCTCAATTTATATGTGAGGCTGTTTCCCAATAAGGTCAATAAGTAAGGGAGCTAAAATTATTTCATTTTTTTCTAGATTAATTTCTTTCTTATGTACCATTGTTGATAGAAACTGTATTTAAACACATTTTAATGGGACATATGGGTACGAACAAATCTGTGGCTTATGTCAATCCTTCATAAGATGCATCTATTTAATGTGGATTGCTATTCTTGTGCTAAGCATCTTGGGTGTATTTTGCTCCAAAAGGAAGAAACAAAATAATTTCAGAGGCTATTTACCTAATTCCAACACAGTCACTGAAATTACATCATGTGATAATTTCCCTAGACCTTCCTATTTCTCTTTACTTACAATAAAGGAAACCTATATACAATAGTTTATGTCCTGAACCCATCTGCTACCTTGATAGAGCCTGAGAAAATTTCATGTCAAGAGTGTTTCTGTGAACTGCAGTTTAGCCAGTGACTACCCCAGTAGTTTGTCTCTCCTCTCTTCTAAGGGAAAGGATTTTGGCAAAGATCTCATTCCAAATTCTAGATATAAAAACACTGTAAGAAAAAATAGGATTATCAGCAAAATGGACATAATTTGAGCCCAACAACAAGGCCTTCAGCATTTTTACATGTTTATCTCTATGACCAGAGTGAAATGGGAAGGAAAGGATGACTGTTTCAGTTGGAAGAAACCTACAATGATGTCTGTCAAGTTCAGGCCTGACCAAGTAAAAGTGTGTTGCTACGGGTGTTGCGCAATCTGCTCTTTCACACTGGCAAGCTTGGGAATTGCCTGCCTCTTTAGGAAGCCTGTCCTGGTGTTTGACCACCTCCTTGGCAAGGAAATGCTTTCTTATATCCAGTCTGAACCCTCTCTGGTGCAGCTTTGTACCATTCCCACGTGTTCTGTCTCTGGATACTATGGAGATGAGATCATCTTGCTCATACTGTGTTTTAAAACACAGTTATAGCTGTGCATACAACCAGTTCCTCTGCAGAAATAAGAATTATACCAGCAGATGCTTTGGACCATGAGTTCTGTGGAAAGATATTAAGCTGCTGTTTCTTATCTTCTCAAGACCAATATTTTCTTAAGTGTGATGGAACATTCTGCCTTGGAAATGTTTATTTCTTCAGTGGTGTGTGTGTATGCATGTGTGCGTGTGTGTGTGTGTGTGTGTGTGTGTGTATGTGTGTGTGTCTCTCTCTAAGGGTGTATGTCCTTGAATATCTTTTTACATTGCACTTCAAGATGTGATGACTCCAAGTGATCCTACTATTGATTCAATATTAGGGAAACAAAGAGTTATTAAGTGATAACCTGTTGGTGTATATTTTTTGCTCTGTTCATATAAACCAGTGGAGCAAGATCAATTTACTCTACAGTTGAATTGCTTTTCTTGTGGGCACCTAAAGCATACGTTAGAGATCAGCTTCCAAGAAACAAATTTATTTTCCTGAAATGATGGTCTTTATTGGCAACATCTAGTTCTTTTAATTTTACAGTTGGTTTACCAGTTATTATCTCTGTTTTCATGAAGCATGAGAAAAATGCTAGAACAGTTAAATGTGCTTACCATATAGTTTGTGAATTAGTGACTCCTTAAAATTGGCAGCAGATGTGGAGTGAAACTGCACTGTCAGTTCTCCTTTCTCTCCTCCTCCCCTTTCCTCCCTGCAAACCCTGGGAAATCATTTGCCTGGCAGAGATTACCAAGGTGCCATCAGCATGTCACACTCAGCTCACACAGTGGTATCAAATATTCGTTCTTATTCCTGACCCCCTCGTTTGGCTGTGACAAATCTGAGAAATCTGAAAGTTGTGGAGGCTGGGGAGGGGGAAGGAAGCAAAAACTCCTCTGATGCTTTTCTTGCCCATTATGCATTTGACGGAATGTGCCTTTTAAATGACTTGTACATCTCTTCTCAGGTGTGCTATGGGCAGAGTGGCAGCAATTGCCAGCGGTGACTAAGTGAGAAGTGACACTCTCTGTCTCTCTGAGGGTTTCTTCAAGTCCAGTTTGGAGCCTTTCATTACATTGCAAGAATCCATTAAGACAGAAACAAGGTTATTCCATGAAATGTTTTTGTGACTAAAGAGGACATCCAGCTCTTTAATCAGTGACAGAACATCTACTCTGACAAGACTGAGTGATACAATGCGCTTGGCTAGCACCTTTGCAACTGAAGGGGAATATAACTTACAAGGACAGACAGTATTCTCATTAAATTGCCATTGGTTGATTCATCAATGCTCCAGTGGAAATAATTATTCTGTATATGTTTGATGTAAATGTCTATGTCAAATGAAACCTCATTTTGTATTTTGCAGATGTCTGATCCATGATAATTTGGCTAATGCCTTCAGGTCATGAGATAACTGTCTTCTCCCTTCAGTTATGACAGGGGCTGCAGTGAGAGTCTAAGAGTGATTTGGAGGAGATAAATACACACACATACACACAGACACACACATATCTATGTATAACCAAACAAACAAACAAACAAATCACCACTGCAACGTCAGTGTAACCCATGTGGATTTTATTTGCCCCTATGTGGGTGTGCCAGTTTTTGACTAGAACAAACTGAGTAATTTCTTTGACCTTTACAAAGTCACCCTAGAATAACTGGCAGGCAAAATCTCATCCCAAAAACATCTTTTGCAGCAAGATGCTGGAAGTCACCATGGGGGGAAAGAGGTGCTGTTGTATACTTAGATGTGCCAATATAATGCTATATAAACACATAAAAGGCTACAGATTGATTTTGGAATGAGCCATAAGCAAAGTGAAAGTCAGAAGCACCATGAAGTACTGCCAAATTATCCCAGAAATGTTGAAGCTTCTCTGAGTAGGCGTGATTTAATTTCTTTCTGTGTGTTCAGGGAGAAAGGAGTTATGCTTCATACATGTAGCAAATTTACTATCCATATAATATTTTCTAATGAAAAATGGGAGACCAGCCAAATAATGTTCACTTAGTCTCACTAAGAAGGTAAAAAGACACTGATTAGTCCACTTCAGTACTAAGGTAAAGATTTAAATAGATTAGATTTGGGAGTTCTTACAATGTTGTTGGCATCTTCAAAAGCATATAATCTTAAACAATCTAATCTTTTTTATGTAAAATCAAGATCTTTAGTAATTTAGATAGTTGTTAGTGATTAATATATCCTTGATAATACCTAGTTGTATCTTATTTTATGAGCAAGGCTATTAAAATCAAAAGGACCAATTACTAGATAAGGGAAAACCAACTGTTCATTAAAATCTTAGGAGTTTAGCCTTTTTTTTGTGTGTGTGTGTCAGAAAGTCATTAGGAGGAGAGGGTGAAAAGAGAAGGATAAAGACAGTAAGGAATATAAACGGAGATGATTTTTTCAGTCTTTTTTGCTTTTGAGTTCCTTGAAATAACAAAAACAACTGGTATTTTTTTTTAAATCATAATAAGGAAATTGAGAGAAAATAAAGAAGACATAGAAATCAGTAATTACCAAGTTTTTTTTTTTCTTTCTAAGAGAAATGAGATAAATAAATGTTTTTCAAATGAGAGAATTGTGACTGTTTTGGTTCCTCAGAAGATAATGTTACAGTTTTATAAACTAACCTGTAATTAATAAGTAGGAAAATAACATAAATAAAAAAGGAAGAGAAATATCAAGAGCAGAGGTTTGTATTAAATTTTTTAGCAATAGCTGTTGTATGGGAGAAGAGGAAAAAATAGGCCAAGCCTCTCTAAGACAGTTCTGAGACAGTTTACTACTTGCAGTGGGAATTGGGAGTTCATAAACAGTTGGCTTAGAAGAAAGGCAGCAAATATTGTCTTTAAATCAGAGTTCAGATTTCATTTTACTCCTGATTTAAATTTCCCAATCTTCTTCTAAAATGTTTGATTGGGGAAAAAACTCAAATCTCCCTTTCTCTAGGCATGGGAACTAGATGGTGCCAAGCCAAAGTCCAGTAGCCCACTTGCACTGTTAGTCCTGGGAGTTAAAGTACACTAATTTGGGAAGACCTCTGTGCTAATTACTAATTCTCTCAGAGGCAATTTTGATGCTCTGTAATGTGCTGGATGAATCCCCCTTGTGGCATGGTGCCCAGCTGCCTTCTCTTCCCCTTTAGTTATCTGTCATGGGGCAACCAGCAAGGCTGTGGCCCATTTCTTGTCAGCAGAGATGGGTCTTGGCTCTGAGGGAGAAACACAGACACAGAGTTTAGGGTTTGGTCTTCCTAGGGGTATCTACAGCATCAGACTACAAAAACTGAGGTTTTTTTTATTTGTGATATTTCAAGAAAGGCAATTTCCATGAATGAGAGGCATAAAACTTTGCCTAGACAAAGACATGGCAAAGGAAAACAGCTCAAGTCAAAAATCTGTCATAAAGCTGCTTCCTTCTTTATGCTTCTATAATCAATAGAGAAATCTACAATTCAACCCTTTATAAATAAAATGCATGTTACACCAGGAAAGACATCGGGATGGATCTTTGGGATAGCTTTTCTTTCTTCATCGTAAGAGTGAAAGTGTAGTGTATAGCATAAACAGTAGTATTCCATCCTTCATTTAAAGAAGTTCATCCTGAAAAAAAATATTTATTTTTGTTTGTCAGCTAGAAAACTGTATCAAGACACGTAGAGACAATGAATACACATTCCATTGAAATTCCAGTAAACTTTAAAATACTTTTAATGTGATCTATTTTTTTCTCTATAAATCATGTGGCACAAAATACGTAAAAGTGGTGTATCAGAGAGTCAAGAACTGGCATTTATTGAACAACTCTGATAATGTCAGTAAAAAATAAGGTAGCAAGGAAGCACAACAGTTTTATCATTATGGAACCAATTATCTCTCTATGCTATATATGTGCAAAGTATAAAAATGAGGAAAAAACCTAGCCTCAAATAATTTATTGCCAAATAAAGTATTGATACAGCTAATTGGTAAGTCTTTGTGTATTAATGAATAAAATAAACATTAAGTTTATGAATGTGCATGCATTACTGATGGATAGATAGTTAGTGGGATAGATAAGTGGCAATATTTATACACACATACACACCAACACACATATTATATCAGACTGTGGCTTATATATTTTTCTCAACTCCTAATATCATCTCTGTGCACGAGACAGGGATCTTTGTCAGAGATTTATTCTGCAAATTAAATGAGCTATAGCCTCTTCCCTTATTTTAATGTACACTTTATTCTCAGAGCCATTGCTATTTAAATTTGTTCCTTAACACATGCGGTTCACTTTATTTTACTTTTACTGTGTCTGGACTATTCAAAACTGACACATATAAAAAATAGTGCAGTTTCCCTGAAATAGCAGTGCCTTTGTATATGTGAAGCTATAAATAAACACTGGCAGTTAAACTTCCGTGCTTTTAAACTTTAGCCTCTTTCTCTCTGTCACTGTTAGAAGCCCCTATCTGGTCTGCCTTCCTTTTTTGCTTATGACAAAATGCTTATGCAGCAGTAATCAGTCTTGGAGGCTTACCCTCATTTCCATTTCTTTCTTTCTCTTTTAATTTCTGAGTTGCATCCACTAGTTTCATTGGCATCTGCTGCAGCTTGGCCAACAAATCAAAGTAGTAAATGTTTCTTCCAGAACCAGCCTCTCCTCTCACCAAACCCTCTGTGGTTATCAGTCACAGCTGATTAGTGAATACACTGGCTTGTTCCCCTTGTTTGCCATTTGCTACGGACAAACCATGGTTAAAACCAGGTTACATCCTGTCCATCACAGTGGTGTCAACCACACAACTCAGCTTGGTGTCATCTCCAAACTTGATGAGGGTGCACTCCATGCCACTGTCCCTGTCACTGATGAAGACATTAAAAAACATTGGTGTCAATATGGACCTCAGAGGGACACCACTGTCACTGATCTCCTTCTGGTTGTTGAGCCACTGACCACTACCCTCTGGAACCACTCACCAAACAGTTCTTAATCCACTGTACAGTCCACCCATCAAAATCCATCTCTCTCTAATTTAGAGAGAAGGATTTTGGTGGGGACCATGTCAAAGGCCTTACAGAAGTCCAGATAGATGACATTCTTAGCTCTTCTGTCTTCTACTGATATAGTCACTCCATCACAGAAGGCCACTGGGTTAGTCAGGCAGGACTTGACGATGGTGAGGCCATTCTGGTTGTCTCAAGTCACCTCCCTCTTCTCCATGTGCCTTAGCTCAGCTTCTTGGAGGACCTGTTCCATGACCATACTAGGCACAAAGGCAAGAATGATGGGCTGGTAGTTCCCAGGCTCCTTCTCTCTACCCTTTTTAAATATGTGTACACAGTGTTTCCTTTTTTCTAGTCATCTGGGACTTTGTTTAACTGTCATAATGTCCAGGCATCACATGCAGTTAGCTTGGCAACTGCAAATTATCTTGGAAAATGAGAAAAATCCCTCAGGATTCTGGGATGCATCTCATTGTATCCCATTAACTTATGTACATTCAGGCTCCTCGGGTGGTCATGAACATGATCTTCTCTTACAGTGGGAGGGACTTTGCTCCTCCAGTCCCTCTTTTGTGGTCTATCCAGTTAAGAGGTGTGGAAGGAGACTGTTACTGAAGACTAAAAACTGCTGAATACCATGGCTTTCTTCTCACACATTTTACCAGTCTGTAAGACTTGCTCATCAGGGAGGTGCTCTTTCTTTGACTTTCTTTTTCTGGCTGACATACCCATAGAACCACTTCTTACTAGTTTTTCCTTGCTTGAAAAAGCTCCAGATGAACTTTGACCTTCCTGATGCCGTCCTTATGCAGCTAGCAGCATCTTTATACTCTTCCCAGGATACCTATCCCTGCTTCCATGACCTGTGCATTTCCTTCTTGCCCTTTAGGGTAAGGAGGTGTTGACTCGTCCATGTTTCTCTCTTGCCTGCCTTTCCTGGTTTCTTACACCTGTGGAGCAAGACCTCTTGCATTTTAAGAAAAGATCAGCCAGCTCTCTTCTGGTTACTAAAAATGACTTTTGGAGGCTGCTTTCTGGACAATATCATGTAATAATTGGCCCATTGTCCCATTTCTGGATGTGATAAAGAGTGGGTGCTCAAGGAAAATGTATACCAAGCAGAAAAATTATTACTTTTTAATGTCTTCTTCGTGTATGTTTAGCAGCAGAGACTTCCTGAGCTAACAGTAGTATGTGGAGTGTAGAAGTAAGTCTTGTTTAGAACATTGCCCATTAAATCAGACAAACTCTTGAAACCTTCTGGTAATACTGCTGATGTTTGTATATATTAACACCTTCAAAATTTAGAAAACTGTGTGTAAATTCAAGGTCCTAAGTCAAGTTCTAGAACTTGGGTGTCACTGGGTTTACATCCTGCTTGTTGCACTCAATTCAATTGCTTCAGATTTAATTGACTGAAATTACTTTGCTTCAAATTCTTCAGAAGTTTGCTGCAGCTCAGATTCAATTAAAGTTCATCCTTCTACCATTCCCCTGTGTACCAGCTTTATAGACATATCTGTCAATATAAAACATTGCAGAGGAACATCTTTTTTACATGTATGCAAAATACCTTCTGCTTTGCCTTTCAACTTTTTGTTTAATAATATTAATAATAACATTAATATGAGTTTCTACTTAGGTTTTCAAATTGACCCTGGTGGGCTTTTCAACTCAAATGTTATTAGCAACCCAAACAAGTTGAGTCATGTCTGAAATTTCTCATGCATAAGTAATAACTTACCAGTTGCCATTGCAAACACACTGCTTTTCAAATAATTAAAACACTTTTCAGACAATTCAAGATTACAGATGAGGAGAGATTGTAGACTAATCATATGGGTTCAATTTCAAGGAAATACTTCTGTAGGTACATGAAACATTGTTCATGTATCATATTTATCAATATGATAGACCTGCCAGCCCTTTTGGTTTTCTTTGGAGAAACATATTTTTAAACTCAGCTGACATTCTTTTTTGTAATAAATCAATCCTCAAACTCACATCTTTTTTTAGTACATAATGTTATATATAATGTATTACCCCATACCCCAGTGGGCCTTATATACACACACACTTATATATGTATATATACACAGAAAGAGAGCTATACCCATAATAAAAAATATAAAACTGAAATTTACTTCCTGGATTTGGCTTTATTGTATTCTAAAGGAACAATACTACAATATAAACATCAAGTTATAGCTGATACACTATTTCTAGGGTTTCCCTTAAAGAGATTCTCAATCTCCCCAACTGTTTTTTGCACTTCCTTTTCCATATAAGATGTAAAAAATTCTGATGCCCACATGAAAAATAAGTAATTGTAGTCTACATTTTGAACAAGTAATTATCACCTAAGCAGAGACTGAGTCAAAGGATGTGTCTCATCTGGCTATATCATGATACTAGGACACCATCCTCCCACTGTTTGACCTGAGTTTGGTGGGACTTAGTTTTCCTCAGCTGAGGTCCTGAGAAGCCAGCTCAGGGACCCCTGAGCTCACTGATGCAGGTGATAGAGAGGCCAAAGGCCAAAGGCAGAAGAGATGAGATCAGATGAAATAGGGCAGAGTAAAGCCAGGGAGAAAAAACACAGAGATGAGAAAAAAACTGCTGGGGAGAAAAAGTAAAATGTGGTTTTCTAAAACGGTTTGAAAGAAGAGTCAGAAAGGACAAGCAATCAGGTTTTAGAAGTATTTTGATTGGATTAATGGAGGCAAAGATAACAGGAAAATGCTGAGTGGGAGGAGATGACAAATAAGTATTGTATGAAATAAGGAGAATCCAGAGAAATGTAGACAAGTGTAATTTAAAATACAATTTATAAATTTATTTATCTGTGTTTCCATTGAGAACAGAATAAATGTACAACTAATCCCTCTGATAAAAGACAGTTCGAGCTAAATGAACATTTTCTATTTCCCACTCCCAAAAAGTTATTGAGTGATTTCATAGAATATGCTTAAGTGATTTTCGTAAACAAATCAAAAATGTGTATTTATGTTTCTATTTCTATGAATTTTTTTGTTCCAAGAAAAAAGATTATTTCTATTTGACTTTGAATGAAAATATTTAGTAGAATTAATTTTCCCCTTATGTTTCTTGCCATTGCGTCAGAACTAAATAAAGCAATATTATTGGCAACAGCAAAATTTCCCCCTCTCCAGAGCACCACCAGCTCTTGCAATTATTTCACAACCACTGCAGTTCCCCTGCCATGTGTCATTCTTGACTTAAAGTTATTCAGAAAAGCTATTAAGCACTACATAATTGTGAGCAAATTGATGGTAATAAAGACAAGATCACCCAACATGACTGAGAGGCTGGAGGGACTGATTTATGAGGAAAGATGAAAAGAGAGACAGTAAATATGTATAGCTTGGCCAAATGATTACTGGGAGTGGAGAGCAGGATAAACATCTACAAGGCCTCTATTTGAAGAATGTTGTTATCAGCAGGGGCCAAAAGCCTCCCTGGTGTAACTTGACTCAAGTCAGCTTCAGTGGGGTTACCTTGGGGATGGATTTGGCCATGAGTGAGTGAGAGGGAATGAGGAGCTGTTAAGGTAAGTCTGAGGCAATACAACTGAAAGACTTGAGAAGATTTGAAGCAAAAAGAAAAGATAACCTGTGTATTTTCAGGAAAATCTTGCCAGTGAGATCTAGAAGACTAATGAATTAGTTAACGAATGAAGAGCACTTTGAAGATGAAAAATGCTGTTCAGCTCCAGCTAAGCATCATTATTAAGAGTAGAGCTGAGTAAATAATTTGTACTGAGTTATGCTTTCAACTAGTTAAGATTTTGATTTTTAAAGGCGTCTGTGGAAATTAGATGCTCAATACATGGGTGAGTCACATAAGTTTAGGGGCTACATTTTACTAGACTACCTTGCAGCTCCCCTAAGAAATATTTCATTAGGTAAAAAACACATACAATGTGTGTGTGTTCAGGTACACATGAAGAAGCACACACTAAGAAAGAAGATTGAGAAATTCTAGAAAGACTGTGCAGGTTTTGTCGACATGGAAGCTGGCATAACAAATGCACAGGATGTCTAGTTCTGCCACTTCCCTTCATGGTCTGCCTCACTTTCTTTTACTGACTCAGAGTTTCCAAGGATTCATGTTACCCAGCAGAATTCACGATCACAAAAATCTATCCTTTGGTAATTTTTATTTTAAACATGTAAATTCATAGGTGGGTTCTGGTGCTGTAAATATATTCATTTGCTAGAATTGACTTGTGTCAATTGTAAGTAAGATCTTAATCATAGACATCAGAGCCAGAACAAAAGACTAAGAGTAACCATTATGCTTATTTGCCTCTTCAGAGCTCTCCCCAGCTCAACTCTAACTCTTTTGGAATGGTCCATCTTGGACAGATCTAAGTCTTTTCACCCTTGGTGAGTAAAGTACAATTTTTCCAAAACTAAGGAGAAATCTTACCTCCTTTCTTTTCCTACTGGTATAGGAAAAAAAACCCTGATAGTTTTTTTTAGAGATTTGAGCAGCTTCATCTTTATATTTTGTAACTTTTCTGGAGCAGGGTCAATCTCTTAGTGTAACACATTACAGATAATAGCTGTCATCTCATTTGCAATGTTATTAGGCCATCATGATTTGGGTAAAAACAGTAATATGTGTGTGATATCTGCAATAAAAACACAATATCAAAGCTATGACATTAATCATCACCAAATGATCTGTCTAATGCTGGGCAAACACAAAAAAAAAGAATTAGTATACAAATTACTAAACAAGTGTTGCTATCAGATGTCACTTCAGACACAGAAACAGGTGAAGAAGACAGGCAAAGTGTTTTTAGCAGTAAAGCAGACAAACACTTCAGATCAAGTATTATTGAGAGGAAAGGTTCAATGATAATATGTATATATACGCATATTTGCACATAAATATTATGTGAGACAGAAATTAAAAAAATAAAGAAGAAAAAAATATATATTTCTCAGGAATGGTGTGTGTTTTTGTGGTTCTGTGACCCAATAGGGAAGTCTTACTAATTTATCTACTTAGAAATACTATTTCTAACAAAGGATTTACTTAAAGATCGTGAAACTTTTTTTTTTATAATTGTATCCCTGACCAATGAAACAAACTAAAATACTGCAGCTAAACTAGTATAAGAGAAATGGAAAATAATCTAAAAATCTGTTAAGCATTTATTACTCACAATCAGCATTACAACTGACATAAGTAAACAAAGCATAAGGCCAAATATGACCTCATATTCAAATGTTAAGTGTTTGCATGCTCTGGATGTAGTAAAACTGACAACAAAGTAACCAAACTATCCCCTCAAAAAGTGATTTTTGGACCCTGAACAAGCCAAGTTACTAAAAAGAAACTGTGTCCTTTAGTTTAACATGGGGAGATATTTTGTAAAAAAGAAAGAACTGGTACTGGGTGGTAGGAATGTAGTAAAGAACATAATTTGCTTACCACCCTCTCCTCCCCCAAAAATATCCAAACATTTTAAATAGTGTATAAATGCAACTGACCCTTATTCCACAGTTCACTGTGGAAGTGACAGTCCATAGCTCAGAAGAAATGAATAGAAACCAATTTTTTTCATTTGTTCAATGCTGTTCATAATTTTTTTTTTAACAGATGGAAAAATCCAGCTGAGCAAGCTTGTGTGCATGTATTAATAATATATTATTACAAATATTATTATATTAATTATGACTAATAACAATGTATTATCAATGATGATTACTAAGTATGTAATACTACCTCTTTTTAATGTCCTGACTAGGCACTGTTTAGCTAAACCATATTTTTATGTTACTGATCTAAGAGGAAAAATACATATCATGGGTAACATTAACTCAGGACCACTTTTCTCCCCCTTGAAGTGACCTGAATCCCCAAATGACAGAGAGGTTCAGATCTTCCTGTTCACTCATGTCCTAGATTATAATTTCCCCTTCCTCCCAGACCAGATAAATTATAGATCATATATTTTTTGGTTTGAATACAGTGTCATCTTCAAACATTCTATCCATTTCTATTGATTGCACTGATCAGCTTTACAGCAGTGTCTACACATTTATTAAGTACAAGTGTCATTAAGCACATTGGTGCATATCATGCAGTGTAATTAAGACACCAAATTAGGCTAAACAGATGTCCTCTTCTGAGCCTGCTTTCCTCAATCTCTTTCAACACCGAGACACAGATTCAGCTGCCCTGTACTGCACACCCTACCTGTGCTAGAGCTATTTCTGATGCCTCCTGCCTTTCTTCTCAGACTCCTATTCTAAGGAAGCCTCCAAACTGGCCACTTGTCAGAGTGATACGAATGCATTTTGACATCAGCAGGACACAGAGACTGGGGTCATTTCCCTTGGCTTTTCCAATTACACAGCTTGCTGCAAGGAGCTGAATCAACCATGAATGTCATTCTGCTCATACTGGCCGGGAGGGTGCTCTCTGTTTGGCCCTTGGCATTTAACCATGTTGAATTATGAATGTGCTACCAATATCACTGTTTGCCTTGGAGCTGGAAAGAATGAATCACAGGGAACTTTTTTGAATTAGATTTTAAAGTGGACCATGGAATTTGTATCCCCACCAATGCCTTTTCTTTTTTATCTTTTTTCCTCTTTCTCCTTTTTTTTTTTTTTTCTTTCTTAACAAAGTTTATTCACGAAATCCAAGTCATCTAAAGACTGGCTGGATAATAAGAAGTAACATTTGTTCACTGTAAGAACCTGCCATAATATGCTGTGCCGCTATCTGAACATGTCCTGGCTTTTATCTTATATTAGACAAAAGTTGGAAGAGAAGCCAGGGAAAGTTCTGTATAATCATATGGTTGATATTTCACTATACCTATCTCTAAAAAAGGAACTGTAGCAAAACTTGTGTAATATCATTTTATAAGATAATACACCTCAGACAATGATAGAGGGGATAAAGAAGGTATTAAAACTGTCTGCATCTATATAAGGAGTTGAAATCTGAATTATTTTATTTTATTTTATTTTAT
>VXBC01006934.1:682003-755926 GCA_013399945.1 Ploceus nigricollis | reverse complement strand
CCCCCCGCCACCCAGCTACAATGCAATTCCCTTCTGCCTTTGCAGACCCAGCTTCCTCCTCCTTCAAGAGCGGAGCCTCGCAGCCTCGGGCGGTTTTGAGGTAGGTACCGGCAAAAGGAGGAGGGGAGGCCGGGCAGCAGCCAGCCTGGCGGCCGTAGTTCTGGAAACGAGCAGAAACAGCAGCTGGAAGAGGAGTGCAGGGCCTGGGCTCTAACAACTGAGTGGCCTCCCCCCTAAAAGCCACCGGGTCGGTCACTCTCGGTTCCTCCTCCTCCTCGCAGGGGCGGGGGCGGCGGCGGGGCGGACCCCGCGCTCGGCCGCGGCGCGGCCGGGGCTGACACACAGCTGTTGGCAACAGCTGGATGCCCCCCGTGCGGCGGCAGCCGGACCTCGGGGCCGTCAGGCAAAGGGGCGGCCTCAGACGTGCCCCTCGGGAGACGCCCGGTGCCCTTCGAGGCAGGTTTGCTGCAAACAGCAAGTGCCACGAGACAGGGTCCCGTGAGGTCAGCAGTGCCCGGCCGGCCAGAGAGCCCGCGGGCACAGCCGGCTCACTGGCTGCTGGCGGTCCTCAAATGCTTCGATCCCTCCCCGAAGGCTTGTGGTCAAACCTCTGCATCCTTCACTTACTGCTCTCTCCAGGCTAGCAAAACTACGGTGCTGCAACACATCCATTTTTATTGTGGTGGTGCTGGTGGTTGTGGTTCTTGCTGTTCGTTTGGTCACAAGATGAAAAAAAAATGGTAAAGCTGTTTCCCTTGTTTTTCCTCTTCTCTTGCTGCCTCTGGCCGATGCTGGGACTGGGAAGGATGAAGAGAAATATAAAGAAAGGAATGTCTGTGTGACATGAAGAGACAGAGTGGGAGTTGGGGGGATGGGAGACTCACAGGGAAGCCGGAAGGATGGGAGGAAGGTTAAAGATTGGAGAAAACAGATGTGCACATGTGTATAGACTTCTAAACCATTCTCTTGTAGTCCCAAAGTCTTGATAAGTACTGTGTGTCTCTTTTTCCTCTTTCACCTTCTTCTTCTGTCTGCTAGGCTTTTCCCTATGAAGACTGTCTCGCTTAGAAAAAAGAGCAATGCGTCGCTTGCAGGACAGACTTTCACAAAGTTCTTCAGCCCTTCTGATACCAAACATTAACCATAATGAGAGTACTTAGCCCTAAACTCAGGCCCTGTTTGCCCATATCTAACCTTAGCTCCATTTGATTTTTTCATCAGTAGTTTTCCTAATTCTAATGGCCTATACCTATACCAATCCTAATCCATGCTGTCACTAAACCCTACTTGACCCTTCAGACTCTCCAGATTAAATTTGGTTTAACATGTTTAGACTCAAGTGAAATCTAGCAGCACCCACAAGATGAGACATAAATGTTGCTTTTCGAGTGAAATTATGACAAGCCCTTAACGTTCACCTGAATTCGGTTAGGTCAGCTAACTCTGTCCCCAAATGTCTTCCAGCTTGACTCTCCTGTTCATCTGGAACATTGTGTTAAACCTGACACTCCGAGGGCTAATTGTAACTTTAAACTCTAGCCCAGTGACCTGAACTTAAATAGTAGCCCAGCTAAGGGTGTCAGTGCTCAATGGAGCCCTGCAGCACACAGCCCACTTAGTAGTGCGTTTAACTTCTCAGACCCTTGTGGACCTGGAAGATGAACTTCAAAAAGTTCATCTGAAACCAAATGTAGTCCACCCCATCATGCTGCCTTTCCCTTGCTGTGCCCAGCACTCCTGAATGTCTTGTGGTGTCTGCACGAAGGGTGAATTAGCCTGGCTTTCCAGTCGTTACACAAACTCCTGTGTTAAGGCCAGAAAAGCAACATTTGGCTGTCCCAGAAATACTTGCAGATGTATTTAGGAGTTCACCTTTTTCAGCCCAAGTGGAAGACTGATGATATTGACAGACCCAAACCCAAAATCTAGCTTTTTGGTTTAGCAGCAACAGCAGGTCTTCCAGGATTCAGCAAAAAAACCCTAATTTCCACACCTATGTCTCAATAAAAGACAAACTTCTTGCATTTAGGTAGGGTTCATCATGCAGTCCTGTTTGTACTGCTAATTCAAAATATCTGCGGTACGGTTTTCAACCTACTTGACAGGCTAACACATCCTCTTCTGTAAAACCAGAAGTGAAGCTGGCCATTAACAGATCAAAATATGTCCTGTAAGCTATGCTACAACAGTCCTACTACTGTATTAGCACCCTCAGTTTAAGATGGCAAACCCAGTAAAACTCAGGAATAAATACAGTTCTCTAGCCCATTCATTCCTATAACTGAACTGTATCACTAACATGACACAGGAAAACAACCCCTACTATTGAAGGATAATTCCTCAAAACTCAGTTTTACTTTACATCCCTTCTAGCATCAGACCTTCTTCTGCTTTGGTGGTCCTGACCGAATCTAGGGTATGATTTTCCAGCCTTAGGATTCCTAGGAATCCTTACCTAAATCCTAGAGAAGTGATACCTCATCATTTGCAACTTCCTCTAGTCCATTCACTGTCAACACAAGCCTTTATTTTTGCGTGGCATAACCTGTGAAAAACAAACACAGGCCTCCAGCTCTTGGATGCATGATCTTATGACCTAACTGTGGCTGATACAATTCTACTAGCACCAGGCTATCTACTCCTTCAGCAGCCCTCTGACATAAAAATATTTTCCAACCATATCTCAGTCTTAATCATCACTTTAGGTTTACCTAAAGAGAAAGGTGACCTCTATCATATGGAAATTAATTAAAGACCATTTGAACACTTTAGTGATCAAGAATATATTGTATGCTTCTCTCCTATACCATATGTTTATTCCAGATTTTGGGCTAGTCTTAACCCAAAGGAGGTTAAGCCTAGGAAGGGAGTTCTTTCTGATTCACCCATTGTGAAAATGTTCTGGACTGATTGGAGCTTGTGTCTTTGTGTTAGGGCTAGGTTTCTGCAAAGCTTGAAGGGCGAGGCTTATCTACAGAACCTGTAGGTACCACAGAAAACTGATGAATCTGGATGAATTCAGATGAGGATTAGCCTGGAGTTAGCTTGAGTTGATGGGACAGTGTTTACCTGGCCATGCTGGATGTCTGGCTAAGTTTGCAGTCAGACTAATGGATTTTAAGGTTTAAAGGCATGGACTATATAGCATTTATTGTGCTGAAGGGAAGTCTGTGGACAACTTCACCAGTGTAATTTTCCCAGTTGCTTGAGATAATATTTATTTTGGTGTATTTTGGTGTTTTGAGATGGATCAGCTGATACTTATTGCTAGGGATTTGGTTGTGGCTTCGGAATGCAAGTGTAGCAGAAAGAAATGTATTCCTATATGCTGCAGATTTTGCAGGAATAATGCCACTGGTGAAGTGTGGCAGTTTGGGCCAGAAGCGAGAACATGTGGAAGAGGACTGTCTAGGTAGAGCACTCCTGGGAGAGATGGGAAACTGAGGTTCCTAAACTCATGGAAATTTGGAAATTGAACCAGGGTTACCCATGTTTTGGTAAGTACCACAAACAGTAGATCACTATAAAAGAGCAGGATTGTTCCTGTAGGCAGCTATTTTGGCCTTCTCAGGATCTCAAGTTTTAAATCAAAGTAGAACATAGGCACCCAGGTCCTGCTGCAGTCTTTTATATCGCTGTTAATCTCTCCTAGGTATGGAGGTATTGTTGCTGAAGGGTATTGTAGCTGCCAATTACCTTCTATGTAATTCTGATGGTTTTAAAAAATATATATCTGAAGCTATAAATGAGAAAGTGATCTAGTGTTTCATTTGGGACCTAGTAACACTGATTAATGGGAGGAAACCCCAAAAGCTATCAGTCACAATTAATTGGTTTTACTCAGAGATTTTGTGTTTTTACTGTTGAGGTAGGATAGAATAGACAGTTTTCCAGTTTACCAAATGTTGCCACTCAGTGGTATCAGCGTAACTGTAATATCGTGCTTTTTATTTATTTATGAACACCATATGCCTGTCATGTTGGAAACCAATGGATGTGTGTTCATTCATTAGGTTTCTGGAAACAACAAAGACCTGTGATTATATTGCACACCAGTCATTCTTGCTAGTGCTTTATTTCAGTAAATAATAGCAATCTTCAGAACATTCACTGCACCATCAATTAAATGCGGCTGGAATTTCTATATACATATACATCATATACATATACATATACTTACATGCACATTTTATTTGCTAACACTATTATTAGAATGCCTGGGGCCTAAACCACCATGATTTGTTATGCAGGGCTGAAAATAAAAGCAATCTTTTCTCTGTTAACCTAGTAAGACCATCAGTTTGGTCAGTGAGACATTTCTGCTGAAGTTCCATAATGCCATAGCTCCGTGAAAGCATTTGGCTAATAACATTAGGCACAGCTTTGTCTGCTAATCTATGCACTTCTACCAACCACGTCCCATTACAGAGAAGAGCAGAATGTCTAACCTCTGCTCTGCTCAGTGTGTGCTACACGGGTGATAGTTTGACTTTGCCTAGGGAAGCATAAAATACACTCAATGTTCCAACAGATCACAGTGAGAGAAACTTGGAAGCCTCATCATCTTCTCACTCTTTTTGCTGATCTACAATCTTTATCTAGGATAAGTTCTTGAATTGTGAATTTCTGCTAAAAGTTTCCTAACTGGGAAAGCTTCCACCACCTCTCTCCTGATAGTGTCCCCATTATAACAGATTTCATCATAGGATTCTTTTTTCCCCCGAAACCTATTAATATTGCCGTATTCCAAAGTCCCTTTTATTACAGTATCTGAGCTCTAAGCCACATGAACTTCAACTATGAAAACGTCCTGATTCCCAATTAAATCACCAAATGTCAACCACCAGGTGTAGTTTCTGATGGGAATATTTTTCCCTTTAAAGGGCAGTGGAAGAGGTGACACAGAATTTCAGCGATCCAGCAAACAAAATTCAAAGCTTGTGGAACTGTAGATTAAAGATACCTTTCCTATCTGTAGGAAAATAATAGGCATGTCTGGGGAAGCAGGGGTGAATGATGAGTGAAGCCAGAGGTTGAATGCATCCATGAAAGTTAAATGCATGTCATGTTGGTAGGGGAACATGAGGAAAAGGTATGTTAGGAAAAAAACCCAAGGGAAAGGGTTTATGAATACCAAGTCATGAGTGCTATACTGAACAGTGCTGGCCAGTGCTAGAATAGGTCAGAAAGGAGAATGAGGCTGGTGCCTGGCGTGAACTGAAGTTGTCCTATGATGCTGTAACGGAGGGAGCACTGATGCCAGAGGCTGAACCTGAAAAATCACAAAGCTCTCACACTCATCATGTGACACACTCAGGGTTAGAACAATGATTCTTAATGTTGACAACAAGCAAGGCAGTTGTGTCAGGGAAGCAATAAATTGGGATTTGCAGACTAGCTAAAACTTAGAAATTGGAGTGTGAAACACCTGAGTCTCATGCTTACCTGTTCTGATCACAGGCAGATAAGAGACAGACATTTAACAAATCTGCAAAATCCCATTGGTGTTCTATGTGGTGTGATAGCTGAATGACTGCCTGCTAAGCACATTCCTGTGCATCTTTAAAATGTTGTACACCCACCCCACCATAGTACCCAATGGGAAAACCAGTGCTTGGACCTATCTGCTGAGCCATATACACATAGCCTGGACTGATAAAACATGTAACTCATTTCTTGCTTGTATTTTGTATGCAAAACAAGAAATCTGATACAAAGACTACTGTTGAGAAAAGATTCTCAATCAGTCTAAACTGGTGAAGCACTGATAAAAGCAAAGAAATTAAACCAAATTTCATCAGGTTGCATCTGACCTGCAGTCAAATAAGCAGGGGAAAAAAAAAAAAGAAACAAATATGGGGATGCTGGTGAAAGACAGCCACTAAACCCTCGCCAGTTATTATTACAAGGGATTAAACTGGCAGTCGACAAGCTGTATGTCAGACATCAACCTCATAGAACACTGCACATCTCGTAGCAGAAGTAGGTTAGTAGAAATGAAATGTGGATACATGGATAGAAATGCACAGAAGAGCTCATTCAAACATGCTTCAGCCCCTTAGTCCTTAGTGAGAAACTGATGACATGAATGCCGTAGTACTGCAGCTCTGGATTCAGGAATAGCCGTGTCAGTGGCCTCGTGCACTCTCAGCCCTCCAGAGGAGTCACTTGCGCTTTTCTGTCAGAGAGCTGGAAGGTTCTAATTTATGGCCAGAAAATACCACATCGTCATTTGTCAAGTTCAACTCAACCCTTTTTTTTTTTTTTTAAGGACTTAGTTCTTCTTGTATTGCTTGTACTGGGGAAACTGATTTTGCAAGAAAATTTGCTTTTACTGCACTGCTGAAGCAATTAAAGTACTGTCCAAAATGTTCCCTTGGCTACTTTTTCATTAAGAGGAAAACAGAGGTTTCAGTGTTCCTCAGCACTCACCCAGGGATGTCTGCTAATCATAGCACGAGCAAAGAAGAGAGAGAACTGCTCCAGCAAACTGTCCTCTCCTTTCCTTTGGAGGTATCTGAGGCACAAAGACACGTAGAGGAAATGCAGATGAATTAGATTTGTGCTCCATCTTCTTCTCACAGCATCTTTTGCTAGGGATGTGGAGGAGTTCTTCATGTTGTGACTTGGACAATCAGACTAGAGCTTGAGATTTTCTTTGCAAGGGCTGAAGAGAGGATTTAGGAGCGAAGATTGATTTTAGCTGGAGGTCATCCCATTTATGTGCTGTCCTCTCTCTGGATAGACAGTGTATTGCCAGTTTCACCCATGCTGTGCTCATGAGTTGTGTTGTAGGAGAATGTAGCTTGTTTACTAGCTCAACCATGTTTTCTGATCCAAAGATATAATGTTGCTGTCAAGTATTTTTAGTCTGAGCTTCTTACTATCCAGTTTACTTTGCAGTCTTGGTTTCTTCAACTAAAAATAGCTGCAATATAACAATAGCTTTTAGGTGGTTCCACTTGTTGAATTAGATGTGATTTGTTAAAAAAAAAAATAGCAGCATGTGATAGTCGTTCAGTGCCTTCATTCCAGAAGGACCTTGGAGAGATTTACTACCCTGTGCTGAGTCTCACCACCTGCTGCTGTGGTACAGCCAGCGCTTCTCTGTAACACAGCATTCCTCTTCTTCAAGGACTGTCAGACCACATTATCTTTGCTGGTTAAGAGATTTTTTTTTTCCTGTTTTCTTTTTTTTGGTAGGTAGAAACGAGGTAAGTTAGAATTTGGCCCAAACACTAAAGTGGAATAACCCTCTGTCTGCAAAAGATCGTGGAGGCTTTCTTCACACCCTGCCAAAAGGTCAGGATCTCTGTAGTACGATCCCTTGGTAAGGTGACACCTGCAGGCATACAGCACTGCTCCCATCTTCCTGTGATATCCAAGCAGAAGTGACTCAGAAGGGAGGAGCTCTGCCTGCACTGAGTCACCATTGCTTTCTATATTTACCCTACAAATTTGAAAGTCAAATTCTGTCAAAAATTTACCTGTAAGTTTAACCTGTAAGATTCTAGCCCCAAGGGCTACAGCTTCAAAACTATGCAGCCGGTTGGTTTTTTTATTGTTTTGTTTTGCAGAATAAGTGGGAGTTTGAGCATGTTACCGCTTGAGTAGCGGGAGTTTCATCAGTGTAGCATCTACATACTTATTGCTGCAACCCAGTAAGGTAATGTGAGGTTTCTAAGCATTCTTACAGCCTTTATTGTCCTCAGTTGGAAAAGGCATGACTTTTGCCTTTAAAAAGAAGTAAAAAACCCAACCAACCAAACTCAGGCTTTGTCATGAGAATAAAAATAGTACTGTTTGGCTGGTTTGTCATGTTTGTCCCTTAGTCTTAAGTTTCACAGTTCATATAAGGTGTGAGGTTATGAAGTGGGACACAGAAAGCATGTTGTGCTCTAATGCCTCTATTTTCACCTCTAGAAAGGACTTTTGCTGAGAAAATACAACTGTGAGTGTGTTAACAGTGCTGTAGAAAAGGTTCTACATTGTCCTTTGGTAAGCCATGTACAAGGATCAAATTGGATTTAATTCTATCAAAAAATTATTATGGCTTTGAAAAATGGACCCAGACAACGTGAAACAATTAAAATTCCATATTAATTGCATATAAGAATCAGGTATAGTGCTTGGATTTTTTAAGACACAAAAGGTAGACTGTATTTTGAGACCTAAGGTAAGCATCTTGCCTACCCAATCAGCATTTGTCAAAGTCTGTTAATTTTCACTGAGGTTTATCAATTCGTTTTAAAATTAGAGTCTGAGCAATAATTTTTCTGAGATTTGCACAATTTTCCAAGATCAGTTATGAAGTATGAGGTGACATAAAGAGATCAGCCCACTTGCTGACTTGATCCTGCACATTGTCTTTTCACTGGGAGCTGCAAGTATGCTGCCATGCACTGTGTCCCTAGGGAATTTGGGAAAAGGTAAGGATATTGCATCTGCTGCAGGCAAGGGCATGGGACCTCACTAGATCTGTGCAAAACTTGCTGTCTGATCTGTACATATTCTACCATTTGAATAAGGCTGAACTAGGCAGGATTGCCTAACTTCAAAGCACAACAGTCACTTAGGGGTCTAAAATACAATATTATTAAATCAGAATTAGAAGAAATTGCATTCCTGCACATTGATTTTATTATAATGGCTTGCTGTCTACTCTCATACATAGAATATCATACATTCCATATTAAAAGCAGGTATATGAAATGAAATAATAAGACACCAACATCTTCATATTAAAGCATATTTGTTTTAACCTCCCTGGAAAAATTCTTGGTCATTTCAGTCTATCAGCTATTTCCTTGGTACTTATTTTTCTCTTTTCATCTTTGAAACTCAATAAGGAAATAAAATACCAACATAAATAAATGAAGAAGAGGGTTTCTCAACACCAATAAGCTAGACAAAAGAAACAGAACACTAGAGAATGTTTATTTATTCATGACATCTTCATGAATGCCATACTTTGGAGGGAATGGGAGATTTTTGTTCATGTTTGACTCTCAAGCATATTAACAGGTTTTATTAAAATGGAGGGGTGGAGGGAAGGCAGCTGGCTTGAAAAAAATAGAGACCCTAAATGCAACCAGATTAGAAGTTCATGAGAAATCTAGTGAGTAAGAAGAGTCATTTAAATTTGACATTATATGCAGGGGATGGGAAAATATTTTCATAATCTTTTTTAAATGGAGGAAATTTTTGTGAAAGGATGCATAGTTGTGTACTAGAAATACAGTTTGTTCTGGAGGATTTGTTCCGTTCTCCTCCCTCTTCTGTAAAGACATCCTTTGTAAGTTTACTAGTTTTGTCTGTACTGTCATCCTAATAGGCATCTTCTGAAACATGTGAAAAGACCCTAGAAAATAATAGAGTTCCTTGTAATGAGTTCACTACGTGCACAAGTGTTTTCAATATCTCAGTATCTCTGCGGTTGAGATCCATACCGCCTGTCTCTCTCTGTGACTGTTTTGAGTTAGCATGTAGCACAGGGAGTTCTGGCTTGGGGATTCTCTGTACTGCTGTGACCCTGGATGCATCATGAAAACAGTCCTAAAAGTGAAATTCAGGAATTATGTAACAGTTTTCTCATCTCACTGATTAAGAATTGACAGCAAAGTATGAGAAGATAGAAGCAGGGAAAAACAACCCCCTGGACTGGCAAGGGTATAAATAAAAATTTCAGATCAGTCCCAACATGTGACATTTCTTAGAGCTCCGACCTTGCAATATGTTGTGTACCTTCTCTTACCACAGAAGCTTAGGGACTCAGGTGGTGTCCAACAACCTTAAAGTCTACATGTAGCAAAACCATGTGGCACCTCAGATCAGATCCAAGGAAGCAGTCATTAGAGTCTGTGTGCTGTTTGTATGGTCTGTCTAATGTCATTTCAAGTTATCTGATAGCAGCTCTTAAAATGCTGGCAGTTTCCATGCTGTTAGGCNGTTTTTTTTCTGTAAATATTTTTTCTGTCCTCAGGATTCCTTTGCATTTATTTACATTTACATTATTCTTTTTGAAACAGCATGTGCATTAGAAAACAAATGTCAGATAACCCTGCATTGCAGTTGTCACCCCATTGACAAACAGCCATGTTGAGGGTGGGGGTACCCTCCCAATGCAAACATAAAGGACCTCAGATTTTATGAATTCCTCACCCATGCACAGGGGGACATGAAGACATTCTTTAATATAAGTCAAGTCTAGTAGCATTTAGTTTTACTAGGAATATTTGCTTTAAGACACTGTATGAGTAAAGAAGATAAATATCATGCCAAAAATTCAGCTGTATATTCCCAGAGCAACCTGGCCTAATGTGCTCATACTGCTGCTGTGGGTGCTGATGTGGGTGAGAGGTCATCGGTTTCCTTTGCTCTCTTTGCTGTATCCAGGAGGTGAGTTGTGTCAGGAGGGGCTTGGAGGCTAGAGATCAGAGGGAAAGTAGTCATGTCAGCTCCAAGTATTTTGCTGCTGATTTGCTAAATACCTTATTTCAGCTATAGCTCCTTTGCTAACGTGAATTTCCTGCACTGATGAAAGAGAGGAAAAACAAACCCCAAATTTTGCAAGTCAGAGGCTTGCTGAGCATATCCTTTACTCTGGCATCTCTGTTTGGCTTTGCTGCTGTTTTGGTTGTGTAGAGGGTGTGGCTTGAGCTTTACAAACCTAATGCCTCTCTTGCATAAATAGATTCTTCTTCTCCAAAATATCACATCATAATTATCATAAATAAATAAATGAATAAATCTGCGCTGGTGAGTGACCTCAATCTAAAACCTCCCATCTGAGTTAGCACAGGTAACTGTGAAGGGATACTTAAAGATCAATATTAACAATTTAATCATCTGTGTAAGATAGGCAAGGTCAGGTACACTGGGAGTCACAAAGGCTGATTTCATGAAGAGCCATGATTTATATTGGTGTCTAAAAAAGGTGTCAGCTCCCACTGAATCTTTTCCCTTGAGTGGGGCAATCAGAAGCATGGGTACTTTTTTGCCTCTTGCCCCAGTGCTAACACAGATTCATGCACAGCTGACAAGACAGTGAACAAACTTTTCTGACAGTCATGGCATAGAAAAGATCACTTCTCTCTACCAAAGAACTGTTTTAGTGAAACTTGACAATCTCTGAGGTCTGACCTCCTTTGCTGCATTTGGTTGACACTGCCAATGGATTTGTTAGCTTTTAAGCGAAGGAAAAAGTAGGTGGACTGACTGCATACCTTTGAGGCCACTGATTATAAAAAAACCAGGAATGTAAAACCAGAGAGGAAATAGAGACCTGTCCTGGAAATGCCCTCTCATTTGGGAATGGACAAGATGGGTGTTTGAAACTATTTTTGAAATGTTGTCTTATGTACTCAAAGCAAAAAAAAAAAAAAGAAAAAAAAAAAGAAAAAAAAAAAGAGAAAGCAAGCCCAGACAACTCCTTGCCGTTTTTGAGCTCCACCGAAGTGCAGACAAATTCACAAAGCCCTCTGAGAAACCTACAACCTATCAAAGACTCAATCCACAAAGCATGAAATTTGCAAAACTCCAAGGAGGCTGTGGCCATGTTGGTGAGTTCAGAGACTGTGTACATGACCAGGACATGACCTGGACATTTCCAGCATGTACTGCATGTAGGGCTTAACTTTTGTGATTGACATGGCCAGAAGAATATTTTGTAGATGGGGTCTGGTGTAGTGTGAGCACCTTTTATTTTCTGTTTTTGTTTAATATTAACAAAGGAGTCAGCCAGCACTGCCTGTCGAAAACAGCAGTTTGGTTTGTCATTTTTTTCTAACCTTGCTTTCAGCTGTTTTTGGTGGTGAAGAGATCACTTTTATATCTGAATGCAGAGTTGGAGCCTATGAAATTTCTTAGTGTAGCAGAGGCTCGCTCTGTGCCAGGGAGGCAGGAGAGCAATAAGAAGATAGGAAAACAACTGATTCCTTTTTCAAGTTCCTAATAGTTTTTTTTAACTAGTGTAAAATACTTCTGAAAAGGGAACTTTGTCTAAAATACTTGAACGTTACATTTATTGTTTTACTTTGTAAGAGCACATTTAATACAAACAGGCAAACAAGAAAAGCCTGGCAACTTTTGCCATTGTAAGGAACATGGGGACGCCATTGCTGATTAGAAGCAAAATTACATCCAGAAAATATTTGTTGCCATAGTGACCATATTTCGTTGGTTCCTTTTTCTGCTGTACAGATCTGATTTAATTATTTCAGATATTTATAAATAGCTTCCCGTGGGGCCAAAACTAATGGCTACAAAGTAAAGTTGCAAAGACTTTGGATGTGCAGCTCAGTATGGTCAGATGGAGACCCCACTTCAGCAAAAAAATCAATGTGAACACATGGTTTTAAGCATTGCATCTCCTTCCAAAGAACTGCACAAGTGCTTAAAATCATACATGGGCTGAAATAGTCTGCTGCAGCTCACAGCAGATAGTGAACATTTCTATTTTAAACTGTGTGGTTTGTTTTGATTTAACTTTCATAAACTTCAGTAGAAATAAGTCCTTAAGTAGTTACACCATTAGTCATACTAGGAGTGGCCATTTGCCTACTCAGTAGTTGCTGTGAGCATTAGAGAAAATATGGGCATACACACCTTTCATGGTTTCATGTTCCTTCCACTAATCCTCAGCCTCTGTGACTCGTTCTCTGCAGCCGTCTTCTCCTTATTTTTGTTTATATTAGTTCCAGGGAAATGGTTGAAACACATGCATTTTACAATTGCCTAAAAATGAATTTTTCTGTAAGTGTGCAGGTTGAGTATGTAGTATGTGTAATCTCCAATAGTTCAGGTCCCTTCAAGAGGAAATGCTCTTGAAAGCTTCATCATACTCAGGTGCCAAAATCTTGCAGCTACTCTTCATTGTTTGCTTAGAATATGAATTCCACATCCTTTGACTCTGTATTTTTACATGTTAATTCTGCCTTTTAAATGCAATCACAGTCAGTTTGTATGAGAAAGAGGGAAAGGTTAAAAATTTACAATTCCTGCTGCTTTTCATAGGTTTTATCCCTTCCTGTAAAGCATGGCATACATGCTTTACAGGAGGGGATAAAAACCAAACTGGTTCTCTCCCCATTTGGCACAACAGAGGTCATTACAATGTAGTCCAGAGCAAAAGGATTGCAAGGGACAGCTGAACCTGGAGGGGCAGAAATGGAGAATTCCAGAAGCAGCTTAAAAATTACACTGACACAGATTGCCATCTGCAAAGGCAAATAATCAGAAAACTGGTTAACGCCTTTGACATAATCTTTATCCATACTACTTTCACATATTTTCAGAACATAGTTTGTATCAGACATTTGACACCTTTCTAGCCTTCTGCACTCAGACTTTCCTAAAATATGCAAATTTGCATTGCAAATCTGTTTTTGTCAGAATCCAGGTGGCATCTTTGCAAAAAAAGTCAGGTTTGGGTTTTAGTTTTTAATGCTCCTCAGCCTCCCTGGGGTGCCAGTCACACTTCCTCCCGCCAGAAATTACATGGTATTGGCAATTTTTTTAGACTTATGAAGAATCAGACTCCAGGTCCCTCAGACTACATATAAAGAGAGGACAAGATCTTCAGAATTCACTCTTTCACCTGCTCTGTGAATCCACAGGAAACAGTCAAGATATCCTGAGACTGTATCTGAAGGCATCCCATGGCAACACCTGATCTGCAAATGTCCCTCTTGAAGCTGTGCTGCTGGACAGGAGAAAGGTCTCTTCCTGTGACGTTTACTTTGGAATATTCATCAGCTAAGGAGGCCTGGTATCTACTTTCCTTACATAGCATGTGTGTTTGTGGGCAGCTTGCCCTCCATTTTACCCTGCTGAAGTATTCTGGGATATGTTACTGTGGTCCTCTTCAATGGAGTGGCTTTCCAGGGAGGAACAGCAGTCTTCCCAGAGCTGGGGTTAAGTCTAGCAAAGAGTGCCAAAGCTTGCTGTGTCCTGGTCCTCCTGTCTCATGGGATCAAGGGCAACAGTGTCTCCCACAGCAGCAGGTTTCCTGGGATAATTAGTTGATAATTGTGAGTTTTTCTGTTCAGCAGTCCCCACTGTAGTTTCCTCAGTACAGCTGCATTGAACTTAGTGGGAGATTGTTCAAATAAATAAGAAGTGTCTCAGATTTTAACCCAGTAAGTTCCTGTCTTAGAGCAGTGATGTCATGACAAAGAGATGATTTTGTTCTGATGCTGTATTTAGTAGAGGTCTGGAACTTTTACATGCCAAACCCATGCAATTAGTGTGTAAAGGAAAAGCCCTCTTCTACACGTCTCACAACACCTCTGGGCGAGGAAGGGCCATTTTGCATCAGAAGCTGAAACAGGCAAAACCCAGTAAAGGAGGCAGGGACAGGCATTCCTCTGCCTTGGCAAAACCAGAAAAGGAGATGGGGGAGAACCCTCGGAGGAGGACTCAGACAAGTACAGAAGGATTAGTCTGTGATACACTGTACAAGGTAACCAGAGCTGAGCCTGGCAACAGGCAGCCCTGCGAAGCACAGCTCCAGTGCTCTGTGTGCAAGGGGCTGTTGTCCATCAGCTCCAGCACGACCCTGCGCAGGCTGTTATCACAGCTGTTGGAAACTGTTATGTCAGTGTACCCTTTCAGTCTCTTCAGGAATAGAAGAAGCTGTGCTCTTTTGGATTTTTTAATGCCCTGCTTAGTCTGGATCACAAGTTAGTGAGACATTGATAATTTTAACCATGTACTATACAGGCCTATTTGTTTGTATTCCGGAGATATGCTTTTTGTTTCTGGCAAACACTTCCAGAGGAAGTTTATGTAGAAAGGAGATGGAATAATTTCTCTTTCCCTACACCTTTAACTGCTTGTACTCCTTTTAGACTCCTTTGCATAAAAGAAAAACTCCCATTGTGTCTCAGAAATTCAATATTATACGGAAACCAGATAGGTTGGGTTGGTTTTTTTTAAATAAATGTCTTCTGCCCAACTTTAGTATGGCAAGGAAATTTGATTATCACTTGTTGACAGGTATGCAGGTCATGTCAAGTGTTTCTGACATGTCTATTTTAAGTTAAGTTACAATTTGTATTTTGATTATGACAGAGTAAAAATACTTGGACAACAGATAGTCTTTGCCTGTGAATGAAAATTGGAACATGCAAGTTGTGGTCAGACAGGCTTCTATTAGGGAGATGAGGCTTTGATTGGGTCACTGCCCAGAGGATCTAATTAAAAATAAATAAAGAAACAAAACTCCATATCACCCTCACTCTCTTTGAAACAAAAAAACATCAGAGCAACACAGGAGAAATAACATGAAATGACTTGTGAGAGGCAACTAGAGATTTTCTGCTTGCCCGTTTTGGGAAAGTGATAAAGTATCCATCTTCTGGTTAACTGTCTGTTTTATTCCACAAGCCTGCATTTCTGAGCATTATAAGATGTTTTAAGAGTGAAATACCCTGTGGGTCCTGGCTCCTTTGGCTCTCATCAGTGAGTTACTCAGTCAGAGTCAGCAGCTGACACCCAGAAAGAAGCTGCTGTGAGGTCAGGAACTGGAGTCCTAGCTGGCTTGCCAGCGTACTGGAATCAGTCACCCCGTCATTCCTTTTAGACTCAGCAACAACAGGATCACTGCACAGCCCTCTGCAAGCCCCCAGGTCTGAAACTAGGGGTTGTGTCTCTGTGTGGGGTCTGTAATGTTAGGAGCAAAATGAAGAGCCCAGTTAGAGGCCATTTATCTATGCCAACATTTGGGGACACAGGCTCCCGAGAAGTGGACTCCCAATTTGGCTAACAAGGGCACTAGATTTGAGACTAGTCCTCAATAGAACAAACTTCAAGTGTCGCTTTCCAAGCAGTTGTCATGTAAAGTCTGGAAGCAAGGAGTGTGTTGGTCAGTATTCAGTTCTCTCCTTTTGGAAGCAGACGGGTTCTTGGAAGAAAAAAGTTGTCAGAGGATGAGAAGAGGGGGATGCTGAAATTTTGCTGGATTCAGTGTCTGTTTGGTCTTCATCCAGCTCTGAGCTCAAAGGCAACACTTGTGATAATACATTTTTTTCACCATAGAGACAAATGCACCTCCTGAGGGAAAAAACAGTTGCTTTGACATTTCAGGCTGGGAAACCTGTCCTTGACACATGCACAGGCCCTGATACATGGTGTCTTGGCTTCGCATGCTTACGGCTGTCTGGGAGGTTGGCACCGTCCCTGCTCAAAGGCAGTGGCATGCCAGCACTGCAGTGGTGAGGTCCCCAGTGGAGATGTTTGCACTGGGAAGGCAGCAGAGCATGGCAAATGCCATCTCTGTCATAGGAGAGGATGTTCTCTGCATTAGCCATGGCGTTGTGCACTTGCTCACCCGTGGTAACGTATTTATGTCAGCAAAAGCCCCAGTGAGGCAGGGGAGAAAAGAAACTGAGCTTATGTTATGTTGTGGCTGCCAGCAGTCACAAACTGCACTGTGGCAGGAAGCTGAGTGTAAGAATCAACTGTTTTCAGACTTCTTCTAGGAGCTGCAGTCTTGATTTGCAGAGCTGCCAAAGACCCGCAGTGCTTATGCTTTCAGCTGGATGGGGGAGTCGTTCTGGAAATCTGTCCAAGGGATTTAAAATCAAGCCCCTGGCTAGTAACAGCTCTGCATAACTAAATATTGGTGTCCAAAGGAATAGATAGCACAGAAAAAGTAATTGGGCACAGAGGTGACCATGCTGGAACATAAATCATTAATATGAGAGATAAGGTGAAGCACAAATAAGGGGAATGTTGGTATTCTACAGTATCGCTCCTGTGGTTCTGCAGCCATAGTCACTGTTTCATAGCACTGGCTGGCCAAGACTGTGTAAAAACTCAACCCAAACAAGTGTACTCTTGGCTTCAGTGGTGAGGCTCTGATAGTTTTGCAGAGTTCAGTACAGCCAGCTTTACTGCCTGTGTGTGCTTCTTCACCGTGATAATTCTCCTTCAGCAGAATAAGTGCTTACTGATTATCTGATTATAGAGCTGAGGTTATGGGCTCATAAAACCAGAGGACACTAAGAGATGATCTCTACATGTGACAGCAAGATGCACAATCGCATCCAAACACAAACTATGCCATTAGTATTACTTACTTTTAAAGCACCATTATCCCTACATTGTTCACTCTCATTAACAATTAGTCATGCAGACCCTTGAGAACTTTAATATGATATCCCTACAAGCTCATCAGGCAAATCTCACACGGTTGTGATGTTCCATGCAAGATTTATAAGACGGAACTGGCTGGATGTGAATGTGGGAGTAACGGTCCATAAGCAAATGTGACATAAAAAGAAGTCAGCCAGGAATGCTGCCTACTGAACTCAGAAAGCCTGGCTGTAGTGGGAGTGCTGTTATTTCAAAATGGCTTTCATGTTTTGGGGTGGAAGGGAGTAATTTTGTCATAGGAGAAGAAGCAACTGCATAATGCCCATGGTATTTACACACTGGTCAATGAAATTCAGCCCCTGCTTTTGAAATGGTGTAGCTGTATGCATTTTCTATTTGAATGCTGTGTTAGGAGAGCCTGTGCTCCTCCACTCCCTCCCCCTTCTTTCCCTTCTTTTCAGCAAAAAGAGACCTCACCAACAAAGAGAAAATAGATTGAAAGCTCCTGCATCCAGGCTCTTTCAAGCAAAGCTTGAGAGAGACTTTGGCACATAATGTCTTTAACATTATGTTCACTGCCCTTAGAAAGCAATAACCCAATACATTCTGCTGGCAGTTAGCAAGTGCAGTGATTTCAACACAGATGAGAGAAGAGAGGACAAAGAAAGAATATGCTTAGAGCATCCCTTTCACTACGAACCTAGGGGCCAGCTGGAGTGTTTACAACGCTCTAAGGCCAGCCAGCAGGGAGTTGCAATAATCTAATTTTAATTATGTGACAAAAGCATGAAGAATCATTTCAAGGGCTAAGAGAGGAAAATGGTTGCAGCCTGCCAATATTCCTTAGATGGTAAAAGAAGACAAGTTAACTCACAGAATTTAGTTGTTTCTCAAAAGACTAAATGGGATCTATCACAACTCCCAGCCTGCTGTTGTTAGAGAACAAACTGGTTGCCAGAAAAAGGCTTTAGATGTCAAAGAAAGTTCCCAGGAGGCATCCAGGAAAAACAGCCATACCTATCCTTCTCTTATTAAATAAAAGATATGCTCTACCAGCAAGCAAACCAAGTCCCATAGTCATGTGAAACTGGCTGATATGAAATGCTGTGTATACCAATATGTATACTATATGTATGTACACTGGGTATAAATTGATAGACCTTTAATCCAAGCTCTCCAGGATCACACCAATAAAACAGGTGTTTTGCTGGCCCAAGCAAAGCACAGAAAGGGAAGGAGAGGGAAAGGGATGGAGAGGGGAAGGGGAGGGGAAGGGTAGGGGCAACAGGCAAGGGGCAAGGGGCAAAGGGCAAGGCCCAAGTCTTCCTGCTTTGCACACATCCCAGCTTTTTGGCAAAAAAGGAGTGCTGTCTCCTGACAGTAACAGAACAGAGAGTTCACAGCAATAAGCCAAATAATTTTGACTCCACTGGACAGAGGGTCATAGTGACAGTGTGGGGAAACCAGTGACATTTCATGCTACCAGAAGATGAATCCAGAGGTACTTCTTGTAGGATTTTCTTTCTGGATGAAGACTGAATCCAAACACTTAATACAAGATTATCCTTAATTTTATTTTTCAGTAATACTATATGCTCTCTTCATTCTCTTTAATCTGCTATTGCATAGGGATTTCGTGCTTTGATTTTATTATTGCTTGAGACATCTAGTAGTGAACAAAACTTTAGTCTTTTGCAAAGGAGTTGTTGGAAATACTGCATTTTCAAGCAATTCACATTCAATAATTTAACAGTCACTGGGGCTTCATGGGAACTTTCACATAATGGCATAGCTTGTTTCAGGGCTTAGTGATACGCTTGAGCTGTTCCCCTTGCCACAGCATCACTTTGATGACAATGCTACATAGGATGCCAAAAAGTGCAGGTAGCCTGGTCTTGCTCCTACTCTTCATTATCCCATGGAGTGGAATAACATGCTGCTGAATAAGTGCATGGCTTTCAAGTTCAAGAAATGTTTATAAATGGTAAAATCTTTAGTTAAAGTACTTTATCATAATTCAGACCAACTGTCATTTGAAATAGGAGCATACTGCTATAATATGTATATTTTTAGGCAAATGCAGAGTATGGTGTGTGTACTCACTGTTTTAGCATAGTTCTGTTTACATCTGGGTCTACAGTTTTGCAGAGAGAGTATGTGGTAGAAAGAGGATTTCTCTCCTGTATAGCCAACAGAAGAGCAAGTGAAAGTGATGTAATATTTATTGTGCTTGTCTTCAAAATCAGTGTGGTTCTCTCTATAGAATCAATTAGGTCTCTCTGTAGAGTGACTTTTGTAATGAAGGCCTTTACACAAATACAAATGATGACCATAAGGCATTATACAAATCATTATTAATAAAGTAACAAACAAAACTTATCTCTGCTATCATCCTATCATCCTTTTCTTCTTTAAAATGTCTCAGTGATAATCATTACTAAATTGAACCTCAGAATAATTATTTACAGCAATACTGCCAGCGGATATTGCCACGTGCAAATTACTTTTCCCCATTATGTGACAGTGATGTTCTTGTTCTTGATCAATATTGTCATTCATATTTGCATAAAATGAGGTATTTTTTCTGTCAGTTTAACCACTCTTGCTTGGGTTTTCCTTCCAACACCAAGTGCTTTTGGCTCAGGTTAGTACTGTCATTTTGCATTTCTCTGGAGTAGGGTTTTAAGGTGTAATTTAGCATTCCTTTGCTTATTTTAAACTTTTCCCAGGCCCAGGTTTTAATGCTGACATCTTGTATGCACTGAAAATAAGGGTGCTGTCACATGTTGACACTTTCTGCCATCACACCTTGAATCAGGAGCAGCTTCAGGCACAGATAAAAGAGGCAATCTCCTGTCTGCTGTGGTCTGTCCTCCTCAGTGACTGCCTGTGGTACCTGTGCTGGAGGAGATGACAATGAGCTGTTTGACCACTCTTTGCTGTCTGGGCATCAATTCTTGTTACCAGTGACTGAAGGGGAACAATGTGAACAGAGCAATAATTACTGTTTGCGTGGGCTGGGCAGGGCTCTCCCTTGCAGCAAAAGTCACTGATGCCTCTCTTGAGTGGTGCTTCTAGGGGTATTGAGAGATGGAGCATGATGCTACATCGAGTCTTAAAATCTAAAATAAATTGGTGTTGCAGCTAAACAACAACCATTAGACTGTCAATGCTTGAATTCAGCTAAATGCCAGGTTTACACGAGTAAAAGAAACTTATTTTTCAGTTCTTCTAACCAAGCTGTAAACTGTTCCTGCCTCCTTGGATCATATCCTAGCCATAAAGTCAGATGGATGAATTCTGGGCAAATCATTGGATTCATTTAGGAAGCATGTTAGAAAAGAGAAGAGTGGGGGGAAAAATTAGAAGAAGAATTTAGGGTTGTCATCAGCTTTCTGGTGATATAAGTGTTTGTCTAAAGGTTTATGACTAACTGCTGACATGAATAATTCTTCAAATAGCTGTAACGCAAACACTATATACTCTACTGTTATTTTCTTAGTAATCTGGTGAGGGACATCTGCAGTTTCTGGAAAACTGAAGTAATTTGCTATGAAATTGGCAGGTTTTGATATGCAGTCCAGAGGGCAAAAAAACCAAGGAAGGGTAAAGCCTTAAAACAACTGGTATTTTCAAAACAATCCTTTTTAATTTTTCATTTTAGAAGTGACCCTCTTTCATTTTTACAATTAATTTTCAAATGTAGCATCTTGAAGCTAGATTTAACAACTCCATATGCAATCCACAGGATTTTTTTCTTTTATTTGAGAGAGCCTGAAGTGAAAAGTCCATTATTCAATCAGTTCCAAAGGGTGTGAGTTTCAGAAGCCAGAACAGGTTACTGAGATGGGAGAGCAGGGCAGAGTGGAGGCAGTGATAAGCTCAGCACTAGCTGTTGGTTGACATTATAAAGATTGTTTTTGTCAAGGGAAGAGGTGAAAATATTCCCTCCCTTTTTCTATTTCTTGTACTTTAAAGAAAGCTGAAGTCCACACTGGCATTCCCAAATGCTTAAAAGCCATTCATTTCAGCATTCCCCTTTCCCTCCAAGTTACCCTAAGAATCATGAGGCTGTTTTCTAACAATATGTTTTTTCCTCTCCAACAAGATAACTTTTTCTCCAGCTGGGAAAATGCCTGAAACCCAGACCAGATGCCTTGTGAAAATTTCTCCCCCTTCATATACATTTTGAGTTTTCTAATGTTAGGGACACCCTATACTGGGAATCTTCAAACACCAAGGAAGACCAGAGTCTTTGTGGATTCTCAGCTATGAAAAAGCTGTGATGTTTCTGTAAGGCAGACAAGGTGTAATGCACTATCCATAATTAAAAAGAAAGGTTTGGTTTTGATTTTGTTGACTGACATCCTCAGCAGTAAAATGATAAGTGGGATACTGTGGACTTATAGATCCTTAGTGAAAATCTTCAAAAAGGATGCATATTAGTCAAAACTGTTAGACAAAGAAGAATGTACAAACATCTAAGAGTATATCTAGGAATGTGGCCTCCAGTTATACATCAGTGTTAATTGCCCTGAATCCAAAGAGTCATGTAATATGGCCTAATGTTTCAGCCCTACCCAAGGCACACTTGTGTCTTCACAAACTTCTGACCTGGCATCAGCTTGTCAGCTCAGATTCCAAGAGGGCTATCTGGTAACTTCATGGATTGAATAAAAGCAGGGAGAGAGTCCAGAAGTTTACCCACTGCTCCATCTAGTGCTTGTTTTCAGCATCCTGTAGGATCGTGAAATATCTTTTTTGAAGGCTGATATGGATATGCATAGGAGCAGCTTAGTTGCTGGAGAGCTCTTGTAGTCCACTGACTTCCTAGCTCATGAGTGCTATCCATCAGAAAGTTTTCTCTTTTTTCTATTTTTTTTTTCTTTTCTTTTTGCCTGTCAGCCACCAAGTGCTCACAAAGAATGTTTGAACTGCCTTTGCAAAGCAGTGATCTTCCAGGAACTCTTAAGGAAAAAGGAATATGGTAAAGCATGAGACTTATCAATTGCTAGAGCTGGTGATAAAAACACAGTATTTGTGACAGGCAGACTGGGTACAGGTTAATGAGTTTCATATTTAACATGACTGTTTATTAACTAAAGTAGCTTGTTTCTACCAGGTAAGTATTAAATCATGGGATAATTATAAGTATTTTGGTAGTATAGTCAAAGGCATATTTTATTGAGGATAGAGGAAGGAAGAGTACACTGGTCAGAAATGTCAGGGAAACATTGTTTCAGACAGATTGTGCCCACTCTAGTAATTTAAAGTGTCAAGGAAGATTTCTGAGGATAAACAAACTTGTCATGAGTTCAGTTGTCAGAACAGCCTCTGGCAGTTGTTACATTGGCCAGCTAGCACTGTCCCAACAGCTCCCAGGCACAATTCAGAGGATACTCTGGATCAAGGACCATTTAATAGGATATATGTTGGCATTCCATGCCACTTGACCCCAGGCATGTTTAATTTCCCACTGTAGAGGAAGTCACAGTGTAACACAGTGTTTTATTGAGGATTATGATCCCTTGTAGTCCCAGGCTGAGAGCTTTGGCTCAGTAATTCCAACTCTAATAGCTCATGGTTTTAGCTCTAGGCATCCAGGGAGTGTAACAGGGAAGGTAAAGGCTCCCACAACTGAGTGAGAGTACCACCTCAGAAGGAAGTTTTTAGTGCCAGCAGGACTTTCTGCAGCAAGATCTTACTCTTTTGATTTTTAAGTGTGACTCTAGTCTAAGCAGCTCTCAGAGATGCCATCACCAATAACCATTACTTTCCATATCACTAGCTGGCTATAGTATCTTCCAGAATATAAACAGAATGAAAATAATGGAAGCAGTCATATCAGCATACTGTAGTAGCCAGTCACTACATATTGCCAGAGCACACTAAATGCTCTCATGTGGAGGAGAGAGAATTTTCCCAGTGCTGTCTTTGCAAATATTTTTCTGAATTTGTTTATGTTTACCTTATTCATTTTCTTTCCCCACTTTCCTCCAAAGCAAAACAATTCTTATGTTAAAACTGCCAGGGAGGAGGAACAGATCTCGTACTTGCCAGAGATGTTCAAATATTAAAAATAAAAGATGGCCTGTTAAACACAAAACACGGAAGGAACAAGAGAAAACTGAATTTAATGGGAGTGGAAAAGTGATGATAGTGGGCAAGTTTATTCTGCTATGTATATATCAGTCAGTTCTCTATTTCAGAACAAATCACTCCACAGAATTAAATCCCAGGCAGAAGGGTTAATGGGGTAGCTGTGAGTGAGGGCACACAGGGGTCACACACTCGGGTAGGACATTCTAGCTTGTTTCTGTCCTCACCCTCTCCGAGATAGTGTCAATCAGCTGGAAACACATCTCCAGAGCTGGCTGCTTCATGGTAAGGAGAGACTGTGACCAGAGCTTATGTATGGTATCTTTGCAGGAGAGCTCTGTTAATATCCCTGACAGAATCTCTTTATCCTGTGCCTTCCTAATCTGCAAGTCAACAGGAAAAGAGAGGGAATTCACTGTGCTAAATTGAGTTCCTGCTGTGTGTGATTGATACTGGCTTTACTTTGTAAAGTCGCCTCTTTGTTTTATCAAAACTTTGTGTTTTGTTTTGCTTTTCTTTGTTTTTCAAAAGGATGAGGGAAATAATTTTGTTACTGCCATTCTGGGAGGGACTTTTCTATCCTAAAGCACCCTGGTATCCAGCCCTCCCTCCTCATTATTCCTGCCCTTTCCCCATACCCGCTGCTCCCAAACCTTCCATGCACATTTAGACGTAGGAGTCTTACACCAATTGGTATATTTTCAGTAGTTGCTTCTACAGTTACTGAAGTCTCTTTTCAGTGCTTGCTGACTCTGTGCTGGGAAAACATGGTTTCTCTTGATATGCTGCCTGAAATAAGTACTTCTGGCTCCTCAAAGGAAACCAGCACTTCTGACAGAAGTTGAAAAGAGGATGAGTTGTTTTTGAAATGTAAAGGTAACATTGAAAAACAAAGGGAGGTTGAAGGCTCCTGGTTCATTTTTTTTTTCATTTACAATCCTTCTGTACCCTTGGTACTACAGTCTGTAATTAAATGTAAAGGTCTGTATATATAGGAAATAATGACATTATTTACTGACCCTTTCTGGCATTAAGCTTCTTGAACTCATGCCAAAGCATTGCATTGTGCAGCACAACTGTGCTCCCACCATTCAGTATTTTGGCTTGGTCTGAAGTGCACTGACAGAGACAGGCAGCTAATGCAAAGCTCTAAGGACCAAATTTAGTTTCATCATTCTGGGTAATATTAAAAGTGCGAACAGAGTAATTTAGGAAACAGTGTGGCTTCACAAGAGAGAGCTCCCGAGAGCTGCTGCAGCACACTGTCTCAGCACTACAGGCTGTTTATAAAACAGAGACTTATGCAACATAAAACCATTTGGATGTTGAGTTCAAATGCCTCAAAATTGGAGACATCTCAGCTCTTGCCAGCTACTCCTGTCTGTGTAATATTAGGGGCTTATTTGAAAATGTGGTCTAGGTGTGTATTTTGTGTCTCCCTGAAGATGTAGGGCATAGTGGTCAACCGTATCTTGCTTTTTGTGAGAAAAACATTTGAAACATTTGTCCCAGCTGTTCAGACGTTGTTTTGGAATTGGAGGATTTTGGTGGTCCAGGACTAATATTTTAAATGGAACATTCTTGTTCAGCGTGTAAAGAGCTGCAGTGCAGCAAGGACAGGAAAAAGCCTAGTGACTCCTCTGCATGCTGGAGAGAAGGCAAACTGGGTCATAAGGAACAGTATCAGAGGAAGACTCGAACAAAATGAAGAAGGAAAAGAAAGAGACAAAATCAGTATGAGGGGAGAAGAAACACAGACTCCTGAAGGGAGGAACTCTGACCATGCCCCACAGGGACCTCCAGCAGCACTCGTACTTGCCCAGGAATGAGCTCTATGGACAAACGCGAGTGTCAGCCTCCAGCAAAGGAGCCTGGCCCTATGAGCTCCCACCAGCACGGGATCCTGGATACTGCCTTTCTTTCAGGCAGATGCAACCCCACAAAAAATCAAAACCGGTCCCCGATCCACGGATTATTTTGAGTATTTCTTTCCCTTCCTTTGTTCAGCATCACACAGAACATTTCCCTTCGACAGAGGTGACTTTTGTAGGAAAAATCTCTGAGGAGGATGGCTGGCATTGCTTCTTGTGGCAGAGTTGCCTCTGGAGTAAGAGAAGAAGCAAAGTGATAGTACGTACATAATTTTACTTCCCTTGAACTTGTCTTTCTGTATTCTTGGAACTCTATTTTTTCTCTCGTTTTTCTTCCTGGTGACAGCATGAACAAAGTTATTCACATCTTTCTTTCAGCTGGGTATCTTAGGAAACTGACTTAAAAGGGACGGCGGCATAAATACAGCACGCACGGAATATTCTCCCTTCCTGTTCAGAAGCTCGGGGGAAAAAAAAGGAAAAAAAAAGGCAGGAATAAACACCTGACCTCCCCAGTGGCAGTGCTGGGGCGGGGCGCGGCGCCGGGACAGCGTTCCGCGGGGCAGGGTGACCCCTGCCGGGGGCGCTTTGTGTTGGAATTCCAGGGAAAATCGCAGGGCAGGAGCAGCAAGCTGCGCTCAAGCCTGTGTGCTCAGAGGAACTTGACTACGTGTTACGGCTCGCGTCTTCATCGTGCAAGCAGGAGGCTCCAAAAGGCCTCCCCACATTACCTGAGGTAAGGGCTCGCCGCCCCTCACAGGGCATCCGTGGTTTAGAGCAGGGACTGTGGGGTTGTCCCCAAATAGCAGGGGAAGGAATCCTCTGGTGATGCTGATGCACTCAAACATCTGTAGCTCCGACTCTGTTCACCTGGTTGCTCAGCCAGTTCGAGTTCAGTCTCAGAAAGTTGGCTGCCCTCTGGTAAAGATCAAGGGATTAAATTCAGGCAAATTACTCCTATGGAAACAGGTCCATGATTGTTGTGTCTGAGGAGAGCAAGCCCTGGCTGGGCTGACCTCCTGAGATGCTTCTTCTCAAGTCACCCTTGCCTAGACTTGTGTGTCTCTCTCCATGCATGGCTAGCAGAGAGAGATCGCCACTGACAGCGAGACCAGCGCTCTGCTCCACAGTTGCTATGGTGTTGTGGGCTTCTATTGCTTAGCTGGTGCCTTTTCAACCTGTCAAGGGACAGGGAGTAGTGCAAATGTGACTGTGACACAAGTCCGTGGAGCTTAGTCATGGGAGCTGTTGAACTGTGCCCCGAGGGTTTTGGTAAGAGACCCAGCAGTCAAACAGGAGGAAATCTAATACTTGAAGGCATTTTAAAAGCAGACACCTGGCACCTATTTGCTGTCCTGCTTTTTTTTTGTGCAGTTAGCCATGGCAAGAAGCCCTGCAGTTGTCAGCTACATCTCAGTGTAATTTTATACACAGGAATATTCACAATGTACTGTTCCTTTGAACTAAATCAAAACAGCAAGCTGTTTCTTTGCTCAGAAATGTAACTTAGTTCTCCCTGCTTAGCTATTCTCTTAAGCATCAAGAGACAAGTCCAACATCCACTGAAAGTAATGGAAAGCCATGGATGGTTTTCAGTGGGAGTTAGATCAGTGTTCAGTTAAATACACAATTCAATAAGGCAGGCTTTAACTGCTTCTCTTATTAATAACACAGAAATTAGTTTACTCAACAGAGACATTTGGTCTTTATTTTAAAATGATTTCTAAATCCAGAAAATATTTAAACTGTGTGCCCAGCCAAGAGTTTGTATCTTCTATTGCAGGGAGAGGCTCAGAAGCTTATTGTGTTAAAAAGCATGAAATTGTGTGTTTCAGCAGATCCTCCTAATAAAGGCAATAATTAAAGTTGTTGTGAAGATTGTAAAAGGAGAAATCCATGTGGATTTTTTTTCTGAAGTTGCCTTCCACACAGTGTTCAACCTCTTCCAAAAAGCGTCCTAGAAAGACTCAGAATGTTACTCCCCCTGGTCTAATGGGGTCAGGCAGACAACACACAACAGCCCCTTCACCAAGCATGTACCAGGCTACCTACCTTTAACATGCCCCAATAGATGCATGTGGAAAAGTTACCTGCTCTGGGCTTAAGTCCTTGGATGTGCACAGGATGAAGAATTGAGTGTTTCACTTCTGAAACAGATTTGTACCCTCCCCAAGTAAAGCTGACAAGCTAGAAAGCATCGCTTCTCAGCCCATCAGTTGAACTACACTGTGCCCAGCTTCATCTCAAGTCTTTGACTCTAGGAAGTTTATCTGAGATAGTCTGCTATTAGTCCTATACTTCTCGTTGCTTTTTCCAAGGTATCTTTGCTGCATAGTTGATTTGAGAGATTGACAATCATGTGTGACACACAGATGAGCCAGGCAGAACCACATGAGTGGTCCTGCTACAAAAAGTCACCTTTCCTGATGCTGTGCTTTTCTCTCTGTATCACCAGGGGTTTATGGGGCTTTGTGCTGCAGGGAGGTAGAATTCTTGCCCAGGAAATAATGGAAGAAACGGCACTGGCTGCAAACATGATCATTTGCCCTTCTGAAACCGTGAGAAGGCACTGGGAGACTATTAGCAGTTGAATAACTTTATTGCCAGCGCAGGCAGATTACTCTCACTCGGTGGAACAGTCTGTATGGATGTGTGTATATGCATACAACAGTTTTTATTCCATACCTGGCCAGGTAGCCTTAGCTAAATGTACCTAAGAAACAAAATTCAAGGAACAGCTTGGGTTAACTGTGTAGTGAGAATGTATCCTCAGGTCTCTTGCTTTTCCTATTTGTCAGGTTGTTGGAAAATTTTGAACCAGGTGAGTAAAGTTTCTCTATTTTCTAAGGGTTTTTTCCTCATTTTCCTGTTTCTCCATTGTTCTTTCCAGGCAACACAGGGTGATTTTCAGGTTTTCTTCTCTACTGCTAATACAATTTTTTTACAAAACATGCCAAGTGGACCAGGCCTGGAGGTGGGCTGAAAGAGTAGGCTCTATCTAATGGGCTGCCTTTCTCAGCTTCTCAGGTGGGATCCCAGCTGCTTAGGAAACGAGATGATCTCTTGCTCCTCCCCTTAGTGATTTAGTACAAGTCTGTCAAGAGAGGAGAAAGCAGGAAAGCTTTTTTTATTCCTAAGAGTGATAGGAGAACTGCCACAAAGCTGTAAAAAGCAGGGCTATCTTTTAATCTGTTCTGCAGTGCTTGGCCTGTGATTTGAGAGAAGAGTGGTCCTGTGCTGCAGCTGGATTTCCTTGGCTGGGAAAGTGGAAAGGAAGAATGTGTCACCTGTAGCTGAAGGTAAGAAAGTAAAAAGCCAGGCTAGGAGCAGAGGTGAGCATGGTGTGAGATTGGTGAGGAAAGGAGGTGGGCAGAGCCAGTGACCCAAATGGAAGTCAGCAGGGACCAGGAGGTGGTGGCAGGGCTGATAGCAGGGAGACTGCAAATGGCATAATTGCTTGACTTGGTTTTTGGAAGAGCTGGCTATAGTAAATGTTTTATGCCCATTTGAGGTAGGGCATACAGGATTCCAAAGTCAAGAGACTGACCAGACACACAACTCTGGAACAGAAAGAGTAATCTCCTTGCAACTCGCCTGTGCTCTGTATATCTCAGCCCATTAGTTGTTTTCTGCATTATAATTTTGGTACTTGTTCTGTCTTTCCCTCATATGCTCAATGCTTGTCAAATAGATGTTCTTGAGGTCTGTTGTCCTGTTGTCTGAAGGTCTCACCTGTCTGCTAGTCTCTCTGCACAGTAAGTTAAAATTCTTAGGGTCCCACCATCTTTTTCTACTGCCCCAAATCCCTGCTGGTCACAGCTTTTTCCCTGTGTGCTCCTGATTTTATATCTTCTTGTGTGTATACAATGTGTTTCCAACCTCCTGATCCCTAGGAAAAGGGAATCTTTTCATGGAGCCATTAAAGAAGTTGGATAAATTTAATAATATAATAATAGTAAGTTACATTTGATAGAATCATGATAATGTGTGTGTGTGCTTGAATTTAGTGACTGGCTTGTTATTAATTTGCCTCTTTTTGGTTCTTCTCACCTGTTTCTTCTAATTAGTGTGTTGTTACACACAGATTAGATACCTTTTCCCAGGTGAGATAGGCAGCAGCAAGACTCAGCTGTGCCCCATGATAAAGCATTTACTTATGCCCTCAAAAAAGACATTTGCAGAGAACAGAGGAGTTCTTTATATTTGCAAGACAGACCCAGATTGATTCATTGATGCAGCTGTAAGTTACCAAGACTCAGTGACAGTGTCCTCCTCAGTGTAATTGTTTGTTCTGTCTACTGCAGTTATTTTCTTCAGCAGCAGCCCTGGCTCAGCATCTAAAGGTGAGGGCTGAGGGTGTCTGTACCTCCCTGACTTTCAAAGCCCAGGCAATCCTTTTCAATCCGTTTCCTTGTGGTTTGGTGAGCAGTTTCTGGGGGGGAAAAAATGATGTGATGTGTTGTGGCGTTTTGTTCAGTTCCTCTTCCCTAACCTAGAACAAAACAACAAAATGTGCAATGCTCTGTAATGAGGGATGGAAGTAGGTATTTGTCAAAAACATGTAGCAGTTCTTTCTGTCTTTCTACCCCAAATGTGATCAGAAGATTACTCCAGTTATAACTGATTTTAGTCAATTTGTTCTGGTGTCCATGGACTGTGAATCATTTGCTATAGGAACAAAAAAAGACCGCTTCAGAAGTTTCCTCTCTTGTGAATATTTTTAGAGTAATCTTCCAGGCTTTCAGCAAAAAAAAAATGGACTTGCAGCATCTCTGAGATGACTATAAGACCCACTATACTGCAGTTAATCATATGTTGGTAGTAGGTTGTACATAAACTGTCTACATTAGCTTGATTTATAAAAAAGTAGAGGGTTTTGGGTGATAAAGCAAACATTGGAAAAATGCACAGCAGAATTAGATTACCTGTTTCCCTGCTTCAGCAGAAGGCTTCATGTCCTTCACTGTAAAATCACCCACTTTCTCATTTCCAAATTTTTTCCAGCCTAGCTGGGGGTTTCCTTTGGTGTCTGTCCCAGGGCATCTCTCTGTAGAGACATTAAAAGTGTTCAGTAGGGTCTATTTTGCTGTTGGGGTGACGGTTTGCTGCTTGCCTTCTGCTTTTTTTTTTTTTTTCATGCATGGAGGTGATGGACTCCAATACCAGTGAAAGCCTAGAAGTAATGATGTGCTAATAACATCAGTGCTCACTCAGGAGGGAGTGTTGTCTGCAGTGAGAATTCCCCTCTGCTGGTGAGTGATGTGTCTGTGGAGCTTGCAATGCAATGTTGCTGTACACCCAGCAGACGTGGGGATTTGGTAATGAGGTCCTGAGGATTTAGAGAAGTTACTTTATTACTGCTGAAGAGATTTAAGAATGGTTTTGTTAAAGCTTAGTAATCATAACACTGGTCTCTACTGCATACAAATGAGCAGCCCAATCCTACAGCCCTGCTGCTGAGGGCAGCACTTAGTCCTGAAAGATGTGGTGATTATGTGATTAGCCAGGAGGCTGAATTCTGCCATTTTCTATGTGAGGTTTAGCAGTGTTAAACCCACAGCGAGGACCTAGGGTTGAGGTAATCGCTATCCTGTTACAAGTTTCTTGAGTTATCTGCTCCTCAGCCTTTTATTGCCATAAATAACTCTAGAAGTCAGGCCTCACTGCCAGAAGTGTTAAGTGCTGCAAATAGTATAGAAGATGACTCATGAAGTGAGATGAAGGTGGAGCATGAATCAGTAGGAAGAAAACTGGTATACAAAGGAGACATTCTGAATGCAGATGACACAAAAGTCTGAACAAAGCAATGTTCAATCATCACAAAAATGAATCAAAAGGGTTTAAAAAAAATAGAAACTCTTCTATTTAATGAGAAAGACCATTCCAGTGAAAGCACAAAGGTGTTGCATACTGACCATGTTATTCCTTACCCAAGACAAACTGTAGACTGCACAGAAAGAGATGGTTGGAAAATTCTTCCCAATATGTCCAAACAAAGCAGAGTATTCAGCAAGCAGGTTGCTTTCCAGATTGTTCTGTGTCTATACAAGCTAAGAAAAGAACTTGTCTTTGAGCTAAACAGTTTTGGAGATCAAGAGTCCTCGTAGCTTCAATGAACCCACACTGAAAGCTAAGAGCAAAAGAAACACTAAAATAGCCTGAGCACATTCCTTGTAAATGATAACTCATGATAAGGAGATCAAATTCCCACGGACCGTTCAATTTGAAATGACAGCTTTTGGTGCTTTTGCTGACCCTCCAAAAGCTTGCACATGTAGGAGCGCCTTTAAAAGTGGACTTGGAAAAAAGGTACCTGATAGATGACATCCTACAGCTGTTAGTGCACTAAAGCATCCTGTTCTGCCTGTAATTCAACTCCTGCCACTTCCTAGGAGAAGGGGTATCTATTAAGAGTTTAATGTAACTCCTCAGAGGTGAGAATTCAACATTTTTGTGTTGATATCACAATGATACTTTAGGCATTAGAAAAGGGTTCCTTGTTGAGGAGGTGGTCAGGCATTGGACCAGGCACCCCAGGGAAGTGGTCAGGCCACTAGGCCAGTCAGGGTTCAAGAAGCATCTGAATGGTACTTGAATGGCACACCATACAAATGTGGTCCAGTTTTTGGTAGTCCTGCAAAAAGCAGGAAGTTTGACTCAATGATTTTTATGGATTTCTTCCAACCTGAGATATCCCATGATATACAATTTCTTTGAAGCAACAAAAGGTTAAAGAGGTTCCCCCTGCCCCCAGATTCCAGCAGGTGCTAAAATGTAATAATGCAAAGAAGACTAGATGCCTGTGTCTTAGGTGAAAGCTCTGTCTCTGCGAGCATTTTTAATAAGAACCACTGTGAAAATTGTAGAGGTTGATTTATCCTCCATACATGTTGTGTATGGCTTGGCTTTGTTATGCTAGATCCATAAGAAGTTGCTCTCGAAGGTGCTGCTCCTTTAGAGCAGTAATGCTTAGAAAAAAGTGTAACGAGGCATCCTAACCTGTACTGCTTTGAGTTCCTTTGTTCAGGATAAAGTAAGGGATGGTCAGAAGACCCAAGCTTCTAATATGGCTGTTTTACATTGTTGGCTGTGGCAGGAAATCTGGAGAAGATGGGTAATGCTGCCAAGGCTTAACAGATGCAGATACTTACATGAAACAGAACTATGCACAGGAAGGGAAAGCTCTAGCAAGGTTCTCTCCCCAATATTACTGTAAAAATAATCTCAAACCTGCTTGTACTCATCTTTTATAGTGTTGTGAGGGCCATGGGTTCATTTCTTCATTGAAGGTAGTGCTAGGACTGAAACTTGGCATAAATCCATCCTTATTCCTGGTCAGTTCCAAAGTTTCAGATGTGAATTTACCTGTGTGTTAATGAGCAAAATTCACAGCTGCATGTTGTAATTTGCCATATGTCTAGGTACTACACCTTTTCTACTGTGTCTGTGTTTGATGCATTTAATCTGTCTATTCATAGGAAATCTGCTGGATTTTAGCTTTAATGGAGTAAGTTATTCTCGAGGAAGGTAGCACAGGCTGTTTTCTATTGCTGCTAGGGGAGAGCTAATAGTTAACAGCTAGTGACAGATTTATGTTTTCACTTGTAGGCTACCCAGCAGTAGGCCCAGCTCAAATATAACGTATTGCTTGGAAAAGCTGGCTTTGTTAGCGAAAAATATGAAGTTCATTTTAAAAGCTGTACTCATTTTAAGACTGAAAAAAGTGCCTTCTTCCTGTTGGAAGAATAGAAATTCTCTAAGGAGAAATAGCAAAGACTGAATTTCTGTCAATAAAAGAGTCTGTGTAATTTAATACCAGGCAGCTTTTTAATACAATAGGAGAAAAAGAGCAGACATTTGCCTCTGTTATGAAGGGGAAAAATACAAAAACCTGCCTGCAGTATGTTACCTAAATTTAGCCACAGAGGGGCCAATCCTCTTGGATACTCAAAAATCTAAGTAAGTAAAGGCTATAGAGAAGCTGTACTTGGAGAGCCTCTATCCCCATTTTCCAAAGTGCTGGTAATAGGAGGTGCGTTAGGCAGCACCAGTGGCCAGACTGTAATGCAGCCCTAGCTTGTTTAGTCCTTCTTATTGCAGAATCACAGAATATGAAAGTTTCTGTTTGATTTTTCTTTTCAATAATGTAAGTGGCTGAGGTTACAGATGTGTGAATGGCTTCCCTCAAATGATAAAGCTACTCAGAATCATCCTGGGTTTAAGCTTGAATTGTTCCTGTGTTCAAGCAGTGGTGGGATCATATGCTTTGAACAATGCATATCCATAAAGGTGTTAAACTGCTTACAGATGTCCTGTAGACCTTCTCTTTCCTGACATCTGTACTCAAAAGCCTGTCTAGGAGAGGCATCTGATCCTCAACACAATGCTTGACAACAAAATAAAAAACTTGAGTTCAGAAGCCTAAATAAACCACAGGTTATCATTCAAAATGCAAAGAAAATGGAAACTAGCTTCAAAGTCAAATATCAGTTCCATAATTTTTTAAAAATCAATTTTGTAATGGTTTCTTAGGTTGAGATCAAATAAGAATTGTAGATTTCTCAGAAATGTTGCTATTTGAGATTTCTGATATCTTAATTTAAGTGTCATTTTAAGTCCTGATAGCAGTATTTCTTCTAGTTTCACGGGCCTGAGAAACAAGCTTGTATCATCTCTTACTGGCATGCATTTCCAGTGAGTTTTTCAAAGAGCAAGTTATTAGTACTGTTATTTCCTTTGTCCACATTTGAAATAAGCCCAGAAACTGTAAACAACTGGAAAACTATTGCTAACTTCTGTTGTATTAACACTCCTACAATGCAGTTTTCTGTTAAACAACTTGCTTCTAAGAGTCTTAGAGGATGAATGTGTGATGATGCTTTTAGTGTGCAAAAGCTGCATTTCAGGGTGCTTACAGCAGAGTCAAAGCTGTAGCAGGAGTCCTGTTTCATGTGACACCTTGTTCTCATATGCTTCTACAGTTCTGGCAGTGGTACTTTGACTCTTGATTATTCCCTGCATCTTCAGCTCCTCAAGAAAGATGATTTTTGCCTCCTCTGTTTCCTCAGTGATGATTTACTGATGAACTCATTGGTGAACACTGTGTCTTCAAAAGATGTAAACATTAAAACTCAGTCCTTGTACGGCACCTGGCATTCAAGCAAAGCTTCATGATGTATTTCCAATGCCAGAGTTTTTGTTTAAGAGGTTGCATAGACTGAGACTGTCCACTGGAGAAGGCCAGCTGGAGCCTCTCTTCACTGCTTAAAGTTTGCAGTAAATGTTTTAGTGGCTTGAAGAATGGTGCAGGTGCCTAGTCCAGTTACACCCAGAGGGGTATGTTCTGGAAAGCATGGAAGCTTATGCTGAAGACCTGTGAAGCCAATTTTTGAGCATATTCCCAAAGAGGTCCATAGGAGCTCTTAATAGTTTGAATTCTTAAGGGTTCTGTGATCTGGTTGGAGAAAGCCAGGCTAGGATGGTGTAGTACAAGCCTACTAATGAGCCATGTTGTAAAGATCACTATGTTCGTCTGTTAAATAAACCCAAACTTTCATGCGTTTTTGTGCTATGTGATTTTTGTTCTAACAGCATTGCTACATTTGTGTCTGATCATAAGCATTTCAACAATTATATATTTATAGACATCATTAGGACTAAAAACCAAGTTATTTGATAACTCTTCTGAGAGTGTCTGTTTAGTATCCACATATTAGACATGAATAAACAATGAGCAACTTTAAGGCCAAGACTCATCGTGTTTTGAAGCCCTCAGCTGACAGTTCTACCATCTGCACAATCTCTATTGGCAGAAGTGAGAGCTCTTGTATGAAAAAATGCTTGGACCAAATAAAAATTGCAGATATTTGACATCTGCCAGTCTTCATAAGCAGAGCGAGCATGACAATGTTGTCTTATATTTCAGTTGTAAAACAAAAATACAGAATATCTACCACCCTGTAGCTGACTCCGTACTGCTCCTAAAATAACCGAACCAGTTACCCAAAAAGCACTGGGGTTCAGCTGTCAGTCAGAACATGCAAATGTCAGAAGCCAGTATACAGCAAAATGCATCCTGGCAAAAAATAAAAGCAGGATGAGTGGGCACCGCTGACAAGTGATGTGAATTTGTATTGGTTTTACTAATCCATTCAGGAGAAAAATGTAGTTGAAGTATCTTGGTATGGTATGTCTTTTTTTGGTGTTGAAAAAGAAGATTGAAGCATGATCTCAAAACTTTCTGTTTAGAAATTTCCTGTGAAGTTATCCTTTAGAAAGTGGGAGGAAAGGGAGGTTAAAATTAAATTAAACCCTTTCAGAGCAAGCAAATAATTTTGTTCAATATAAAATGAAATCTTTCATCACGTCATTCTGTGGTATTGGGAGTTAAGTCTCTTTTAACGATTAGCAAACACCACTAATTACTCTTTTTGTGTTCTATTTGAAATACTTTATTACAACTTTTGTTTATTATAAAAAGTAAACAACCACAGTAGATGCTCCATTTAGCATGTTTGTGAAATGTAAGATGTTCACAGCACTTCAAAAATACAAGAGTTAAACTTCGAAATTAGGGGGCTCAAATAAACCGAAAAATGGTGCTGCTTTTCCATTAGCAACTCTTACTGCATTGGTATCCTAAGATCATAGAAAAGTTTGGGTTTAAGTGCTCATTTGCATTTGAAAGAAAAAGTTCTTTGCATACATTTGCTTGTTGTCATGATGATTTCTAGAGTTTTTATCTTTTTTTTTTTTTTTTCCGCATATTATAACTGGCCTTGCAACCTCTGGTTGCAAATGTGAAGAAATAACAGGGTATTTACTTACTGTCTCTATCTGCTGCTTGTCAGGGTATTGGCTGCGGTAAAAACTGGCTCATTGTAACACCAGACTGAGAGCCCTCCTGTGGGCAACCTCCCTTCCCAAAGTACTGTAAGAGAGGGCTACCCCTGGGGCAAGGCTGGGTTTGTTCTCTTGGTCTGTTCCAGGCATCTGCCAAGAAAAGTATCGACCCTGCTTCCTCTTCTGGTGGTGAGGGTTGAGTCATGCTGAAGAACATAATCATCAGCTACTCTGTGTTACTATGGCGTGGTTTTAAACCAGTGCTAAGAGCTCAGTCTGTGTGGTGTCACAGCATGAACGATTCCTAGTGTGGAAGTTGGCTGTAGCAATATACCTTCAAGATTATTTCCTCCTAGATCTGTGTTTGTGAAGCTGTTACGAACTTATTACACAGGTTAATGTTAACCTGTGCTTGGGTTATCTGAAAAGAAGTAAATCTTCATGGTGGTTCCTCAGGGAAGATTTCCTCACTTGTCTCATCTTCAAGTTTGGCTTCATCCTTTGAAGTCCCTTTTAGTCAAGCTGCCCCAACCTGTGAGAGTCTGTCTCTGTTCCATCAATGCTATCATTTCTACTCTACAGCAAGATGAAGAAACAAATGAGAAAAGCTCCTAGGGTTTCTAAACACATAAGGAGCTATCTAGAGTAGTCCTGTAGAACTGTGAGGTTCAGAGTCCAGTGGAAGACAGAGGCATTCCTGGTACCTTATCCATGTTCTGTCACAGGTGGATGGTGAGTGAAGGTCTTTTGGACAATTTCAATATTTGGTTTTTATTTTCCATTTTCAAAACAAAGCATAACTTTAAGCTTAAATGTGGCCATAATCCATTTAACTCTATTGGAGTATTGTTTCAGTACTTTAAGTGCCTTCTGTGTGCAGAACATTGGTTAGAAATTTAAAACTGAGTTTTAAATTAGCACTTGCTAAGGTGTCAGTCTGTGCACCTTATAAGCAATGGTTTTGAACCTCCTAATAATGGAGCATTAGAGCCTAGATGTAATTTGTCTCTTCTCTGTATGTTTGGGCTTAAGACAACTCAACTTTGTAAGCTTTGCAAAGTGGCTTCACATATATATCCTGCATACATAATATTTGCGTATATACAAGCCCCCTGCCTCAAAATAACTTTTTGAGGCAAAATCCACCTTGCTGCAGTGTTGTAATTCATCACTGGTGTGGGAGATAAGTGTCTATAATTGTATCTTTAATGAGGCAAGTGGGACAGACTGTGAAAATCAACTTTTCAGGTGCTGTGAAATCAGATCATGCATGTGGCCAAATGATGAATCTGCTTCCCCTGTAGCAGGAGGATTGTATTAAGCTGAGTGAGTGATAGCCCTTCTCCTTAAGAGCTCCCTTAACATCAGACATAGCCAGAGCTGCCCCTAACATCATCAAAACCATGTTTCTGTGTGCCCATGTCCTCCTGGTACAGTCGTGTGCTAAGGCATCTCGTAACATACTTCACACAGAGTCCATGGGGAAGAGGTCACCACCTGGCTCTTGACTCCCTGGTTGTTCTGTAGCCCCTCAGAAGGCAGCTCTGCCACTGCAGCCTGGATAGAAGTATTGTAGCCCATGGTGAAATTGTGACCATCTGCTCCTTGCTGCAAGTCCAGGGAGCAGGAATGCCCAATTCTCTTCCTTAAGAGCCTGGAGTCTAACTGTTGTCAGGGCCTGTTACTACAATAAATAACTCCACAGAAAGCTTTCTTATGTCCTGGCATACAGACATCATTGTCCTTGTCCAGACAGTCCTCTCAGAAGATGAGAGGGGGTATATTTCCTCTGTGGAGCTGGGATGCTGGTCTTGGAGTACCAAGTCTCTATGGGGCATTCAGGGTGTTAGTGAACCTCCTGTGGGAGCTCAAGCTGTTGGATGAACAAGATACTGTCATGTAAAATACACTCATTTCAATGTCTGGTTGAATTTGTTAAGTATACTTCAACACCATTAGCCATCGAAAAAGATCAGTTCTAAATCTGTAATTTCAGGCAGTAAGGCAAGCTTCTAAATGGGAGAAAATGTCATCAGGAGACAGGGACAGGCTAGGGAAAATGTTTTAAGTATCCTTTGAGATCATTGTACAATTTCTTGATTACCGTTTGAGTCTGTTCACATCCTTAGAAGTAGATGTCTGTAGGAGATTTAAAAAAAGAAAAAAACAGCCATAGTTTATGCTTTCAAGAGGTTGTTATAAAAGACAGCAGAGAAATCTTAAGTCAGTGCCGTCAGTTGAAGATCATGTCTTGGGTCACTTGTGCTGACATCATCAGCTAGTTATAGTTAGAATAAAGAGAATTTCTTTCCCCCAAATATTTACATGAAACAGACTCTTTGTATGAACTGAGGATTCAAAACCTTTTGAAGAGGAGCAAAAGCGCAAGTAATTGTTAATAACAATGAGAAATTTTTTTTTTTTTTTTTTTAACTTCCCGGGACCCTGGTAACAAATGACTGTCACTTTATGACCTTACTCTGACTTGTAGTGGCAACATTTCTTTAAAACTTGTCATATTTTCTGTGTATTTATGAGAAATGGAGATGTTTACATGACTAATGTCTCTTTTAAATAGTAAGGCCAGTGGACTTTCAGAATCAAATGAACCCCACTGCTGAGACAGTGTGACTCCAGCCTAAGTGATCACTCTGGCCGGCTGGCCGCAGGCAGCCTTCTGCATTCCTCTTGTCTCCAGTCCAAGCTCTCAGCTGCTCTGCTTGGAAAGCTGAACAAACTCATTTGCATGGCAGGGAGCCTGAAGTGATCTTCCCTGCCCCAGTGCATCCTGCCTGACTGTGCAAAGCACTGCCTTAAGGCTCCTGTAGGGCTTCCAGGTTCTCTGTAGCCAGTGCCTCTGCCGAGCCCAGAGCACGTGTGTGGCTGTACCTACCTGTGCCGGCATCCTGGCGCTGCAAGGCACTCCCAAATGTGCACCTGCTGTCTCTTGAGAAACAGCTGTCTTCCAAGACATCTTGTTCTTTTCTCATCCCTGATCAACAGGGACTTGACTCTTGTGTTCAGTCTGAATTCACACAGAATGCAAGTCAAGTAACCTTTTGGTGTGTGGGTATTTTGTTGTTGCTGCTGTTCTGTTTTCTCTCTTTAGCAGATGTTTGCAGATTGCATGTGGTAATGCTGACATGTGATTGATGCTTGATGTAGGGCAGAACAGGATGGACAGGTTGAGCTTCTTGTTTGCATTTCTGATTAAATGCTTACTATGATGGTGCAGTTCTAAAACTTGGTTTTAAGTAAATAATAGATGAAATTTTAATCTTTCAAAGAGGTGACTTTTATTTGTTCCTTCAAACACAGATAAGATGATAAAATGGAAATAATGTCACTTATCAAAGTAAGAAAATTGATTAAATGCAAAATCATAGGCTGTAGCATAATCAAAAACTAGGTAAGCTTTATGATTTATGCTTTACAAATTGATTATTGGCACATAAAAGACAAGACAAGTGATAGTTTAAAGAAGTGTACATGGGATGTAACAAGTGGCATGAAATTGGCCCTCATTAATATTTATGGCAAAGAACTTTCTTAGATCTCAACAGGATTTGTGCACTTAGAGCCTGAACTTTTAATATCTGACGCACATGATTCAGCTGACATGGTGAACAGTATGTTTCTGAACAATTGGAGCTAGAGGCTTTCAAGAGCAGACTGCTCTCATGCTGATGCTGACTGATGATAGAAAATCCTTTCTCTCATTTTAGCAGCTTTTCATTAATATGTAACTTTAAAAATAAGCAAGTTTCAGTACAGTCAAGGCAGCAGGATGTGTGCTATGTGAAAAAAAATAGCAGACTTCCGTAAATACAAATTAAGATATTTCCCTTTAAGAAAACCCATGGGATGGTGCCTATGTGAAGCACAACATGGAAACTGGAGAGAAAGAGGAGCTGTGAGAAGGGCAGTAATGGTGGGAAGGGGGGGAAAAGTGCAGGTCTCTCCATGCTTTGTCTTGTGAGAATGAAAACAAAAGCCAGTCACAGGGATGTGCATGCTGGGGAATAATCACTACAAAATCAGAAAGCTGTTTCTATAATTGCTAGTGGTATGTGGAAGAAATTGAAATGTATGATTATTTTAAAATGAGGAGAGTTATTTTCAAAAGTTCCAAATCTGAAGCTGTTTGATGGCTTGCAGGATGCTTGGGAACACTAAATGGGTGGCAGAACATCTTGGTATCTGTGACCTTATCAGCTGTCTCTGATTTATGCACCTAAATTAGTGAGCTGCTGCAGAGAGGGGAGAAAAGTACTCTCCATGGAATGGCATTTCTGATACACAGCAAGGCTTTGCTGTTCCTGCTAAACAAATGATTTCCCATTTAGTATCACCACCCTGACATGTATGCAGATAAAAAACATTCTTCTAAGGTTTGGAAGCTGACTGCAGTTATTAACAAAGCAAAGGCTGGCTGATTTGAAAGGGAGAGGCAAATTTCTGAGATTCTTAGTCTGGTAACAGTCCTGCTGACTCTGAAGAACAGAAAGTGACGGTGGATTTTTCAGGGACTCTGAGTAGCCATATTTCTCTTGGAAAACAGGACTGAATAGTCAGGTGGCTAAAGAGGAAGTGCCCTGACAACTAGTGAGCACAAGTAGTCATTTGGAGGGGAGTTTCAAGTCAAAAAGACTGCAAAACTGCAGCCCATGCTGTGCTTGAAGAAGGAAAAGGGTGCTCATTTTCCCTGTGCTCTGGTGACTCCCCCTGGGGTGCTATCACAGCCCCAAGGAGGAAGCTTGGGCACATGGGTGATGGAGTAGAGGGGGAAAATTCCACCCCTGGAGAGGGGGGATGATGCTGGGATTGAGTCTGGAGGCTGTTGGGGGCAGTAGGCAAAAAATGAGCTGGCTTGTGGAATGAGCAGAAGGAAGGGCTAGAGAGAGAAATGAGGAGGTAGACTTGGATGCATAGGATGACTGGAAACCAAAGATGTCGGACATGGATCAAAACTAAGAATTTTTGCAACTGAAGTCAAAGCCTCTACAGACTGTACAAGAACTGCTGCACTTCAGTGACTGGCTGCTTAGCTAAATCCAAACAGGCCTTCACACACAGGCACTATATGATGTATCGTTCCCTGTCGTTTTCTTCTATTCTTAATTTAAAATCTTACCTGGGTGGCGGTAGATCAATTTGTGAGTGCTTCCATCTCTGTCTCATTCATGTCATGTCAGGCTCTAGGTACTCCCAGATGGACTAAACAGCTTGCAGAGCTGACCTTTAATGCAGAGCATGAAATTTGACAGATAGCTTAATATTTGTAAGACTGGGATGATGGCTAAAATGGTGGCTGTAGTCAGTGGAGACCCGACTTGGTTGTGCTTTGCTAAACCAGCTCCATGGCTGGCTCTCTTGTGTGTGTGTTGTATTTCAGTGCTGTATGTGTTCCAAATGCTGTACGTAATCTCTCCATGGTGACTGCACAGTATTTGTTTCTATTTAAGGAGAGAAAGAGGTCTGGGTTTTCTGCCAGAATTCCCACTCAGGTAATTACACTTCTGCCTGCAGAATTTCCCTGTAGCTTCAATTGTAGTAGTTGTTCTTCGCTCCTGCTACTAAAAAGTGTGAACATAGACCTGCTGCTGTGTTTTGGGAACACAGCAGTGCCTGCTTGGCTGAGGCAAGTGAAGTGACCCTGCTATGCACCCTTTATGCTAGACTTGCCCCTAGTAAAAACTGCTGCATCCAGTCATGCCACTCTGCGGCTCTCATCTTTCTGAGCCTGACTTTGGCATAACAAGTTGGTCTTGATAGTGAGACAGCCAGCTGGAAGCCAATGAAAAGATGATTAAGAGCCAAGAGAAAGCCATATGGAGAGAGAGAGGGATTTCTCTTTACAGAGTTATAAGTGAAAGTGTTTATGTCTTTGGATCCCTCTAGCTGTTTTTTTCCCTTATTTGCATCAGTTTTATGGGTGGGAAGTGGTTGCAGTTGATTAGCAAATGCTACCAAATCTCTTTAGCTAGAACAAATGTTGTAAACAGTAGATATTTCGGGCAGCTCTGTCAATATTAAAAATCAACACACTGACATTGTAATGGTAATAGCACATATGCCATCATTATTATGCTAATGTTAACTACAATACTATATATGATATCAGCATAATATAAAAAGTATTGTTTTGCAAAATAAGAGATACTGAATGAAGGGCCTCTTGCCTTAAATTGACATGATGCAGAGATGTTTTTTTTCTGAATTTATGACAGCAGAACTAATAAAGTCCATCTCAGTCTGGAAAGCTCTTCTGCAGATGCTGAATTATCTTGAAGTCAAAGTAAACACAGACAGTGTTCACTTGGAGCCTTATACAGAGATTTAAAACAGAGGATGTCCAACATTAATAAGTTACGACTCATCAAACATAGCGTAGATAGTAAACAGAACCAAGACAATTGAACCAAATTATTGATTCATGGAATTCATTCTTTCTCTTCACAGAATGTTCACATGCAGATTGTGTTCTCTTGAATGCAGTTCTTATTCAGATTTACTAAATGAATGTTATGGTGAGTGTGTGGGTTTAAAGAAAAAAATTCTGTTAACTAATTCTGTATAGATCATATCCTCAAGATTCAAGCTGTTTCACATATGTTATTGTTTCAGCTTCCCTGACTGACTGAATGCTATTCAAGTGAATAGCACTGAAACCCTGCTTGAATTGCTACTAGGAGTTGGGGTGCTTGAAGTGTTCTCTTTGGAGTTGCAAGTTTCTCATGAACATGGAATAGTTTAAGAAAAGGCTGACAAATAGGAAATGGGAATTTCTGTTAAAACTTGCTGTTTACCTTCCTGTCCAGCAAATAAAAGTTAATTCTGCTTATTAATTACTAGTAGAGTCAGGAACTGTGCTACTTAGTTGAGAGCAGGGGATGTAATGTTCAAGGCAACTTTTGCCCAGTTGCTCTCTTGAACAAGGACTCAGACTGGCTTCTCATGATTTTAGTTGTAATATGGTGAAGTACTAATTGTGTGTGTGTAGGTGGGGGCACAGGTATTTGACTGTAAGTTTTGAAGGACTGATCTTCATGGTGTTCAGAACCTCTGTGTTGTGTCCTACCTTTGCATCCAATTCTCTGCAGAACACAGCTTGCCTGAGAGGTACAAGAGCTTTTTCTTTCCCATCCAACTAGGAAAAAACTTCATAAAGCTTAAGGGTGGTGCTTATCTGAAGTACATCTGCATCTCTCTGTATTCTTTTCCCCCCTCCCAAGCAACAGCAAAAAATTCCTGCTCCTCTTTCAAGTTGATCTTGATGAAAGCTCCTCATGGCTCTTTTAGATCCTTTTGCTTTGTCTGAATACACCAGGCCTTTTCCACCTTGCTCAAATGAGTCTTTTGAATATGTCTACTGGTCTCAATGAGATCCTGTTTGAATTGGTGGATGTCACTGTTTTCTGTGAAAGCTTGTGTTTCTGCCACTGAAGAGTCCTTGCAGACTTCACACGATGCAGGTATGAAATAACTAGTAGTGGCATCTGTTCTCCAAAAATACTGAATGCACATTAATTGGGTGGGTTGGGAATAGTTCAGAAGTGCTGTATCAGTTTGGGCTGAGTTGGCCTTTTCCCCAGGCCTTTTCAGAACCATACCATTTTACCTGCATCACTTGATGCCAGGTTTGACATCAGATTTTAAGCCAGTGAGTAAATTCTCAAAGGTACAGTAGAAATTGAAAACCTTTTCCTCTTAAGCTGTTGAACTAAGCTGAAATACACTTTCCTAAGGGAATACAGGAACCTGGAAGTGCAACCCCTACACAGGGGCAAACCAAAGCCCTGTCAGAATAGGGAATGCTCTTAGAATCATAGAATATTAAGGTTTGGAGGGGTCCTTAAGGATCATTTAGCCCAAATACCCCTGCCATGGACAGGGACGCCTCCCACTAGACCAGGTTGCCCAAGGCTTTACCTAACCTGGCCTCAAACACTGTCAGGGCTGGGGCATCCACAGTTTCTCTGGGTAACTTTTTCCAGGGTCTTGCCATCCTCACAGTAAAGAATGTCTTCCTTGTCTCTAATCTAAATTCCGCCTCTTTCAGTTTGTGCCCATTAGTCCTGTCCTATCACTACAGTTCCTGACAGAGAGTCCCTCTTTGGCTTCCCTGTAGATCCGCTTCAAATACTGGAAGGTTTCTATGAGGTATCCGCACAGCCTTCTCTTCCCCAGGCTGAACACCCCCAGCGTTCTCAGCCTTCATAGGGCAGTCGTCTTATCAACTTTGTGGACTTGCTCCAACAGTTCCATGTCCTTCTTATTTTGGGAATCCCAGAGCTGGATGCAGCTCTTGGTGGGATCCTCACCAGAGCAGAGCAGAGGGGCAAAATCCCCTCCCTCACCCTGCTGGCCATGCTGCTTTGGATGCAGCCCAGGATTCCATTGGGTTTCTGGGCTGTGAGTGCACACTGCGCTCATGTGAGTTTTTCGTCAACCATTACCCCCAAGTCTTTCTCTGCAGGGTTGCTCTCAATCACTTTTCTGCCCAGCCTGCAGATGTGCCCACATTTGTGGTTGGAAGGATATGTAATAAGAGGATCTCTTGGCAATATTTCTCCAGTCCTGGGTGCAAGCTACATGAGATGCTGTGCTAATGGAGAAGGAAGTGTGAATGTACGGATAGCTTCACATTGAGATTCTGCTCATCACTAGGATAAGACTCTGGTTAGGGGCAAGTTATTCTGGAGGGAATGAAACTGGCCTGTGATCTCAAGCACTTGTAGTTGCTGGAATGGACTAGGAATGTTTTAGGCGTCAGCCTTGCTCTGTTGTGAAGTGATGGTAGTGCTCCTTTTGTGGGATAGGACAGCTCTGCTCCTGGAAAAGTGCTGTCCCAAAAGAGCACCACCTGGCTCTGAAGTGACCCAGGTTGGTGGACAGCCATGGAGCCTGGGTGAGCTGTTGTCCTTGCTTGTCCTGACTGCAGTTTGGGCTTCATGGAAGAGCTCAGGGGAAATGCCATTATTTGGAATCTACATTTCTGGCATGCAGTCAAGTCAATCTTCCTTTGTAACTTTCCTACACTCGGGGTGAAGGAGATTTGTGAAGTTAATTAGACTCCAGATTTGAACATTCCTCATGGGTGTTGGAAACTGGCATTCTCCTTTCAGCTTATATGCACATAGAGCTGCTTGCTACACATTGGACTTGGGATGCTCCTGGAATGAGAAAGTGAGTGTATGACATATCTATCTGCTTTCCAGGCACTGCCTTGTCAGAGTCTGTGATTCAGCTTTTTGCCTTATGGATTAACTGGGAGTATTCATGTACTTTTAAAATTTCTTTTAAAACATTTTGCTGAGATGAAGTCTGTGCAGTTAATTAGAGCTCTGCCACTGTTCACAGAATACTGGCTGTGCTGAGCAAAGCTCTTCAAACACCTTTTTCCTGAATTTGAACAGGCAAAGCATTGGGCTCTCATGTTTTCTTGGCAGGCAGAAATGGTGAGGTAAGGAGCTACTAGTTCCTGGTGGCATTTCTGTGCTGCTGGGAGACTGGCTGTGCAGAGAGGTGGAGCCAGCACTCCTGTGTCTGGTGGAAGCACGGGGCAGAGAGTGGCTTACTGCTTTGCCAAATGCAGTCTGTCCTTACTGGGAGCCACACATCAGAGATGTCCTTTTGGCACAGTGGTCAAATACCCTTTTAGCAGATGTTTAAAGCAAAATTGCCAGATCTTTTAAGGAAGCTGCGCCACAGCTTTGCTCCTCTGCTCAACAGCAAATTCCTTCGGACTCCCAGGCTCTTTTATCTGTAACTGGTTTATAGTCCTGTATCCATATTTGAACCCTTTGTGATCACTTCTTCCATTCCTTGATTCAGTGCGTCCTTTCCCTTTGTCCAGGGAACATCCCTCCAGCTTCTGCCCTCTTCTGAGTGAGCAGCTTTCATGCTTTGCCTATCCTTGCCCAGAGCCAGTTCTGTTCAGAAATAGATTGATTCCATTTTCCCATCTAAATGTGGAATGGTCCAGATTTGTATGTGAGAGATGAGATCAAAAACTTGTTGTTTGCTTCTACTTAAACAAAATATGTTTTTTTAAAAAAATAATCTGAAGATGTTCCAAAATTTCTCCTGAAACATTTTTCACTTTCTTCTATTTCAAAAACGATTAGCAGAAACATGGAACTGCTTTGGCAGTTGTGGAAATAAAATTAAAAAAACATGAGTTAAAATGCAACTGCTCAAGCCTGTGGGGCGGAGGCCGAAGAGTGTTTACTAGAAACATACTTGCTGTGTGGCTGGGACAGCTTTCTGTTTGGGGAAATATTGCAAATCTATTCACTTTACATATGGACAAGTGGTGATATATCAGTGTGCTGCATATTCTGTGTGTACCCCAAGTACAGAAATGCCTTGTTCTCAGGAAGCTTCCATCTCTGGAGTGAAAGGCAGCAGCTATTTTTAGTAGTGCGCTGCAGCATTGCACAGGAGAGCACAGGATGATGCTGCTTCCCCAGCTCACTTCATGGCTGACTTTGCTAATTTATTAAGTGAGGACTGATGACAAGCTAGTACCACTAGCGAAGCACAGACATAGCCTCATGCTTTTTTGAAAGAAGTCAGCAAGGTTGTGCTGGGGAGCAGTCTAAAACCAAACAACAAAAATTATTTCACTGGAGAAGAGCTCATAATGCTATGTCCTGTAACTGTAAATGCTAGAAATTCCAGCTTTAGAAATAAACATTACAACACAAAGCCTGGGCTGTTTCTGTCAGGTGCCCAGAAGAGTGGGCACTGAGATGTAGTAGCTGGTAGTCAGAATGGAAAATGTCCCCTGTATAGAGACAGCAAAAGACTTGCATCTTTACTCCTGCTCAAACCCCTTTCCTGAAGATTTAACAGATTCTGATGGGGTTCTGCCCTCTCTCTGTGCTCGAGATGTGTGCGGCATTCCTAAGCACTAACAACAATCCCACGCCTTTCTGACATGTGTGATCAATTGGAGATTAAATCCTAATGTGAAACCTTACAACAAAAGGTTGCAGTGACATTACACAGTCTTGTCAGGTTGCTGGAGTTCCAAAGTCAGTATTTTGCTTGGGTGCTGACACCAGGACCATCACATTTACTCTTCTGTTGACAGCTGCTCTGCTGATTTCCCTCTACAAATGGCTTTGATTTTTGCAAGTGTAACAGGTGAAGAGCCATGTGAGTGCAACAGAACAGTTTGTTTCTGCAGTAAATGGAAAAAGCAAAATGCAAACACACAGTAGAAATCTTGCCTCCTGTATTTCAATTGCTCATTTTTTTAGAAAAATTATGTGGCTGATGTTTGTTGGAATTTTTATGCCTTTTCCTAGTGTGCATTTGTGTATTTCTTCTCTCCGGACTAGCTTCATTATTGCGAAAAAGAAGTTAGTGTGCCCAAGAAAATGCTGTTGTTGAGGGTGATAACATGTGGAATTTGGTGAGTTAGTTACTAAAGAACATTATTTCAGCAGTTATCAGAGAATAGATATGTAAAATGTAACTGTTTAAACTTGGCAAGAGCATCCAATATCTGCATTTTCCTGATTAGAAGTGCCAGAGCTATTGCAAAAGCAAAGCATAATTGCAGCTTACTCTGTTTACCTGGGTTTTTTTTTCAAAACTGAAATATACACAGAAAAACATTCGAAAATTAAGGATTTCAATGCGGTTTGAAGACCTGTGAAGAACCAGCCTTTATGAATTTTATAAAAGCCTTGCTGGGAACATTTTAGCAATTTGTACTGGTCCATTTATAACAATGCATAGTGGGAGTAGGAATTATATTTTGTTGTGCCTTTGTGAGAAAGAATTTTCAGTTGTATTCACTTAAAAAAGATGAAAAATATCAATAGAGTCAGTCATGTTTTGAGCTCTGAAACTTGCATTCTTGGAGACAAATATTGACCATTTGGGCCTGTGATTTGGTTAGTATTACCCATCACCATAGATCTTCAGTGCTGTATGTAGTTTAACATATGACCAACATAATGGTACTAGTAATGTTTCTCTTCAGAATAAATTAAGTAATTTAGCCTTTCAATATCCATGATAATTTCTCCTGTTGTTTAAAAGGCACTCCCATTGTGGCCATTAAAGGAGAACATATGGCTTATTGATACAATGTCAGCTTCTCAAGGTGTTTCACACTCGACCTGTTCTAGAACTGACTGTTAGCTGATGTGCACTCTGGAAAAAATATCTTTAGATGCCAAAACCAGTTCCCAGGTGAGAGCCTCACAGCCAAAAAGAAGTAAAAAGTGCCCTCTGGCCTTCCACCATCAATCACCTCCCCTATCCCCATGCTTTTCTTCTAAAATATATTGACTTATATTTAGCTTCCTCTGAAAAGAATTTCAAGCTTTTAATGCAGTTTGTCATTTTATGCAAACCTTTACAACACAGTTTGCTCTTAGTTAGTGGGTGTCCATCCTGGGTGGTGAAAAACTGAGCACTCTGTCCTTCATAAAATTTATGACAGCCTGTAAAATAATAGTGCTAAAATAAATTTCAAAGTGTGGCCTTAGTAGTTTTCTCTAAGAGCTCTGACAGGTAAGAACTGGCAGGGTTTGCTGTAATCTTTTATAGCCTTATATTCTTGCATACAGCCTTATATTCTTGTCATAAACTGCCTGTGAAGACTACATAAAAGAGCAGTATTTTTCCACTCCTATTACAGGAGCAGTAACCTCTGGCTGAAAGCAAGGTGGAGAAGGAAGAGGGTGCAATTTGGATTTACCATGGCTAAATTCAGCAGTGCCTGTTTAAGGGATTTTTAAGTTTTTTGTTGGGTCATTCTGGACGTGTATGAATTTTTTTGATTGTTTCTGTAATAGTTGCTGTCTCTGTCTCCAAATGCTCAGCATAATTCTGCTTAGCTTACCTAAAGCGGAGTCTTGCTTCTGAAGTCTGTGAAGCTGTTGCACTCTAAGCCTGGCCTGAGTCTGGAATCCATATTGGCATACTTAATGGAAAATATCTCAGGGCTTAAATAACTAAGCTGTTATTGTTACTTCCTTCTTGTTACTCACACTAATTAAAAAAAAAAAAGAAAAAAAAAAACCAAAGAGCAAGACATTGGTACAGTTATGCTGTATTTTATTTACATGGATATTCTGGTGTCCAGGCTGCTGTTTTATGTGATGAGGGGACCTCTGTTGTGTGGTTGTTCAAACACTTAAAAGTAGACGTGCCTGCCTGGAGTGCAGACCTTTTGGCACAGGTGATACAAGCCAGATGAATCAGCAGCTTCAACTCCAGCTCAGCCACAGAACTGAAGTCCATGTGTGTCAGCCACCAGTTTGTCATGGCACAGCCTTTGCAGAAGGACTGTGTTCTGTATAAGGGGGCCCCAGCCCAGTTGTGGGGGTTGTCTTGCTGAGCCTTTTGGACCAAATGATCATTAAAATCAGTCTTAAGACAGGCTTTGGATGTTTTACTGAAGGAAAGGAGTTGGTTTTGATGTTGTTGGTTTGTTTGGTTTTTGGTGGTATGGTGTTTTGTTTGGCTGGTTTTTAATTAGGAAATCAAACCGGGTTGGCCTTGTGAATCTCTGTCCTGCCTTAGTCAGGTCAACACATTAGACTTGGAATGGCACTAAGGTTCTGGACTGCTGGCAAGTAGTCTGCACCAAGGAGAAAGTGTTTTCCTGAAGCACTGTCTCTCCCATGACCCAATCAAACTCTACTTTTCTTGCCGAGTACCTGCAGTATAGTTTTGAGGGTTGGTTCCTGTAGAACTGTCAGACTCAGCTGAGCTTAGCATAATGCAAACTTTTGTCTGCATTCCTGTTCCCTGACCCAAGTCTGCCCTGCAATGACTGTATCTAGGGCTAGGAGAAGAGTTGGGCTTGTCCTGTCTTTAGCACATTCATTCTTGGAATACTCCTGTAGCTATTCCAGGGTACTGCTGAATCTCTAGTACAGAGCTGGGCAACTGATCACCAAAGAAACCTGTAAGAGAGGCAAGCCTCAAGCCAAAGATGATCCCCTAGGTGTGGGGATGGCCTTCCTTTCCTTGACAGTCCCCGCTGTTCTTGCCAAACCTGCCAGCGGCAAGCTGTGAGTTAAAAATGCTCGCTTCTGGAAAGCCCCACTCACAGCCCTGTTGAGCAGCAGTTCAAAGATTGTTTTCATGCTTAGCATGTTTCGCTCCTGCCTCTTCAGAGATCGTGTTAATATTATCACCTCTCATCAAACATTAATCTGTACATCATTTGCCAATTGAAGCATGAGTAGGTTGCACAGATTTATTCAGCAAGCAGCAATTGCTGCCTAGACTCTGTGGTCTAGTTGTTAACAGCTGGCTGTTTGGGTTGTGTTTTTGTTAAGTGGAGAGCCTATTTATAGGCAGCAGAACACATGCACATCCTTGTCTGTGCTGCTGCAGATCCTGGGTAATCTCTGGTACAAAAGCCTAGTCTACCAGCTAGCATAATGTGTACTAAAATCAGAGTGGAAGAGTTAGAGGTGTTGGTTTTTGTTGGGTTTTTTCCTCTTTCTATCACTATATTGAAACTTTGGAGCAGACCGGTAGCACAGGGACAGGCTGCTTGCCTGAAAACTGGGGGAAATGTTTCCCAGGATAGAAGAGGAAGCAATCTATGGTGGTGGTGTCTGACACAAAACGTCATTAAAAATATTCTTGTGGCAAAGGATCTGATTTTAAACAAGGTATTTAATGTGTGTGTGTGCCTCACACCCCATTCTTCACCCAGGGGAAGGCAAAGTTAACTGGCAGGCAAAGTATCTGTGGTGACAGTAGCCTGGGAGCTGTATCATTCCTTCTCAAGGGCTGGAGGAGAAGAGGGTTTTGGCTAACACCCCACAGAGGAAAACCTGTCTGTGTCAGCACGCTTGACACCATCAGTGAGATGGGGAGTGTGGCCTGGTGCCCTGAGTGCCCAGGAGTTTGTCTGTGGCGCTCTGCTTGCTATTCAGAGGTGCTGCTTGCCTGAGTCACTCTGTGCTGAAAATGAAACACTGTGATTCTAGCAGAGCACACAGTGAACTGCTAATTACAAAAGTGAAAACAAAGTTAAAGAGAAAAATGAGCACAGCATAATTTCATGTCATGCTAAACAGCTTTTTTTTCTTGCTTGCTTTAGTCACCCTACTATGAGGTGTTATGGCAGAGAGCGGGAAACTGAGTTTGTCCCTGCCACACACTTGCTTCTTCTGGAGTTCACACACCTCTGGGCTGATTTTCTCTCCATTTGTTCAAAAAGGATTTCTCATGATCTTGCACCTCATTCTACTGCTTTAGTCTTTCTGCAGTGCTCTCTTCCCAACTCATACTTGCTTGCTTTATATGTGGAAATAATATTTTAATTCCATCACAGCACAGTTCTGTATTGTGAAGAACACAGAACAACCTGGTCTGTCTGTGCCTTCCTTCTCTCCCAATCCCTTGTCAGGAGAGTTTGGAAATAGTTTCAATAGGTGCCTGTGAAGCAGGAGAATGAAGAATTCTGCAGGGCACTGGTGTGAGCACAAGCACAGACGGGACTGCAGTTAGAATGGGAAGTGTGCACTCCAGTCTGCACACTTGCTTCTCAGAGCATAGTCCTTGAGTGAGCAGCCTCAGAGACACTGTATGAACTTTTAAATCATTTCAGTCACCTACCTGTTTATACCCCTCCTCAGGGGGAGGTACTTCGGTAAGTACTACCCACATCTGTCTGCATTTCATATTCAGGCACACAGGCATAAATACTGATGCACTAATTCAAATATATATGAGTAGCATGCATGACATCCCAAGGATTTGTTAATAGGATCGCAGTATGGCATCCCCTGAGCATCACCTATGAGGAATACAGGAGCGCACTGGCGGTGCGTTCTGCCCTGACTGGCAATCCACTCCTAGCCAAGGATGCAAATGGATAGGCTCCAGTGCTTTCTGCAAGGCGCTGTGCCGGCATGATACAGATGATGGGGAAGAGCTGAACAGATACTTAACATCTCTGTGTATATCTTCCCCATTCTGTCACAAGAGTACCTCATATAAATAAATAAAAGGGATGCTGTTAAGTCATGCCAGGCAAAAAAAAGTCTGAAGACAGACTCTGGCTGTCTGCCCGGTTGTGCTAGGTTTTCTAGGCTATGAAGCATATACTTGTGTCTGAGAAAAGTATATAACCGGTGATCCACGGACTTCTGGAGATCTGGGATGATTTCCGAAGGAGATGCTAAATGTAAATAAGAGAAGAAAGACTCTTGTAATGGGACTTCAGTCTACTCTGCAGGAATCAGCACCTCTGTTAAAAAATTCTGAGGTCTCTAAGCAGTAAGACATTGACAGCTATTTTCTCATTTACAGAAAACTTCACGAATGCTGTAGGGCACTTGATGCCAAGATACCTCTGCCACTTCTCTGTCACACTGACATTGGTGGAACTTCGGTTAGTAAATCTGCAAGATCCCACTATCAGTTAGATTTAAGTTTGGTGTTTGGGGTTTTTTTTGGGGGGGTGTATTTTCTTTCTCTCCATGTAGGGCTAGTAACAGGTCACTATTTCTTCAGTTTAAGTGACTTCCTGTGGTTTTGTGGGGATTTGGAAATCAGTAGAACTTTTTTGCTTTATTCAGCTGTCCTTGAATCTGTTTTAGGAAGTTGGTGTCTCTGAACCACCTCTAGAGTAGTTGGAGGGCAGACGTTCTGTGAGGTTTGTGCTTGTTTAAACAGTAAATTAAATTGCAGGGAAGCTGTGCTCACTTATGGATATGATGATTATGATATTAAAATGGTACTGGTAGGCCCACGCCTCCAGCCCCATGGGAGTCCTTAATGGAAAACAAGGAGCTGTAACATCACTGATCCTGTACGATGTGACCTTGGGGTGTATGGGGGAAACACCAACCTGCTGAAACCACTCCAGCATGGAGGGCCTCAATGAGAAAGGCAAATGGTGCTAATTTTTGCTAAGGAGAAAGCACAGGCAAGTGTGGGAATGTTTCTAGAGCAGAAGCATGCACCTGACGGCTTTCGAATGTGTGTAACTTTTAAATGAAAATGAGAAAGGAGCCCAAACTGAATTTCAATTATCATAAGATATAAATTAAAAACAGAGTTGAAGCTTCAGATTAAAATGTTCTTTTTTTGCTACATAGTTTTGACTTTGCTACATGAGCTTTCCTTGTGTTTTGATATTGTCAAAATCACTTTACAGCAACAGGTCCCAGTAGATTATAGTAACACCTTGTAATATTTTAGTTTGTTAAATTAAAGGTTTACAGCAGCATGCTATGGTTTGAAAATCCTGTTTCCACGAGTCTGGGAGTGGGGAGGAGGAACTGGGCTGTTGGTTCCCAGTGGGAAAGGATGGGCATGGGGAGTGTTGCGGTGTGTCTTGTCACGTTCGGTGCCAGCCTGTGACCGGGACCGGCAGCAGAAGCTCAGGACAGCACAAATCCCGCTGGGGCTACAGCCGAAGCCGAAAAAAAAAAAAAAAAATTTCCCCCTTTCTGGGTGGGAGTTGAAGCCCTCCCAGATTTGCCTCTATGCCTTCCTACACAGCATCTTCACCTTGTCTGCTCCTCTGCCCTCACAGCCCGTTCTGCTTCGCTTCCCTTCTGACCACCCTGCTCGCCCTCGTCGGGATTCGGACTCGGCAGAAAGCCGGCTCTACGGTCGGCTGTGTTTTCCCCTTCCCCTCCGCCGTGGTTTTTGGGAGAGGGGAATTCACGGGATCGCTTGCTCTTTGACCTCCTCCTCCTCGCCAGGGCTTGCTCTTGGGCCGCGCCGGCTTAGTGCCGCTGCCGGCGGTCGGGGCTCGTTTATGCCAAGAGTCACCGCGGGGCCCGCGCTGTGGCCGCTGGGCGCTGTCCGGTGCCACCGCGGCCATTGCGCTTGTGCCACCGCGGCCATTGCGCTTGTGCCAACAGCGCGCGGCCGCTCTACCGCGCTCTCTGTCGCGCGGCCGGTCCCGCGCTCTGCTGCGTGCTTGGGTCTCGCGCCAGTGCGCGTGCCCCATCGCGTGCCCTGTCTCGCACCGGTGCGCGTGCCTTGTCCCGTGCCCGCGTCTCGCGCCCGTGCCTCGCGTCCTGTCGCGCGCAATACCTCGCGCCAGGGCACGTGCCCAGGTCTCGTGCCTCGTCGCGAGTCGGGATCTCGCGCCCTGTCGCGTGCCAGCGTCTCGCGCTTGTGCACGTGCCCAGGTCGCGTGCCTTGTCGCGAGCCCGGATCGCGCGCCCTGTCTCGCGCAGGTGCGCGTGCCGTTTCGCGTGCTATGTCTCGCGCAAGTGCACGTGCCCAGGTCTCGCGCAATTGAGCGTGCCCTGTTGCGTGGTATTTCTCGCGCAAGTTCGCGTGCCTTGTCGCCTGCCAGGGTCCCGCGCAGGTGCACGTGCCCTGTCCCGCGCCCGGGTCTCGCGGAGCTGCGCGTGCCCTGTCACGTGGTATTTCTCGCGGAAGTGCGCATGCTCTATGGCGTGGGCGAAGCTCGCGCCGTGTCGCGCGGCCCGATCTCGTGGCGGGTCTCGCGGCGGGTCTCGTGCGCTGTCGCGCTCAGGTGCGCGTGCCTTGTCGTGTGCCCGGTCTCGTGCCGATGCTCGTGCCTTGTCGCGCACCGGGTCTCGCGGCCGGTCGCGTGCCTTTCCGCGCCGCGGGGCTCGCGCGCGATCCTGCCGGTGCCGGACGCGGCCGCCGGGGGGCGCGCAGCTCCCGCCGCCCACCCAGAGCTGCCCCGTGCGCCACAGGCCCCGGCTTTGACGGCTCCCGGCACAGCAGCGCAGCAGCGGGCCCTTGCAGTGCAATGTTCTGCGAGAAATTCTAGATGAAAGATAAATCACACACACACACACACACCCCCCAATTTTTGTAGTTTTTTTGGCTATTTTAACCCTTTCCCTACGCTCTCAGCACGGTAGAGGGGAGCAGCGCCCCGTGTGCCGTCCCCTGTTCGTCGGTGGCCCCTAGGTCCCCCCGCGCCGCTGCTTGCGGGGATCGGGCCGTGCGCTGCCGCTCGGGCCGGGGGCACAGGGGACAGATACCGGCGAGAGGGAGCGCAGCAGCGCGAGCGGAATGGGCGGCTTCCGGCTGGCGCGCGGGCTCCCGGTGCCGCAGCCGCCGCCGGGCGCGCGAGAGGCCGCATCGTTAGACGGGAGCCGTGAGGGGCCGGGCGGTGATTGCCGGCCTGACGTCTGCGAGATGCGAAGCGCGGCTGAAAGGCAAGCCTGGAGTGTCCTTCAGGAGGTCAACTTGTACGTCGCCAGCTTTTCGGCAGGATCTGCACTTAAACTCTCTTGATAGATGAGTTTCTAACTTAAACTCCTCCAACGAGGAGGATCCCACGATCCCCTGGGTTCTACTGTGTAATTACACCTAGAGCCTGGAAAGGCTCTCCTCATAATACTTAACTCAATTCTCTCTGCTGAAAATTGTGTTCACGGTAATGTGTGTATGAAGGGTCACGTGCAGTCTTTTAGTGTCTAAAAGCCCAAGTTTTTACACTTTGGAAACCTATTACCGTCTCTCCTTTCTTCTTTCTTTGACTAAACAAAAAAGTACTTTAACGTTTCCTCTTCATTAATGTTTTCCCAACCGTTTCAGCCTTTCTGGCCCTCTCTGTATTCCCTCCCATATAGTCACACATTCCACAGTTTGCCACACTGAAGTGAATGCAAGTATCACGTAGTTGCCAACATCATATGTAGTGATCACATTTACTCTTGAGTGCCTGCAGCGTGGACTTATGAAATCTTTGGGAGCATTTATACGTTTATTGTAGTGTAGGGGTTTTTTTTCCAGGCTGGAATCCTTACAGCAGTGTTTTGTATTGGAGGAAAAAGACAGCTGAGCTTTTATTCCTAGATAAAGCCTCTTCCTCAATCACCTGATTTCAAGTAACTATCAAGTAACTTAATAGTAATACTACTGCTACTTAATAGTGATACTACTACTTATCTATTAATTTAAGTGACTCTCTGTCCTCCCTGTGCCATGAAGCATTGCTTAGGGCTTGGACAAGGCTGTCTCTGTTCAGTTAGTCTCTAGCATGTTAGAAACAAAATTCTGGATTTTTTTTTTTCTGCCTTAATTAAAGTTTCAGCAGGATTTCTCATAGTGAAGGTTATAACGTCGCGTAACTTTGATATGCTTCTTTGGAATTCACTGTGCATGTAAGCAGTGAGCCTTGGGTCCCAGTGGGTTGCTCCTGCTTGTTCCCCTACTGTCCAGACTGAGGATTCAGAATGCCTCTTAGAGATCCTTCAGTCGATTCCATCGATCACGTCTCTCACAAAGCAGAAGCATCCATGTGTTGTGAGAGCAACTAAATTCCCTCACTCAGGGTCAGTGGATATGAAGTTGGTGTGTCTGCCTTGAAGGTCAACCTTGTGTTGCACAGGGGTATGGTGGGGTTGTTAGTTGGGTTGTAACTGGACTTAAGGGTGCTCTGACAAGTGACTTCTGCTCTTTTGGGGCAGAACAAGCGGTCTGTGTAAATCTGTAAGTGCTGAGAAGGGGAGGCTGACAGCTACAAACGATCAGTCACTTGCTGGTTCCTCCTGCTCTTGGCTGCCCTGCATACTCGTTCTCTCTGGGAGGGTGGACCTTGTTTGCTAGCTGGGCTTCAGTTCAGGCAGAGCCCCTTGTTCCCTGGGGAACTCTTATGGATGTGCCTTAGGGAAGGACATTGGCACTAGACTGTTGCTGAATCCGGAGGGAATGGGAAGACAATTCACATCTGCCTCTTCAACCTCCCAGGCTGGGTTAAACATTTGCAGGGGGCAGTTAAAAATGTGCTTTCTGGTCTGTCCCCTGAGTGTATAATGGGAATTTCCCCCCCAGTTCCGTGGCTGTGAGAGCTCTGCAGCAGGTGCAGCACAAAGCACTGCACACAATGGGCCATGTGTTGCCTCCACACGCATTAAAGGGCTCACACAGGAACATGCACACAGCCCCTAACTGTGCTTTCTCTGGATCCCCTGCTGGTATTTTGTGCTGCTTTGGCCACCTCTGCCATCCCTCTGCCATCGGGCCTGGGCTGGTCCTGCTCAGGAGGGCGCCGGCAGCATCTCCGATCACTCTGTGCTCTGTGTCCAGCATGCTCTTTGGACGGCTGGTGATTCATGTACAGAGCTAAGGCACTTTCCCTGAAGTGCATCGGAAGTGTCTCCATATATCTTTCTGGGAATTTTGTTTAGCGTGTCCTTTTGATACATGCCAAGCCCTGCCTTGATGTTTGTAGCCTCCCCGATGTTTGGATGATTTTTTTTCCCTGTGGCATGTTGCTGTAACCCAGCAGGCACGACACTTGATCTTCTTTCTCTGCAGCTTAAAAAAATCTCTCATCTTTATAAACATTCAGAGTAGCGACACATCTGCCTGTTATATTCTGTCACTACTTATACCTTGTGCTTTACTTTGGGTTTCAGTATCTTACTTTAGCAAGCATAAATGCTGCAATGGGAAAATGGGTTGTTACTATGCTTGGATTTTATTCTGAATCTGCAGCTGGTTGGTTTGGTTATCTTTTTACTTAAGGAAAGAGGCTGGAACTTGCCCCTTAAAGGTGCTGCTTCAGAGCGGCAATGCTGTGCAGAGGAAGAATGGGGATGAAAGAACAAAAAGGAATGGATGCTGGATAGTTCCCAGAGAGAATTGTTTCCTGATAATGTCAGGCTCACTTTTTACCTGTGTTCCTCAACCGCAGCACCATAGTAAGTAATCAAGAGGGATAAGAAAGATAAAAATATGTGTATATATGGGGGAAGGGGGGTGGCTTCTGAGGCTTCAACTTTCCAGTTTTCCTGTTACCTCTCTGAAGCATAAACTCTAAAACTCAGTTTGTTCAAATTCATGGAAATCTGCAAACCACATTGGTCATACAATGGTTTGTGTTGGAAGGGGACCTTAAAGATCCTCTCGTTCCAGCCCCGCTGCTGTGGACAGGGACACCTCTCACTAGACCAGGCTGCTCAAAGTCCCATCCAGCTTGGCGTTGAACACTGCCAGAGGTGGGGTATCCACAGGTTTTCTGGGCAACCTGTTCCACTGCCTCACCACCGTCACAGTAAAGAATTACATGATTAAGTAAAGATATGAGACCTTGTACAGTTATTAAGCTAACTAATTATATAAAATATGGTGTTGAAAATAATACAGCGTGAATAGAGCAACAAAATGTCTTTGAGTTGTTTCAGAGAAAATCATAAATTTTACCAATCCTGTACAAATTCTTGGTGAACATAATTAACAGCTTAGAATGCTTTCCAAATAATTGAGTGAACTGTGTAGTGTGTTTTATTTTCCCAAATGGGAACTTTCCCTTCTGATCTGTGCAAAAGACTACATGAACCCAATAATAGGGTTCATTTGAATAATAGGGTTCATAATGAATGAAGTACCTTACATGATCTCCTAGTTTGACATGACAGTGAAACACAGAAATATTTTCTGCTTGTTTCGCCACAGGATGCACTTGAAGCACAGAGATGGTTAGTGGATGACAGAGTGAAAGATGTCTACTAAAGAGAAATTATCTGACTGTGTATGTCTATGTACATTGCTAATTTTGAGATTAGCTGGGTTGTGATGATGAACAGTTGTTGGCTACAGTTGTATGTGCTCAGCTTGTGATTTTTGCACAAAAATATGGACAGCATGAAATGTACCTATTGTTACTTATTTTTTAAAAGGTGATGTCTAATTAGCAAACTTAATTATGTTGTGTCTGTTGAAAGGAACAATAAGACTTCCAATGTATTGCCTTTGGGGTTTTTTCAGTACTCATTACAATGTTTCCTGGCATTCATCAGCACTTCTAAATTACTGGGAAGAATGTAATTAATCATTCACTTCCTTATGCTTCCTACTAGACAAACGTAGATCATTGCAGGCAAGTTGAAGTAAGCCATTTCAGATTTTCAAAACATGCTGCAGCTAGTGGAAATCTTGGGGAAAGCACTGCTTCAAACATTCTATCAACAGATTACAGCACAAAAGGTAACTCAGTAACATGCCTGACTGTAACAGCATTTGATGCCAAACAGTTTATGAGTTGTCTTTGAGGAAGGATTTCTCCGTCACTAAGTCAATAAAAATTCAAGGAAGAAGTTTATGGAATTTGTTTTCAGTCCAGTCCAAGTGCATCTCAAAGCAACTTGAGAAAATGAAATTCAAGTGTTAAAAGCCCCAAATTCTGAGCCAAACCTTGTCAGCTGACAGTTCTTTCATTGGGATTTATTTAGGTTTGCTGTATTAAATCAGAAGTCATATACATAAAAGTTCTATTTAGGCCAGAAAGGAAAAGTAAACCAAGCAGACAAGTTCAGACTACAAATATCAGAGTTTTTGTCTTTATTCTGCAAATATGGAACATTTGGAAAGCATTGTGTAAATGGAACTTAGGCCAAGTTTTCTGAACTAGTTACCATCTGATTTGTCTGCATGATATTTACTTGGTAAAAATGCATATTGCTCTGTTTTTGGAAGTGAGAGCTTACCCATGAACTGCAACCTGTAGAGACAGAAAGTGTGTTCTTAAATGATTTGTCAGCAAAGTTTAAATCTGCTGCTGTCCCTACCCGCCCAAGCTGCTTCACAAAATCGCATCACCGCTGGAATGAAAGCACTTGGGGCACTCGGAGAGCAGCAGCCAAATGTGTATAACATGCTGCCCCATGAGGAGGGGAGGGAACAAGCTGGCCAAGAACTGAGTACAAGTATGTAGCCCAATTTCTTCTGAAAGAATGAAACAATCCTTTTATGTCCTTGTAGGAAAGAAACAGCTTTCTGTTCTCCCTCTGTAGGCTCCTTTTCTAGAAAACCATTCTTCAAAAGAGCGGAGTGCAGCAGCATGCTTCAGCCTCCAGGATTCACACTGCTAGCTTCAGGAAGTATGACTACTTTTGAGTTACTGCTTAGATGAATGATAATAATAAAAGCTGACTAACTTAAATGAAAAAAGGACCTTGGATCACTGTCACATAAGTGCTGATAACAATGATTATTATGTTTATCTTGCCATTTTTAACCTTGTTGTCAGTTACCACATTTCACTCTAGATTCTGGTCTCTGAGAAATCTATGCTAAAATGAACATTTGTTTCAGCAAAGGCTTCCAACTGAATGCAAGCCACAAAGGGTTTCTTTTAAGTTGGATATGAGTGGGTTTTTTTTTCCTCCTCCCTTCCTCTGAAGGAGAGAAAACAAGTTCTGGAAGCTTGGTTGCTGGTCTAAAACATTAATAGCATGAAGTCTCTTCAGTTTCTGTGTTAAATGCTGTTTCCAAGCCATTGCTACTTAAGGGATTTAGCTGCTGAATACCTAAGACCTGTGTTCCCAGTTAAACATAAGAATTGACCTTACCATGTATGGAATATATCAACAGCCTTGTTTTGTTTATTTTGGTTTTTTGTCTGATTAGTCTTACTGTATTAATGCTTATGATACAATGTCTTTAGGTTTTTGAGGGGTGAAACCTGCCATGGTAATGGAAGTAAAAGCAATCAGATAAAGGAGAGTGTCTGTCCTCGCCTGCAGACTGTGGGAAGCATTTGAGCCTGCTTCAGGCTACGGTGCTTGGACTCAGCTTGTTGAAGGCACTTGGCCAAAGATGATCCCACACCTGCACTGTGAAGGCCACAGAGGCTCGCCGGGGAAGTGATGGGACACGTCAGTGCCTTGTTTAGTCCTGTTATAGCCCAAGTACATTTTCTTTCTTAACCTGCCCTTTAGAGTTTAATTTTGTTCCTTTATATATCTGGTAGTAAAAGAACTTTACTGTTTTAAGTACTGCAAGAGTCCTAGAAGTAGATCTGAATGGATCTCCATATGAAGGAATTACAAGGAATGGGTTCTATGGGCTTTTAAAAAGGGAAAGGAAAAAAAGGGGGAATGTAATTACCACGCTGGCGATGATTCCAGTCCCTGGAGGAATGACTATTGCGTGAGGGCTGCCTATCAGACAAAGTGAGTTTGTAATCTGTTTGTAGTGGCAAATTCCACGCTTGGCTCATTATGATACCTCAGTCTGAGTTAATTATAGAGTTTGGGATTGGGGGTGAGGAGAAGGACAGGAATGAAAGCCTCTCTGAGAAAACCGAATTCAAAGGAAAGCAGAGTGCAATTCACTACCTTTTCTTGTGTCTGATGCTTCAGCTCCTGAGAGCGCTGCACCCTTACTCACACAGACAAGTGCCGTCTCTGGAAGGTCCTGTCAATAAGAACCCCATGAAGCAGCCTATTGTTGGGTGCTGCTCTGAGCTGCGTACACTTCAGGGTTATAAACACTACCGAGATGTTCCAGCATTACTTATTTTCAGGTCACTCTCATATTGATGCATTCCCTTGCATGTTTTCTGTTTGTGACCTATTTTTGATGCATTTCACATCTGCTTTAGCAGCTCTTTGACAACCAGAAAACAGGGCTGTTTACTGAGTTCACAGCTGCTGCTAATATCCGTGCAACTAGCCAGAACTGACTGTTTTCTTGCTTAGCTCATCCTGTTGAATGAACCTCTCCACAGGGTTTGTTGCAAGTTTGTTTCAACTGGAATGCTATCAAAAGTTTCCACGCATTTGTGAATTTCTCATACTTCAGCCTTCCTAGAAACCCAGAAACATATGCACCCTCACTAATTCCAGTAACTTTCTTCAGTTTCCCATGGCTTAACTACATCAGCTTTTCACAGATAGCGAAAACAGCCTGTTGTAAATGGGATGAAATTCCTGCTGTCATTAACATTAATGCATTTGAACCGAGTCTTTAAGGAAATAAGTCTTCTTGTCTAGTTTAAGGATGCTCTTACCTATCAGCTCACATTGCAGTGTTTCATTACAGTAACTCAATTACCTTATTTTTCATGTTGGTTTTTTTTCTGTATACAGATGATGTTTGAAGAGGGGTAGGAATGTAAATTAATCCTGCAGCATTTCCTTGTATCACCTTCAGGAGGTGGCTTGCTCAGGGTGCATCATCTCTCAATGAGGCCACATCTTGTAAGGCTGAATTCCTACCTGTGCTGTCTTCTGAGTGTCCGTGGGCAGTTTGCAGTTTGCTACTCTTGCAGTTCATTACGCTATGGATTAGTTACTTTCAGGACACTTGTTCCCACCAAAGAAAGGTATTATTAGACCTTTGTGTTGTAGGTGCAAGAAGTCACAGCTGTGTGAGGTCTGGGCAGTTTGGTTTTGTTGTTGTTTGGTTTGTGCTTAGGCATTGATTAATAGCACATTATGGCTGGCAGCCAGTGTGTGTGCTTCTGGAAGTGAACAGAGGTCCCAGTCTCCATGAAGCAATTAAGCTGAGGACACACTTCTTCAGTTCCAGCTGTTTGAGCCCATGCCTGAGTCTGCTCTTCCTGATTTATAATACTGTTCATCGCTGTTATTGATCATATCCCAAGTGCTCATTTTTTAAATAATTGTATTTCCTAAGCCACATTGTGGATCTCAACTTTCAAGCCTTTCTATGTCCTTGTGAGGTAAACGTTACCAGGTTAGCTGTGATCTGAATTACAGATGTGGATACAGAGGCACAAAGGGTATAAAAGATCTGCCAAAGTCATTTCAGTGCATCAGAGACAAAATTAAGCAAAAAGATTTCTGACTCCCACCTGTGTCCTACTCTTCCAAAGCAATTTTCATGCTTCATTCAATTTTGGAACTTTTGCTGTCACGGTGTCTCACAGGTAGCTTTCATTTCTTAATGGTTTTGAAGATTGATTTTCACCACTCCCACCCCTGGTTCATTTCCACTTGTTAATGAACAACTTGAATTTTCTTTGGTCCATTGTGAAGCTCCTGGTGGTGACTCTAAAGTACTTTCTGATCCCTACCTGCTGCTTCTTAGACAATGACAGAAAATGTGGTGACCAGGCTTTACTCTCATTTTACCAGCCAGTGGGAGATACCAGACCATTTGTTTGGGCTCCTCGTAGATGGACTAAAGTATTTAGTTGCTAACAGACTTTTCAGTTTGCATTACTCCACGTCAGATGACCAGTGTTGTGGGATAGCTTAAAAATATTTCTTGGTAGTTAACTAAACTTGGAATGCTCTGTTTGTAGTGTTGTGACAATGACAAGGTGAGTGCCCATTGCAGGAAGATCGTGAACCAATTTTTGGTACCTTAAAGTTGTTCTTTGCTGAAACCTAAATGCACACCAACCTTCTCCAAACCTCTGTTTCTTTCACATGTCTCAGATACTCTAGGAAGGGAAATCTTGGTTTTCTGAGACATCTGCCTGTTTTGATTTGTTTTAAGGGGAGCCTGGATGAGTAGCTGATACTAAGTACTTAAATTTGATATGGCTAAATCCGTTCAAGCAAAAACCCACCACAGTTTAAGGTAAAATGTAACAGTGGAGGAATAAATGGATTGAGAGTGGGCATTGTGCAGCTGAAAGTGGGCAATGAGGTGCCTTCTGTTATTTTACACAAGTCTCAGCATTGCTTTGCTGTACTGGGAGGTAGGAAGAACCAGAAATTAATTCAGTCAACACAGCTGTTTCTGGAGGTCGTGGTATGTACACAGCTTATTGACTCAGAATCCTTGCCAAAACATCACCTCTTCTACATCTGTGTGTGTCCTGTCATCTTTCTGCACCAAAACTCATCTTTGTTCCTTTAGTGTTTTTCTCCTCTCTGTGAATTTATTCAGCTGGAGAGATGGCAGGTATTCATCAAGGCAGCTCTCCACTTCCTACCCAGGCAGTTCTGATGAATGCTTAGCACCCTTCTGTTTGGTCAGGAAAATTTCTTTCTAGGGCTTTGCTGATGTATCATTTTCTAGCTGCAGTAGGGCAGTGTATGGATTGGTAAGCTGACATCTGTGGACTTGACCTCTGTAGGCTCATTCGGTCCCTGGGTGGTTGATGGAGAGGACTGTGGAACAGTGCAGGCAGAACAAATGCTAAAATACAGCAAACATCTTCCTCCATGGGGAAATTGACCCAGTTGCAAAACAGCTGGGGAGAAAAAAGACCACTGGAAATAGTCCACACCCAGTGCTCAACTCTGCCCAGGTACCTTATCCAGTCATGTTCTCTGTGTCTTCAACCATGGAGACTCCACATCCTCTCTGGACAACCTGTGCCAGTGTCCAATCATACCTGCAGTAAAAGTTTTATCTTAAAAGGGTATTTAAATGGAGTTCCCTGTATTTCAATTTGTGCCCACTGCAATTGGAAAGGAAGAGGCAGTTGTGTAGGTGGATTTTAGCAAAGTCAGGAGAAAGGAAACAAAGCATTAGACTGCAGTAAAACAGAATTCTGTAGCAAAAATTATTAATTTCTCTGACACAGTGCAAATCAGTAGACTCTAAAGATTGGAAGAGGGAAATCCTTCCAGCCCCAGCTGAAATTGATGAGGTAGTTCACACCTCTCTGAATTGCAATTTGAGGCAGCCTGAAACACGATGGAGAGTGAGCTATGTCAGCATATGCTTCAGAGCATGTTCTTGATTTTATCTGTACATGTGAGCACAAGAAAATTCTCTTATTTTTCAGAGCTGAGCTGGATTTCTCTAGCACAATTCTGCGGCAATGGGCAAATCCACAGGAAAGCTTTACAGCCAGAGAACATATAAAGTCTGGAACATGGATAAACTGGTTAGGATAAAATAGAAACCAGCAAAACCCTCTGCCAAAATCTGAAGTGAAATGAATAGAGGTTCAAAAAAAGTTCATTCAGTATGCCTGGCTCCTTGTTTCCATAATTTAGGAATAATTACATTTTTGTCACTAACATTGTTTTTAAATGTCAATAGAAACCAGACAAGTATATTTGTAAACCCAGCCCTGTCACATTGAATATATTAGGTTTTCCAGTACCAGCCTCTTTTAAGTAAGGCTGAGGAAGCATTAAAAGCTCAGTAACTCTCAAGTGTTAGGAAGCTATTGAAAGAGCTTGTTAGGCTTTATGACAAGCAGGTTGAAATATAATAGGCCTGGAGCTTTGTGAAGGAGCCGGAAAGCTGTGGTTGAAGAGAGGACAGTGCCCAAGAGTTTGTAGACCAGATGATTTGTGCAAAGGGGATGTTGGAAGGTTCAAGGCAAAATAAACAAATGGGGCTGCCCACAGGGACAGTGTTAAGCTGAGACCAAAGTGCTTCCTTAGCTTGGTTTCTAAACACCAGTTAGTCTGTCTAACCAAAGAAGGCATTTTCAGTTAAAGTTTCTTCCTGTCCACACTCAGGCCAAGGAGCCATTTTCTGTTACCTAATTGACCACATTTGTTCTTGACCCAGCTTTCCTTAGCCTTTTACCTAGTGAGACTGCGATTTTTTCTGCTAATCCAGAACAGCACATGATTCTCTTCTGACAGTCTTAGATGGGTTTGGTTAACACTGTCCTTCCCTACTGGCTCTGTACTTATCCCTCTGCCTTGGTATTGTGCTAAAATAGGCCACCTTCTTTACACCTATCATTCATTTTCTGGTGGAAGCTTTTTGGTTCTGATGTCTTTTACTAGACCAGCTCGAGTACCTAGGAAATAAAAGTTAGCCTCTGGTAAGATAGATCCTGCTAACCCAACAGATGTATTTTCCATGTTCTTGGATCCTCTGTCATGGCACCAGCAACAAGAAAAATAAATGAATAAAGATTGTTCCTAGCATTTACGGTTTTGAATGCAAATTTGAAGATGTGAGCGGAGTGCAGTAATAATTTATGTGACTTGCAGGCCTCTTTGAGCTGTAACTTGGAGGTGTGTACCTAGTCTTGTTCATATCACCATGGGATTGGGAGCTCCCTAGGAATATTCTTTTGTAAGAAAAACCTTGATCTTCAATGGAGATGCATATTAAAGAGAATGTAACTCTACAGAGACAGCTTGGCCTTGTAATAATCACTGCATCCAGTTCATGGGGTCAAATTGTATGTAATTCATAGGCCTGTCAAAATGTAACTGAGCTAAAGTTATCTACCACTTTAAAACTAGGTTCTAGAGGCCCTGAGCATAGGTATCATCACTAGAATATGTCAGCTGAAGAATGAGTTCCTCGAAAAGTGGATCAGGAAGCTGTTACAGCTAAGCAGTTGTTATGGCTGTTGACGGCTAGCTAGAGAATATTGCATTACACTAACTCAATTTTTTCTCAAAGGATAGGAATTTTTTACTCTTATTTCCTTCTTTACAGATATGACAGATCTGGTATATGTAGAAGAGAAGAGAACAGGGAAGCAGGAACATTTAAAAAAAAACTCAATGGTTTGAAATCCTAGCTTTCTAATACCTTTTTGAATTATATATATGTTTTCTCTCTTTTACATAACATGGCTGGTTTGGGAAAAAAAAATCTTTCCTGTTAAGGTTGTAAACTGCCAGTGTTTGTTACTGACTTTCCAGATCATCCCTTGTCAATTTAAGATTATTTTCCCTAATCCCTGCTGCACCTTAAACACGTCACCAGACATTCACCCAAGAAAGGTTAGTCCAGCTACTTCTGCAAGCACAACATCTCTGAGTCACTACAGACTTGCTTCATGTAATTCTGTGGTCCCTGAGCAGTTCCAGACAGGCCAACTCATTCCAGCCCTACCAACATATTCCTCGCTGAGTCAGGAAGGACACAGAGCCTTTGTGTAACCCCACTGTCACGCAGAAATGTCACTGTCTGTGAACAATACCAGATTACACCAGACAAAACCCGCTCTGAAGAATGAAGGGAATTTCATCATTAAAAAAGGGAAGGGAATTTCATCATTAAAAACCAGAACAAAACTAAATTGTAACATGCTCTATTCAGAGTACCTGACAGATACCGCGTATATAAATCTTCATTCCTCCAGAGTCACATACTTGGGGGTGTATTGAACCATCCTGTGCAGCAGTACATGGCTACACCACAAAACAAGGACAAATTTCTTCACTTCATGTTTATTTATACCACATCTTTTTGGATGTTCTCTTCTTACTGTGTGCAGTAGCTGGAAACTGTTCTTCCAGCTTCATTATATAAAGGTGAGAGTCTCAGCTTTAGAAACCAGCATCGCTGGGCTTGCAAAGCCTTTATCTTCTCCCATTTCACGGCTCAGGAATTCATACTCTGCTACTGACCAGCTCACTGACTTTCCTGTAACTGAAGTTTTGTTACGGTAAGTTGAAGAATTCTGTGAAAATCTAGAATTATCTTTTCTTTTTCACATTATGTATTTTCTAGGGATTCTTTATTTTACTGGAGGGATAATGAAGTAACCTCAGAAGAGCATTTTATTTGCTGATTGTGTTGTAATCACCATATGCTCAATACAAAGTATGGATTCCTCATCTTAGTAATATTCTCCTGGAAGGGAGGTTGGAGTCAGGGAGAACTCCTGTGTAGCTAACCTTGGCAGTACTCAGTGTGTCTAGCAGATGCCAAGTGCAATGTTCGGGAATAAATCATTGCTAGCTAAATCTTAGCTAATATAAAAAGTAAAATATATGAATGTGTTATTTTAGCAAATGAATGCTGTCAGATCTAATCCTGGGTTTCTAGCCTCTAAAAATGCAGGTGGTGCATATTGGTGATGAAGTGAACAGTTTGAGGAGGAAGGAACTTAAAAGTATTCTAAATTCAAATTACTTGATGTAGAAATTTGAAACGCTTATATCCATGGGAGAATGTTCCTTTTCCTTTTTTTTTTAAACCACTCAAGTGCAGACGTACTTCTTTCTCTTTTACTACCACTTGTTTGTGGGGAGCAGGAGGTTTTGGAAATTTGAGAAAATAACTTGTAGTTCTGTAGAACTTTGACTAGCTCTGTTTGGGCTGTAATTTGCAGCCTGAAAGACATAGACATAAAGAAAACACTTCCAGGAAATAATGTGGCTTAGATTAATCAATGTTGCTGCGCATGTTTAAGTCAATTACTCAGAGAGAACAAAAAATTCTTAACTGTTTATAGTACCTAAAACCAGTATAAATAAAGCACTGCTCTACAAAACTTAGACAAGTTTTTATCTTAGGAGGATTAAGTGACTTCACTTATTTTCTTTAAAGAAAACAAAACTAGTATTCTGTCTCTTTTCTAATTTTTACCAGGATAAAATTTTTTCTATACAAAAAGAAAGCAAATGAATGAACACAGTTGATATTAAAGATTAAAGTATCTTTCTACATTTGCTGAGCAGTAATTTGTTTATTTTGCACACTGATAAATTTTGAGGTAAAATTATTAATCTGTGTCCATTTTCTATTTTTAGGTATATTCAACAGTAAAAAAATGTATTGGAAAGGACTTAAGAAAGGCTGGTGGGGAAGGATGGGAGAAAAAATTAAGTGAACTTTAAGGTCAGTGTCATAAAGATATCAACCTAACGTGATTATTGTCTGCCCTGTGGAGAGGGGAGAGTCTTACACAGCTGCATTAAATTTGAGAAAAATGAGAAACAGAAGAGGAAATTGTATTACTCTCTGAGTAGGTTATGTTGTACAGTTAAGGAATGATGGCTACTTAGATTCCTTAAAAAAAAACCCGCTGAAGTCATGTAACTGAACAAGAAAAGGTAACTATAAAAATCTTGCACCTTAGCCATGAAAGTGAGGTGAATATCATGTAGTATACAACTGATTTCTCTTTTGTAGGAAGCCAGAGGCTCTCCACTAAGAAGAATGCGTTGTTTACAGGTTTCAAAAGGTTAGTTTCGTATCCCAACACTATTCTTATGATGGCATGCCAAAATCTAAATAGTGTCCTACTGTTTTCACTAACTCTGCAGTTTCACTTTCCTGGGCCCCCAAGGTTATTTCTAGGCAGAGGTGCATTTCAGCAAAGAGAAATTGTGAGGGAACCGAAGAGCAGGTTTCTCTCGTACGTACCCTGCAACATCCACGTGAGCTGCAGGGCTGTGTCAGTCACACTGTAGTTGCACTAGGGACGGTGCGACTCTGTCTTGCTGGCTGGTGGCTCAGCCTGTGCTTTCCCTGCTGTCAGGCAGCAGGCAGACTTTTGGATAGAGGTGATAGGGGTGCTGAGCTCTGAGTGTTGGAAAGTGGAAGAATCAGGGGAATGCACCTTCACCTGATCTTCATCATGATGGCTAAGGACAAAGGGATCTCACTCTTTGATTTTTCTGTGGTAATGGGCTTTTTAATCTCGAGTGGCCTACCTTTATGTAAAACCTCTATCCTCTTACTTTTTTCAGAAAGCGCAAGATGTTTTTTGATTGATTCACACTGAAGTGCTCACATTGAAAACATTTACAGAGTTACACAGTGTAGAAGAAATACAAAATTAAAGTCCTTCAGTGTAGAAGTATACATGAAATGATGGATATTTCTGTAGCTTTGAAAAATGGGTTGTCCTTCAACTCCATCTACTTCAAATCCATTCTGGGAAACTTTTTCAGTAAATGAACACTGTTCAGACCTTTAGTCTCCTTACTGGGTAGAAGGGCCAGCAACATTTTTACAAGTTACTCTCACAGTTGAAATGTGCTTATTAACAACACTTAAATTGCTTGCCTGTTGTAAACTAAAGATAGGTGCCTTTAATCAAACAATTTCTCATGCGCTAAATTCCCTATTTTGACTTTTATCTATGCTTGGACTTCAAATGCAGAATTGTACAAGATGCTGATTTTAGCACATTTGTTTGAGAAGCAGCATGTACATTTCTGGTATGTACATTAAATTTTATGTCTCATATTTAGTGTATCTGTTTTCCTTAGTTATTAGAGGGGCAGAGCAAGAGATATCCTGGACTCAACAGCATGGTTGCTAGCACTTTGATTGGGTGCACTGACAGAGTAATAATACTGTTTGATTTCTTGAAACTGTTTTTGGTGCAGAGTGCTTGAAAATAGTAAAATAGAAATATTACTGTACAAGACACCATCATTTTTAGCTAAGCCTAATACAAAGACAAATTAATTATTTGCTGCACTGCTTTGAAATGCAAGAACTTAAAGTACAGGCATTGGTTTATTCTGCCTTTTGTTACGCTGAGAGCTTTGGAAATGTGCAGAGCAGAGAACACAGACTTTTTTTTCCCCTCTTTTAACAACTGAGGGTTTAGAGCGGCTGCTGGCGCAGGAGGAAATGCCATTAGATAGATACAAGAAAAGCCAATATTCTGTGTTATTCGTGCAGACAACTAACATTTGAAACTTGCACGAAGTGCTTCCACTTAAAAGCTGTCAGTCACATTGGTTATAAAAAGCCCAGAGCACTCAGGGACTGTCAATCACTTCTTAGGAGAGAGAGCTGACATCTTAACATTTACTTTGCCAGTATTTACCAGATGCAGAAAACCAAAGGGTGCAAATTCAAATGAAAACACACATTCTTGCTGATCATACAATACAAGGGAAACATTTGGATCAGTTACTGTCGCTGCTCACCTAGGAGCCTCCAATCCTGAGAAGGTTTTTCTCTCTTGCTCTATGAATAGATCTGTTGCAGGCTGGCTCTGCCGTGTTGCAGGGAAAATGCTTTTGCAGACGGTGTCTGCTGACACTTGTCACAAAGTCGTCAGGTGAGGAAACAGGTTAACCCTGGCCCATTATGTCTAGGGGAGTAGCATGAAATGTGCAGAGGACTTGGAAAGGGCACATAAAGGGCATCTACCTTGCTTTTTTTCTTATGGTAATAGGGATGTGGGTGTTGTAATTATGAGGCTGATGACATATTCTCATGCAAGAAGGGGATTGGCAAGGAAAGGAAGAGGAGGAACCCGTTAATTCAAATACATCTTCTGATTTTTTTGTGTATGTTTCTAGATCTAGTTATCCCTAGATTACCCTGATGCTTTAGATACTGATCCTGGTGCTTCAGTGGGACTGCAGCTGTGGGTAGCACTGTGAATTCAGCATCTGGGACCTCTGGTCAGAACCATCGTTGTTGTCACAGAGCAGGAGGTGTAGGTGCAGCTGTGAGCAAGGTGCAGAAATGGTGTTCACACATTGCAGGCCTATACACATGCTGCTGTCCTGGAGGTAAAAAGAATGTTGTCCTTGAGGCTGCCTCCAGCAGTTCACTAGACTTGAGTACCCAGTATTGCATTCCCACAGCTGCATGCATCTGAAGGCATCCATGGGACTCTTGGTCCATCTTTGACCAGACTGTCAGTCTAAGTCAGCATGGCCAAACCCAGCAACTGTGGAAATGTTCAGAACACTGCTTTAAATAAAGTCACTCATGTGAGTGCCTCTTTACCAGAGTCTTCTGGAAGCAAGCAGCTTTCAATGTTTATGTCTCTTGAAGGGGTGCAGCCAACATCTGCAGCAAGTTGTTCATCAATGATCCCAGAGGTTTTGTTCACTGTGTGCATCCAAATGTTAAGTTTCACAATCCTAACACAGCCTTTGGTTCTGCAAGTCATCTTCCATGTGGAGTTCCTCCTGCTATTTAGAGCAGAATTTTGTCCCAGATCAAAACTCTAGATGAGGTTTTTAGAGAACTACTGTAACTGTAGATATTTATGTATAAATTTCTAGAACCAAAGTCATGTTCCTGTTCAGTTCCCATTGTAGTCAATGAAAGTTAAATCAGTGGAGTTTATGGAATCATGTGATTTAGTTTACCTTGGAGCAGACACTTATCAGCTGTCAGCACAATAGTTCTATAAGCTTCATTGACTGTATTGAGTAGGTCTTCTTTGACTGTAGTAGGAATTCATACACTGACTGCATATTAAGTGCCTTAATCTTGAACCAAATCCCACCCTTGCAGCCAGCTGCTTAAGTGACTCTGCCCATTTGGAGGACTTCCCTACTGGGATTATAGCCTTGTCTTGAAACTCATATTCCCACATACGTGGAACTTCCATATTTTCTTTCATAGCAGGACTGTTTGACATGGCATATACGCACTTTAACCTTTCAGGCATCTTTTTATTTGCATACAGACAGTCCTACAGCTGTGGCACTCCCAAGCCCACTGTGGCTAAGCAGACCAAGTATTTACCTGTTACTTGAGATCTTTCTCTGTGTATTTGTATGTCAGGTTTATATATTAACCAGTGGTATGAAGAATACCAATTTAGGTTATGGAATATGGGTAAATTAATTACATGACAATCCACAAGGTCTTGCTGCTGTGAGTGTGTATAGGTGCACGGAAACTGTATTATGGGTCACAGGTTACTGTAGGGTTCAGGTAATACAATAAGATCAAATGATGTGTTTGGGAACTTGACTGGAGATAAAAGTTTCCTCTGTTTTCCTCTTGGAAATTGGGAAAAACTGGAGTAGTAAACGCCAGTGCTCGTGACCTTTAGTTACCAAGGGAAAAAGCATTTTGCCATTGTTTCTTACATGTTTTGTCTATCCGTTTATACATGGGCCAGGCCTGTATTCTCTAGTGCTTTATTTTTGTATTAGGAAGTTGTTTCTTCCCCTTGGGAGACTCTTCATCCTCCTTTCTAGGGTAAATAAAGAATGCTATTCACCATAACAATAAGTCTAGAAAAAGTAACAGAAAACAAAATGTCCCTGTATACATTTTGAATAGCTGAAAGTGGATTGCATCAATGTTCTGCTAATCATCTTCATATTTTAATGCCAAAAACCAAAAGGCTGTGAATTGTATGAACCAGAGGTTGGAACTAAGAGAAAGATCAATAGCTTAATGTAAGGAAATGTAGACTGAATGTGTGTTGAGTAATTTCCTAATAGAAGTAACCACTGGTATGCAGAACAGACTTCTGTGGTCCACAGAGGATGTCAACTAAAATGGGTATTTTTATTTCTCAAAATACTGCAGAAGTTATGTGTGAAAAATACGGGGCAGAACAGAGACCTTGTGTTATATCCTCATCTCCTCTGTGTCCTGTGGTCCCATGTCCTAGGGGTACTTTGTTGTACAACATTTAAGATACAGAGCACATGGAGTCAGAAAAACAGATCACAAATTCCTGTTTGTACTGGTTATTCCTTTGTTCCCCTCCTGGGATGCTACAGAAAGTTAGAAAACCCTTGATGTTGTAACCTGAAGCTCCACCAGACAGAGGAGATTGTAACAGAGAGAGTCTAGGACTTGCCTGCCTGGGCAAGATATGGCATTCCCAGATGTGCCAATTCCTTGTCTGCAGATCATGAGCTGGAGACTTGTTCACGTGCTGTGCAAGTTACTGCTACTGGCTGAATGCCAGCCTGTAGTATGTGGGATCCCCTTGAGAAATTTCTTCCTAGAACTAAATATGAATTCCATTAATTCACTCTTACCAGAGAACATGGGTGTTAAATAGTTATATGCATTGACTTTTAAAAATCCAGTCTGAGGTAGTTCAAAGAGCTCCAACAGTGAAATAAAAACAAAATCCTCTTCACTGAAATGTAGTGGTTGTAGGGTAAACTTCAGGTACTGAATCTTCCGTTCCTTTGGAAAAGTGAATGATTCTAAATTGTTGGAGCACTTCCCTCTTTTCATCTAGTGATCATAGAAGAATATAAGAGGAATTCCATGAATATTATCCAGGTGAAGGAAAATAGGAACTAACCTAAAATATTCATATCATGTTGGGTAAATCATCAGCTAACAAGGCAGCATGTACTTAAGACTGCTTCTTCCTCTGAGCAACATCCAGAATTTTAGACATGACTAAAGATAAAGAAAGAAAGATAAAGAAATTGCTTCTGAAATGGTCATTTTACTGGATGCTTGTTAAGAATGAACAGTTTTACACCTTTTGGAAGTCCCTTTTACTTAAAGCAACTGTGACTGTTAGTCGCTGGCAATGCTCATAATGTTTTGGGAAAACTGATTACAATTCTTACATGTGCAGATATTAAAAGGAGGCAGAGTTTTTCCTAATCTGCTGTCAAAAGCTAATTTTGTCTTAAAATGACAAATAAAATGAAATTCTAATAAATGTGGGAATTTGAGAAAGCCAAATTTTTATTTATAAACTTTATTTATAAAAAAATAAAAAATTTTTGAAAAATTTTGGAAAAATAACAAAATCTTTGGAAAAAGACACAAGGCAAATGTAAGTATTCCATTTGCAAATTTCAATTTATTTCTTAGACTGTTGCAGTAAAACAAAGTTAGTATTGCTGCTGTAAAGGCATGACATGTCATGAGCTTGGCTTTAAAAAAAGCTGAAGTAATTTCTTGTTTGTTTTATTTTGCCTTTTGATTTTTCCACTTTTTTTTTTTT
>VXBC01006934.1:607937-681990 GCA_013399945.1 Ploceus nigricollis | reverse complement strand
TTTTTTTTTTTTTTAATCTCTGGACTTCACACTTTCAAGTTTTCTCCACAACAGCAAGGCCTGTGGAAAAGGACTCAAGGAAAAGGGCCTTCAAGAGAAACATCAAATACTCTTAGGTAGAGTCTTAGGAGTTGACAGCATAAAATGAGGGAGTATTTGCAAAGGCTCCATAGCAGTGAATAGAGAGAAGGCCTCTGGGCTTCTGTTCTGGATGACCTTGTTCTCCATCAGGGTCACTTCTCCACTGCCTGTAGAAAGAAACATGGTCTCACCAGGCTGGAGATGGCTTTTGTGAACTGCTCTTAAAGGGATCGTGAAGGGAGACTTTTAATGTAACAAGCTGCACTTCTTATCCCATGTATCTGTGGTGATCTCAGGATACGTGAGGCCTGTAATTCTGTCCTGAATGAGATGCACTGGTCCAGCTTACCAGAGAGCTAACACTTACTGTGTGCATAGATCCATTCTGAATAGCTGCTGCTGGATACCTGCTGGAGTTTGGGAAAGGGTGATAAACAGGTTTGTGACAGCCCGTTTGATATGCTGTGACACTAATAGCTGGAAAGAGCGCTCTGTAGGTCGGGAACTGCTGTGCGGAATTAGTCAGTCACCAATCTGCTCACAGTGCCGTACCAGGAGTAGGCTGCAAATTTGAGCCAGACAGTTGGTGCTCTCCTGTAGGCATCCAGACAAGCCCATTCTGAGATGACATTTGCTACGCTACAGATATGTCATGGATCATTTTTCACAGCCCTGTTGAAGTGGCTTATTTATTATCATCTGTTCTGGTGTTATATCCTGGACATAGGAGAACTGTTTACTGTACCACAGTGCCAGGAATTCCTTGTTACTGTGCAATCTGATTCCAGGAGAAGGCTTAGGATAAGTCTCGTCGCTTTCCTCAAGGCTGCCACTGCTACAGCAAGACACTCCAGACTGAACCACCGAGTCAAATCCCAGGAGTTACAGCTGAAGTTAGTGGTTTGATATTTAAGTGAATAACCTCTAAGTGAAGAAGTACTGGATTTGTCATCATTCCACTTGCCTCAGCTTTAGAAATCAAATACCAAAATTCTTGCCAGCAGAACAATTTGACCTTGCGTGTAGGCAGCTCTGTCATTAGTCCACTCGAGATTTGCTGAAGTCATGTTATCAAGAGCAGTGATTCTCAGCTATGCTTCACAGATCGCTAGCGGCTTGCAAAGCCATGCTGCCTTAAAAGGTTGGTGTTACAAGGCAGTGTGGTAGCCCAGAGTGCATTCAGAAAGTTGACAGAGATCCATGAATAGGATGCCAAGGAATTGCTGCCATTACTGTGCTAGAGTGTGGGGAGTTTTCAGTGTTACTTTTCACAGGGAAAGGAGCTAATGACTTTAAGAAATGGTAACAGGACATGGTTGTTGGGTTTTCTAGGCTTAGTGTGTAATTCTTACAATTTTATTTCTTTGCCCTGTATCAGAATAACACTTGCTACCATTAAATACTGTAAAAACACATTTCTGGGCAAGTCACTCACTAGGTCTGTTTGTCCAGTTTTATTTGTGTTGCTATCCTAGAATATTATTTCCCAAAATTTCTATCAGTATGATTAATTTTTCAGCTAATATCTGTCATTCAGAATGATTCTTTTGTTATTAGGAAAGAATCAGACTGATCTTCATGAAAACCAGGCTAGTGCAAATGCCATTTACCATGGGTAAAAGTGCACTGCTGTATGTGCTGCAGGAAATCCCACTGAATCTACTGGAGAATGCTTATATTCAGTGGAGAGGTTTTAAAGCGACCCAGCATAAGAATGCCTTTGCTTCCAGTTGTTATTGTTGCCTGTATGAGGGCAGGACTGGGAGACTCCAAACAATACCATGGCCCCATTGCACCAGGTCTTGGTGACCATTGGAAGAGTGTTGTGATGGAAACAGCAGATAAAAGCAGTCATCTTTGGTCTGCAGCTGGAAGGTAGGATAGATGGTTTGCCTGAGATGGCATGGAGGGGCACCCATCCCTGTTCTCCTTAAGTACAGAGTTTCAGCCATTTCCCTCTTCCTGCTACAGCCCAGCCTAGGACTGGAACAACACAAGCTGTGACCTGCTGTGGCAGAAGCTTCCCATGACTTGCCTGCTGGCTTCCAGATGGTGAAATGAAAGGCCAGCAGCCCCCTTGATTAAGGACAGAAGATGAGCAGGCTGCCTGGGGGAGTTTTGCCTTAGGAGCCCTCAGGTCAGACAAGGAGAGGGTGCCGATTTGCCCCAGCAGCTGAGCACCTGCCGGGGTGCGACAGCACAAGTTCCCCCGGTTCACAGTTAGGAAAAGCTGCGGGTCTGGGACTGGCTTCCCTGCTTTCATAGGAGACATTAGCACTGCCTGACAAGCAAAGTGGCTTTCAGGGCAAGTGGAGGTGCAGTCTGTCATCTCAGGAGAGGGCTCATAAAGCTTTTTTTTCAACTTTGTCACATCTTGGTTTTCCATTGGCAGTAACAGAGGTTTTCCTGTCAGAATCGTCAATACAGAGGTAGAAGCAAGAATTCAGCCAACTAGCTAGAATAAATGATCTGGGGCCTGTGGCAATGCAGTGGTATAAAGTGTTAAAAAATGGGCTGAAGACAACTATCTGAAGAAGTGTTGTCATTTACCGAGAAATTTACTTTGCCAGCTAGTATAAGTCCAAATATTAAACTTGTTAAGATTTTTATTTTTTTTAAAGCAACTGTAGCATGAAGGAGAAAATTATAGAAGATGTTGAGACTTTGTTCTTTTTTTTAAAATGGAACTTTGTTACTTAGCCAGGACATGAAAAGTGTCTAGAAAGAAAACTCAAACAAATTAATCTGTTCTAATCCAATAGAATACAAAAGTAGGCATAAAACAATGGCTGAACAAAATGAATTCAGATTTAAAATTCTTTTATTATAATGTAGCAGTAGTCAGTAACAAAGGAAATTCATTTTGCTTTGTTCACTTTGTGATGTTTGTTAGATTAGGAATGTCCTGTGAAAATGCTGTACCTCAGACAGCAGAGTACAGCTTTTTCTAAGATATGTATAAATACTTCTGGTGTGCTACTAAAAAGGGAAAATAAAGGCATGCCATACTGTACTCCTAATTCTAACCTGCTATTTCAGATGTTTTAATTTGCCAGACATAGATGAGGAGTCATTCAAAGATTTAATATGTGCTGCCCCCATTGTTTCTGATAAACACGCACTCTTGCCTTCTAGTCAGAGAACTGCAGTTCTTAGGTGGTGTGTTTATGTCAGTCTGGTTTGGTGCTTCAGGTTATTCCTCACTGTCACTGAAGTTAAGTGGTGAATCAGAGTGATTCTGTTCTTACAGCTAAATAACCAGAAGCAATCTGTAAGTGGTTGTTAATAGAGTAGGAATGTGTTTATATTGTTTTGTTATACCTGCTTCCTAATGAAAAAGTCATTATGCATTGGGACAGACTGTATTAATTGTTAATCTCTCCTTCCATATAGTGAATCTAATCTTTTATGATCTCATAGAATGTTTCAACCAAATTTGACAGTGGCATAGGGTTTATTAAGTGTCTTAAGTTCTTGAAAGCAGGTGGTCAGGGAAAAGGGAGAAGGCAGCAAGAAGGTTTCCAGGCTGCAGGACCCAGAGCCTAACAGACCTTTGAGTGCCCATGGCAGAAAGAAGCCCTGAGATGCAGGCACTCATGGGAACTGCTGCTCACAGAGCTATTTGTCTGTAAGGAAGACAAAAAGCTCTTACCAATCGTGATAAATTCTGCTTCTGCTCGCGGTTCTATATGTTTTACATTTTAAAAGTATCTGCTGCTTACAGTGGGAGAGGGAGAGAGAAAGAAGCCTTAGGACTTTGCACACACCAGTGTTTTGTTAATGTCTGCACCAACCTTACCAGTGTGCCTATCCACAGTGGGAAGTCTGCACTCCCAGCCTTCCCTCTGCTAATTTCCACCACCCCCATCCTGGCTGCACCAAGCTGTCTTCATGTGAGCTCTGGCCCTCAGCACCTTTCCAGCCTCTTCCTTTTAGCTGGGCTCATTTTTCTGCAGATTAGCAAGTTGAACCAGCACATGGAGATAGGAGTCAGTGTCCTCACTACACACTTCCGATTTCACAGTCTGTCCCCAATCCACAGCATGGTAAAACACGTGAATGTCATAACTCAGGTGCCTCTGCTGGCCTAGGAATGGGAAGCAGAAACAACCTATTTGGGATATTGTAAGGTCTGTTTTTGCAGCTATGTCTCACAGTTAGTTTGAACAGAATCCAACTGAGCAGGAACTCTGAGGGTGTCTTCTTCTCTACCTCCTCATTCTTTAACGATTGCTAGAACCTGCTGCACTGGTGGAAATTACTCAGCTCCTCCAATGGCCTTGGAAATGGGACAGGGATTAACTGAAGCAGTAACAGCTGAAATAGCTACTCCACCAGCAGAAACAATAAGAGACATAGAAAGTGATCTGGGTTTCTGTGTCCTCTGTGCCTCACAGCTTAAAAAGCATCTCAATGCTGGTTGCAAGATGCTGAAATAAGTAACAGTGCTATCTGCTGTGACCTCACAGGGGTTCTCAAACAAAACCTGAACATACACATTTTGCTATTTGTGTGATGTCTGTGTGCACGGTAGTTGTCTTAGCAAACCAGAGAACACTTCCTTTAAATCTGTTACTTTTGGATTCATGTTTTAACTAATTGCCTTTGTGCAGCAAATTGCAGTACCTTTCTCTTGTATTCGGGGAGCAATATACTGCTTGTGGCTAATTTTAACATCTCTGTTCCTGTGCACAGAAAGCTGAAAGATTCTGCTTTCTTGGCAGAAAACAGCAGCAAGTTCAGATCCTATTAAACTGAGTCAGTAGAGTGATTTCTGTTGCAATGGGAGGAGCATTCAGAGGTAACAATTGTACCAAGCTCACATCTACGGCAAAGAAAAAGACCGGCTACTAAAAGATCCTGACTGACACATTTTCAAATGTGCCTTAATCTCCTGGGTGTCCAGCAAACACTGGGCATCTACAACGGAGATCTTGACATATGGAGCTCATTATAGCTTTAGGGTGGGATAGAATGGAGTCTAGAGCTGCCATTCAGCCCTTCAGCTCTGTATTCAGGGATGCTGAGCCCATGGTCTGGGTGCCATATCTGCTCTCTGTACCCTCCTGCTGTGTTTTTTGAGGATCTCACAGGTCTGTCAGTGTCACCTCATGAGGAACTCTCTTGGTCCTGGTGACTCAGCTACAATAAGTGGCTTGTTTTGCAGCACCAGCATTACCACCCAGTTTCCCACCTACCCTACCATCTTTCCAAGAGGATGCCCACCATGTAGCTCACAGACAAAAAAGCTGCAGTATCAACTGCAAGGACATTTTTAGTAAACACTTGGCTTCACTAATGCAGATTTTTGAAGGATGCACACTGACAAGACCAGCCACCACAGCTGAAACTCATGTACTTTGTCTTTTATCACTTTCTGACAGTGGCTCTAAGCAAGGTTGTTCTCACAGTCCCTCCTCAAAACTTGTGTTTACTTCATAGGGCATGGAAGCCTGTCACAAATTGATTTTAATGGAAAAAAGGGGACAAAAAAGTACACGTTCTCATGTTGTAGCTCTTTGCTCTGGCACTATACTGATTCAGGCTCACTTTTCCCTGTTTCTGTTTTTAATGTATTCCCTGTCCTCTTACTCTGTTTTCCTGGTTGGCCCACCTTTGCTAAACATCCATATTAATTCAATCAACAAATAAACCATTAAATGAGGAATCCTGCAGTTTAAATATGAAACTCTGATTCAAATGGGAAGTGGGTTTTTTGAATTTGCTTTAATGAAAGCAGTCTCAGCAGTTCACAGACACAAAAAAAACCCCCCACACATGGAAAATATGCGTAAGCTGCTTTTGCTTCAGCTTTGAGGAAAATGTTTATGTTGTGCCATGGTTAATACAAATTAAATTATTGTTGTTAAATCCCCAAATAATTTTGTTTTGTTTTTGTTTGAAAATGGGATAGGCCCATGCCTTTCTTTATTTGTAGGAACAAGCACAAGACAGAAAATGATCTTACTGAAATGATTTATTGTTTCGGTTTACAGCCATGAAAGGGAATGGCATTTTCAAGGCTGTATATGTGCCCAGCTGTTGGCAGCTCACATTTCTATGGTCAGAGGATAAGATTATTATTCACAGAAAAAATATTGATTTATCTTCTGTCACACTTTTAATGCTCATTAGAAGTTAGCTGCCAGCACCACCAGTCAGGCTTTGTTGTCTTGCAGGTGTGAAAGTGGCTGAGGTGCACATGCAACTTTTCTAAAACCTGATCATCATAAGCCTACTTGAGCACATTTCTGCCCTGTTTTCCCTCAAGTTTCTAACATTTACATTAAATTTCTGACTGAACAGAATACGAATCATACACAATTTAGTTTAAGTACAGTCTACCTGTATTGCTTCCAAAACCAGTAGTCTTGCTTAAAAGAATAGCAGTTTCCAGATTTAAAACACTGACAGGGGTTGTTAGAGGTTGGAACATTAACATACCATTTTTTCCCCTTTTGTTTTGTGAATTACAAATTCAATTATGCTTTCTGGAGACTGAGTACAGTCACATTTTAAATTCAAAGACACAAGTACAATTTATATGGGCTGACTGGTTTCTGATCAGAAGAAGATACCATTTCTAAGTGCAGTTTTCATTTTATTCTTTGCAGTTACTAGCTTCTCCTGTGGCTTTGGAAAGAAAACATTAGCAGTAGTATTAATATAAAAAACTGAGGAAATAGCATTATTTGGAACAGAATAATTTGGTCTCCTTCCTATCTCTACTGTCCATCTGCCATGGGCTGGAAGAAATTATTGGTGATAAGGATAATTATACCAAAAGAAACTTAAGTGCCTTTCTCATTTATGGGGCATATAGAAGTCAGGCTGAATGTCCAGATCACTTTTAGATAAATTGAGAATGAATAAAACATGCTATACTAAAGTAACAGTAGGAACAAGCCATGTCACTATCCTTACCCTTTGCCATAAGGATGTGTGAGTCAGGGCAGCCAGGTAAACTTTGTGGCATGACCTGCACAGTCTTTGGGGCCAGCATAGAATATTAATTCTGAAGCCATGAAAGAATCTCTCTGTAGGTACTGCTTTGTCCTTCATTTTGTAGTAGTTTGCTGAACAAAAGCTCTAAAATAATGAGCTTTTCCTTGTTCTAATAAATTTTTCAGAATTGTGTGCCTGTGTATGTGTTAAAAAGTAACTTGTTTTGCTGTTCATTACTTCTGGCTCTCAATTTTCTTTACAAATAGAAATAATCAAGTTTTTCTTTTTAGTAAGGTCACTGAAATTTTTCCATGAGTGCAGTAACTTATGATCTTGAAAAAATTTAGACTTGTTTAAAATTTCAGTTTTGCAAGAAACAGACTCCTTAGACTTTGGAGTTTATTGTTGTCAGAAAAAAAAAATTCAATTACTGCTTTAGAAATATGTTTGATAGTGGTTGGGTTTGGTTTTTTTTTTTAATTTCATTATTAAAATAAACCATAGCTTTCAGGGCATGCACGATTTTATGGTGTAATAATTTTAGAAATTAATCTTCATTCAAAAGAAGTTTAAAATCAGCAATGAAGGGTTGAGCATACAAACTAAGCAACACCATGGAAAATATGGAAGGCTTATCTTTTGCTTTGTATTATCTGCTGCACATGTGGAAGTAGGAGACTGCAGATCACAAGGGGTAGTGAATTCAGTTGTTGCTTCTAAAAAGGACTTCTGATTCTCGAAAGAGATGTGCTTTTGTCTGAGAGAACCCTTGGCATCTGCATGGTGTACTGGAATGTATCGCCTTACTTGCAGAGCTGGAACTGTGTGTTATGTTCAAGATTTTATTTCATAATTTTTTTTCCATGGTAATTTTCTGGAAGTTTCAACTTTACATGATTATTCACAGATTAATTGAAAATAGCCTTGTATACCTTTTTATCCATGTATCATCTCCTTTAGCATTTTAGGGGAACTTCAGTGTTCTTGTTGGATGTCACTTTCTTTTATTTTCTTTTTTTTCCTTCTGGACTCGGGTAGTCATTTCTTAAATGAGCAAAAAGTTGTTTTGATTTCTTTTGTTTTCTTTCCTTTCCTTCTCCCTGTCTATACCTCTCTGTGGAATTTGACTAGCAGAACCAAGATTTTTGTCTCTATTATTATACATTGTCAACAATGACAAGAGGTATAATTAGCTTCATAACCAGATTATATCACAGAATCACAGTCTCTCAAATGTTTAATTCCATTGGCTGAGTGTCCAGACAGCTGCCTGTAATTGCCAAATACATAAATGTTTGCAGGTCTGTTACTGGTTGCCATAAACTTAAGTAAGACTGATTTGTAAAAAAGTGATATTCTCCTGGCCTAGATTTTAAACAGACATTTTTTGATGGCAAAGATTCAGTCCCTCTAAAAAAAATCTGAAGCTTCAGATTTCAGTTGTGAAGGATTTTTAGTTTTTAGACTTGTTTGGGGTAAGTTCTCAATCTGCAAAGTTTCTGTCACTTAAAAGGCAAGAGAGCATGAAAGAACACAGCTTCCTGGATTCATCTGAACAAGGCTGAACAGACTGGAGAAAGCCTAATGAATTAAACAGGCTTTTGCAAAATTGCTGGTATTTTAAATGGCAACTTTGGGCCAGGTCATTTGCTCCAGAGACTTTAAGTGGTGTGGTAGGCCACTGTTGGAGGCTGTACTTGTTAAGAATAAGGGTGAAATCCTGGTGCCATGGAAATGAGCAACAAAAGTCCCACAGATCTCAGAAACGGGCCATGATTTAACCCAGCATCTAGCTTTTCTCCCTTGCCAAAGAAGACACTAAAATGCAAAGCAATTGCAGGAGAGAGCAAAGGAGAGGAGAGAATTTTCCATGCAAACAGGCATTAATCAGACAGGCCATTTTATAAAGAAAGACATAATAATGAGGGCTTACTCACAGTTAAGGGAATTTTTATGTCCCTGGGTTTTTCCAGTTTTGCCAGATGCTAAGTCAAAAACAAGGCAGGAGGAAGAAGACCATAGAAAGAAATACTTTGGCTACTTTGTACACTGCAGAGAATCAAGTTCTTGTGCTAGTTTTTAAGTATTATATGTCCAGAGGGGAATAGCAGAAAGAAACACAGAATTGTAATGAAAGTATAAGTAGACCCAGACCAACGGGAAGCTCAGTATGATTCTGACAAGCTTAATTTGCCAAAACCTTGCTTGTGCTGCAGTAGTTTCCCTATATCCCCACAGTGCAGATGTCTTTAGGAGTAGGAGGCATTGCTCCTCCCATTCCAGTTTCCTAGAAATGGATGAAAGCTTAAAGATTTCCACATGCAGAGGGTTATTTATTTATTTATTTATTTATTTATTTATTTATTTTCCTCCCACCAGCAGACCTATTTCTCAATCAGAAATTTTCATTTCTCTCTTTGCCAAAGTCTTTTACAGTTCCTTGCCACTGGGGGCAATCCAACACAGGTATTGCTGCGGCCAGTGCTCCTTGTGCTTTGCAACCACAGTCCTGGGGAGCTCATAACAGTTCAACCAGCTAACTTGAAGAAAGAAATGAATACAGTTAGGCCACATAAAAACAACATCTACTGTGTTTCACTAGAAAATAAGGATATATTTATCTCTGAGTAAGAAGGAAAGATGATAGCAACTTAAAGATTTAAATTGATCCATGTATACGATGCTAAAGATCCTAAATGGTTTCAAATTGCGGAAGATTATATTGTAATTTGTATATATTGCTTCTGTAGGCTGCTGAGGAAGCTAATTGCTATACATCCTGTGGTTAAGTTATCATCTTTCTCAATGACTGAAGATCATAATTTTATCTTTAGGTGAGTTTATTGCTACCCGTCTGTTATGTTCATTTGTATGCTGGAACAGTCTGACAAGCCTCCTGTTGTTCCCAGTACAATTTCTGTCAGCCAACCAGGTTAGTGAAAGATTCACCTCTATGAAACTACTGTATAGGAAACAAGACCTGTCCCCTGAGAGAACAGGTTTTCTTTTATTTTTCCTTTTGTTTTCCCCCGCTAGCATGGCCAGTGAGTAGAGGTTGAGGCTGGAAACGAGGTCTTGGGCTGGGTTCATTTGCATTCCAACCAAACTGGCTGCATATTTACAAAGTGTGTGATATCAAAGCAGGTGTTTATTAACTGCAGAGCTATAAGTGGAGATGAGATATCCCCATGGTGTTGGGAGAAGGTGGTGGTTTTGCTGAGCAGCTTTCACCCTGATGCACAGTGACTCCATGATAAGAGCAGCCTACACAGGATGAGCGCTGAGAAGATGGGATTCCTGTTTGCCCCCATTTGCCCTCACCTCAGCCACGGGAGTGCCGGCACCTGGAGGAGCAGTCACGCACAACCAGCTTTGTTCAGTCATCTTCCGTAACTGGTGTACTTAATACGAATCAGAGAGACTGCCAAGGAAACTTTTGTTTCCTTAAGGAGGAAGGTAAATGAAACAATGGAAGGATTTATTAATTGCCAAATGAATTTATTCTTGTGATGTACAGTTAGTGTGAAAGACTATGCCAATTCTGCATATATTTAACAGGAGCACCCTGTTAAATGGCTGGGGACTGATGGTAGAGACAATAGGATCTTTTGCTACTTTGCTTTTCGTTTTCAAATGTTCTCCTAGTCTTTTTTTTCTCTCCCAAATTTGGATCTCTTGCATATAAGACTATTTTCTTAGCCTGCTAAAGAGAAAAGCACGTTAAAAATGACAAAGGGAAGATGCACATAAACTACAAAGAAAGGACAGGAACATATGAATGCCGGCTGTTAAAAAGACACATTGGTTTGCAAAAAAACCCCAAAACCTAAACAACAGACCACAATCAAACCCCAACACAAAAAAGAGAAAAAAGTTGATATGTATTGTTGGTTTTTTGTATTTCTGACTGACCCAAATAAGACAACAAGGCAGCTCTACAGGGTGCTCTGTAAGGAGTGAAATCAGAGGAAAAATCCTAGAATAAAAAGAAAAACATATCTTAGCACTCTTGGGTGCAGTTTACGGAGAAGTGAAACCAAACCCCCACATCTGAGTACAGCCTCCAAAAATGTTAAGGAGTATTTAGTTTGGGTTTAGGCCTAACTCAGATTGGATGAAACTCCAGGTTTTCTCCAAAAGTTTGCAATTATTCACGATAATTAAAGGTAAATGTCAGGGCTCGTTGTCTGTATTCATCAAGAGAAGATGAAGTGGAGGAAAATCTTCTTGATGCTCTCCTTAAAGTCAATAATGAGATCTGATGTCAACACACTCAAGCAAATGTTGCATTTAGAGACTAGGGCAGGAACATGGCTGGGCATCGAGCTGTGGGAATTAGGCTGGATAAGAGGCTGTCTCTAGAGAAGGTGGCCAGATGTTTGGGCTGCTGGTTGATGAGATATGGGCTGGAGATGGATGTGGGATAAGAAGAGGGGAGGTGACTAAGAGGTGTTAATTCTTGGCACAGATAGTGGCTGGGCATGGCACCACTGTTGGACAGCTTGTTGATGGGAATCATGAGACATGTTGGGAGAAAAGATGTCAGATAAAACAACTGCCCACGTTTCTAAACCTCTGAATAGGTTTGTGAGTTTTATGAATGTTGATGGTGACTTGGCTATACAGCAATTCTTGCTTTTGAAATATTGAAATGTAAGACTGTGACACTTTCTGCTAATACACTCCAATTTAAGTAACCTTTGCAAATAAATATATATGATAATACATATGTGAATGGCAACTTCCCACACTGGCCAGCCCTCCAGGCAGGGAGAGGAAAGCATGGGAGAGACTATCTGTCCTCACAGACAAGATTCAGTTAATGTACATGGGTGACCCTGACAGATGTACATTAGTTTGGCTAAAACTTTGCAAGCTGCCTCTGAAATCCAAGTGTCAAGGTTAATCCTATGAAATGCGAGGTATCTGCAAAAACAGAAGTGAGCTATTTCTCAGCCAAGTTCTAGCAATGTTCACATCCTGGGCTGGGTGGAATAGCTACAGACAGATTTCTAACCAGTTGAAAAGTCTGGACAAGCTCCTGCATGCCAGCTCTGCTTGCACTAGGAAGCTGTACAGCATTTTTCTAAACAGCATGGTAGCTGTTCCAAGGAGTAACTGGAGCAGCTTCTGTGTTGATTAAACCAAAGGGTCCAAGGGCTTGCAAAGGCTTACACAAAACAGCACTATACAATGCACTGGGATGGCAAAAACTTGGGGCCTTTCAGCTTTGGAATGGAAATGCTTCTGATGTGTCTGTCTGGCTCACTGGCTGTAGCAAGGAGTGGGTTATTAGGTGCCCTTCTGCCTTTGCTCCGCCGTTTGGGTTGTGACACGCCTGGGCGGTGGTTGGAGGGGAAGGAAGCCGAACGCCCTGTCTCTGACTTTGCACCACATGTTTCAGAGCACGGTCGTTCACTCTCACATTTTACAAAATCAATTTCCATTCTGTCATGGTATTTCACACATTTGCGTTCTGAATAAGTTAGAGAATATTCTACAACTTACAAAAATAACTTCAGTTTTAATTTTTCCTGTTACATGAAGAAACCTATCCATACTTTATCTGTTACAGATGGAAAAACTACATATGGAGAAGTCAGATCTATTAATTAGTTTATAGGCACAAAGTCCCCTAAAGAGTGCCATGAATCCATGTGTTATTCTTAAGAGCTGTCTGAAGTACTTGCACTGAATAATTTATTTCAATTTAGCCCTGTTTCTGCTGTTAATTATCCAAGATCAGATTTTGCTTTTTTGAATTTTATTGTTTTGGGTTTTTTTCTTAACGATTTTTCCCATTTACCTAAATTCACTGAAACACTCTCTGAATATATTTCAGCCTACTGAAGTATTGAAGCTATCAACACTCATTGAGTGTGTTCTGTTTTCTCTAATGCATGATAGGATGATTATTAACTTCTGTTGTTTTTAATCTTGCAGTCAGTATTTAAGTCCTAGAAGAATGAAGAAAGGGGGAGGAAAGTAGAAGAATCGGAAAATCAGCCACATGAGAACTCCAAACTGTATTACTGTCTATTTCCTCTCTGAGGGCTGTTTCAGGACCCTAGCTTAGAATGTGGCTCTGTTGCTCTAGGAAAAGAGGGCCAAACAGCATCTTCCCAGTGCTGTGTAGCTCTTTGGTGTTGGAGAGAGTTAGAGTCAGTTAGGCAGGAGCATGTACTGGGACCAGGGAGCACTTATTTCCATGCTCAGCCCTGATGACTTTTCCCTGAATTCAGCACCTTTAGACTCCACTGTGAGATCCTTTCAGCGTGAGAGACAGGAACGTCCAGGGTAATAGGTTGGGAAAGAGTTGGGCAAACAAGGGTGAGGTAGAAGTGTGGCAGTAGTTTGAGGGTTGTGGTTTTTGTTGTGGATTATTTTACATGTGAGGTTTTAGTTGGCCTGTTTATACAATAAAACCAGCAAATGTATGGTCTCTTTAAACCTTTGTACAACAACATAACAGGGTAATGTAATCTGTACCCTCATTGAATTGCTGTTAATTTTGCCTGCTAAATTAGAATTATTCACCCACTCTGTGCAAAAATGCTTTTTCAGCATTTTTGGTGCATCTGCTATTGTGCAGTGTAGCTGTAGTAGTAGTAATGGAAAAGCTATCCTGAAAAGTTAAATTAAACTCTACTGAAATCTTTACTACTGTACTTTTATTCTGCTACCATCACCCTGTGAAGTACCAGCAGCCCTGTATTAAGTAATGTACATGTTGATGGGCATTCACCATCCCAGAGCACAGGGCCAGATCTGGTGAGGATCTGCAGACACTTGGAGATAGGATATGCTTGCTGTTGTTCTGAAGGGCAAAATTAGGTGACTGATGGGATTGGTAAGAGCACTGGTTGCAACTTTAGCCATCAGAATACCTTCTAAAACCTGTCCTGATCCTAGACAGACAAGAAAAGCAAAGAGGACTGGAGAAAAATGTCTGTAACTGCGTCTTTCCCAGAGGACCTCAATGGAGAAATTAACTTCCCCAGAATTAGCCAGACATCTGAAGCAGCGTTGGACTTTGGATCCAGATCTTGCAGTATGTTGCCATAAACACAGAACATAGAAATGCTTTTGGACAGTGAATGGGGAAAAGGGTCAAAATTCAAAGTAGTTTACAACTGTGTCTGAGAAAATATTTGCAGACACATCCTCTTACTCATTCCTCTCTGTGAGGAATGAGTAGTGTTACTTAGTAGTAAGTGTTGCATTTGGGACTCTGTAAGAGCTGAAAGATTTATTTGGCTGTGTATGATATATTTATTCAGGTAACTCCCTCTGGTACTATTTATGTAGTTGTGCATTTTCATATTCCAGTAAGTTAGTGAAATGCAATGTGTTGATGCACAACTGGAATGCTAAGCAAATAAACAGTGTGTTGGGCCCCACTTTTGTTGATTAGGTCATGCTGTAATTAAGTTTTCTGTATGAATTCATATCTCTTGCTGGATATTAGGACAGGCAGCAGGCTCTTAATGGTGCCACATTTTGGCACTGGGACTTCTGGGTTACTGCCAGTCCTTGTACACAAAGACTGTGTTGATAGAATTGCGATAAGGGCTCAGGGGGAGATAAGGGCTGTGTTTCGGCCCAGTGGCTTGACCTTGCTCTTGTTGATCCAACAGCGAGAGTCCTATCGATTTCAGAGTGATTGGGACACATGAATACATGTTCATTCTGGAGAGCTGCATGCAGGCAGATGGGAGGAACTGCTGGTGCTGATGCTGAGTGCAGTTTGTTGATACACAGGTGCCTGTTCTTGTGCGAATCAGTCCTTCCTTTGGCACGGCAGCTTTATGTATCCGTGTTTTGTGTGTGAACGCAATGTTTGTCAGGCACTTGTTTGGCAGTCCTGGAGACAGAAGTTCTCTGTGCGCTGGGTGTCTGCCTCGGTGGTGCTAATTCACAAGCTGTGTTGTGATGCTTGCCTGGGTATCAGAAGGCAGGTCCGAGACACTGGTGAGTGTTCATCAGGCCTGTTAACCCCATCAGGCTGTAGCCACACACTTGAGTTTGGTATTCTCATCACCTAAATTCCTAAATGTTCTTCTAAGGCACACTCCCTTCTAACACAAGCTGCCCAAACATCTGTGGCGAGACTAAGGAAAACATGGAGAAAAAGACCCGAAGATGAATATTTCAGCAGAAACGTGGGAAGGAATGCAATGTAGCTCACGCAAAACCTTCTGTAGTGTATGCCATAAATTAACACAATATAAATTTATACATATTTACACCACATAGACTAAAATATATAAATCCTCAATACTCAGCCTTCTGTAGTAGGTGTAAGCAAGCAGTCCATATGTTTAGCTGATTTCCGAGGAGCTCTAGGGAACAAAATGTATCTTTGTGGAACTTGTGATATTAAGGAGATTATAAACTAGGGTAATCAGTGCAGTTCTCAAAAAGGGTTGGCTTTTCTGCAGGCTGAAAACAAGCAGCCATCTCCTGATTTGCTATCTGAGGCTTTAATTCAGCCAGGTGCTAAAATACACGTGTATTTAAGTGCATGAATAGTCCTATTGATGTTGAAGGCCCAAAGATCAATCCTCGCTCGTTGGATTTTCCTGGCTTTAGGCTGCATGAGTCCATTTTCCTCTTACATTTGTGTACTTTCATTGCAAATAGAAGCTTGTAACATCTCATTAGGTACCAGGTGTTTCCTTTTCCATCATTTCATACTGACTATTCTAAGCCAGTAACATATTAGCCCCTTTTTATACAGCTGTGCAGCAGAGAATTGGATCTCTAACATTTGTTCTGTCTCTTGGTTTTTTAAACAAGAAGAGAAAAAATTCTGGTATGTTCAAGATACTACATCTGAAATCCAAATGTCAGGGTTTTCTTCCCAACTATACTTAGTTTTCAGGAATTAAGAGGAATCATGTGATTAATGAGTAATCTCTTGTGATTTGTATGTCTGAAATGTTGGGAAACCCTCCTTTTCACAGAGGTGTGAAGAGGATGAGAATGAAGGAAAATGGGGAGAAGAAAATGGAGAAGATGTTTGTAGGTTTTATGATAAACTGTCCTGCCACTTGTTCTTTAGCACAAATACCGGTTATTGGCAGCCTCTCACTACCTCCTCATACCAGTGAGAAAGTCTCGGGAGATGGAAGGGAGCACCTCCAAAGTACACTTTTCTGATGTTGCTGTACCAGCACACTTTCCACCTTACATCAAGGTTCTACTTCCCAGTTAAAAAAATACCTTCAAAAGTATCTCATCAGGCCCAGCATCTCCAAGCCACACCACCAAAGTGATGTTCCAGAAAGACATGATAGTGTGCAAGGTATCAGGAGAGAGGGGTGCAGCCAGGGCCTGGTGGGGATTAAGGTCTTCATGTATATGTGATGACTGTGTTCTGTTTTGTGGTTCTGTTACTGGGAGAATCTCTTAGCAGAAATATGAGCAGATACCAGCAAAACTAGAAGAGGCTGGGTTCATGCCAGCTGCTGTATGATGCTAATTTAAACATCTAAAAATATCAAAAGCTGTGTACATTAAAGAAAGTCTCTTAGCTGCACTGGGCCATTTCTAAAGGCATGTCAGTGTTTCCTGCAGCTGTATACCTCCTTTGGCAGGGCTGCAAACAGCAAGCTTCTCATCACCTGTGACTCTCTGCAGTCAGGGGTAAGGATCCAAGACCCAGATATCCTTCTAGTCAGTTGGAATAATGGCAAAGACCAAATGGGGGGATACTCTTCGTAGGTCAGAGCATCCTGCCCTGCCTTTGCTTCCAGGCCATGGAGAAGCCATGAAATGTGTGAGCAACAGACTGCCTTTCCAGCATACCACAGGACTGTAGCCCTAGTGAGTGTCATAAGTGTCCTTTCCTCCTGATGGAAGGTAGGGTGACTAGAGAGAAGCAAAGGCATGTGGACTTTAATATGGATGATACTGTAAGGAGTAGCAGGCAGCCAGAAGTTAAGCATCAATCAAATTCTGGGCCTTGAGGAAAGAAGTAGTCCCTGTTTTATTGCAGAAGGTGAACCATTATGCTGAAGAGAGTCACAAGCCTTTTTTGTTTGCAAAGCACTAGGAGCCAGTGTCACTACATTACAGTAAATCTAATTTTCTGTGTTGCTGATGGCCAGTCATAGGATATATGATTGCAACACTCAACATTGCCCTTTAACCTCCCAAAATACCTTTTTTTCCCTTTCCTCTTTGTCTATATGTAAGAACATACCCCTATTGTTTGGCACATGTTCAGGTACAGACCAATTATTATGGCTGCACTGTCCACACAAACTGAGATGACAAAATGTACTCTTCTGAGTTAGGGGACTTGGACCTTGTTGGGACAAGGCTGGTGATGCAGCAGAAGTGAAAAACTCCTTTTGCTGACCTCTCTCTTCTTACTTGCTTATTTATACCCATTAGCTCAGTAAAGTATAAGATGTTTCAACAGGGCTGGGAGAAATAAGGCTTCTAGTTGCTCCCTCCCATTGCCAGTGTTGAGAAAAACACATAAACCACTTGCTCTTTTATAAATATATTGGTACAGGACCTTTAACTGAACACTTTGGTTCTCCTGGCTTTTTATGTGGACATAAGTGCTTTGCTTTAGCTGGGAAGGAATCAGCTAGAGGGGTGAGAAGACTATTTAGTCATTTGTTTACTTTAGCTCCTCCTATCTGCAAATTTATACTGGGCCAGTTTTGTGCTATCTGAACACTCCTAATCTGGTGTCATCAGCCTTTGACTTCCAGTGGAACTGCTAGCAAAGATGGTCACAACTTGGAAATTATTGTGAGGCAAAGATTCTATTCTAGCCAGTTGGACTAAAAAACTTGCTTTAATGTCAGCACCTGAATGAGGCATGGTAACCTCATTCAGGTTACCTCTGGTAACCTCTTTTGGTAAGAGTCTGACTGATAGAGATCAATGAATATGCTTATTTACTCATCATCTTATGAATCTGTTATAGGAGAGGATCAGTTTGACACTTCATGTCTAAGTGGATGCAACCTCCTTGAAGAAAACCAAGCAGCACCCAATGAAAATGCAGAAGAGAAGGCTAGTGTGGTATATCTTTTAAGGCTATTAAGGCAAACTAGTTAACTCTTTTTCTTTTTTTTTCCCATAAGAAATATCTTTGGTGTCATGCCAGGGGTACTAATGGAGTCCCAGAGGAATGAATTTCAACCCTGCAATCTCAAGAGTTGGGCCTCCAGCTGGCTATATACAGATGTACTTAATCTAAGTGTTGCCCTTACTGGAACAAGCTCTCCTTGGAGTGACTCCCATCTAGTCTGTAGGGAGAACCCAATGTCCAAGTGTGTTCCCACAAATGACCCAGTATTAAGTGTCAAAGGATAAGACCCAGCAGCGTTCAGAAACTCTCACGCACACACATTTCCTTTCTGCTGCCCATCCCTTGCCAAAACCCAAGTGCTTCAGCATGACTCTGTTACCTGTGTTTAGTTATGATTTGGTCTTCTGTTGTGAGGGACATTGGTAAGCAGCATAAGTTTACATGGAAAAAATGAGGTTTTACTTTTTTTTCCCTTTAATAGTGTTTCTCCCCTTTGTTTTGCTTTGTACAATTATTATGGTATTGTTTGATTACATTGCCCCTTTTTTTATCCCTCTGTGCAGACCAAGCATGCTGAAAATGAAAGGCAGCATGTAACCTCCTGAAGTCACTGATTGTAGTAACTGCAGGTGAGTTGAATTACAGACTGTGGTAAATTTTGGTCTGAAGTTCTTTCCTGAAGTATAAATTGGACAACAGCAGGAGAGAGAACAAAAGCTATTTCCTACCTGATGTTCTTGGAAACCTGTTCCCAGTTCTTCATGGAGGACTGCTGCTGTACTTGAATATATTAAAATAGAGACACATGAATGACATTGATATTCTGCAGTGGAAATAGCTGAGCCTTTTGTATTTTTACTATTGCATGAGACTTATGATAATCTGCTTCTCTCTTTAAATGGAAACCCTCCAGGGAAGTTTTGTGTACTCTAAATAGCATCTCTGTGTGATCAGAGACTTGGCTTTGTGTGCATGTAATGCATAATAGATAACAATACAACAATATAAATGCAGATTAGAGGTTAGTCAGTCAAGGCAAGCATGTTTTGGGGGTGGGAGGCAAATTATAAAAATGCCAAACAATACATTTTGCTGCTATCCTTTCTGGCAAATCTCCATATTTTGCCAAAACATTGTTGTAATTCTTAGCAGAAAACGGATCTGTCTCATAAATACCTATGTCTAAACCACTTACTGTCCTTATGTGTACACTTAGCAGATAATCACATTGACTTTTCTCTAGCTTTGTTGCATTGAATGTCATATAGCTATTTTGAAGTGATCTCAGTACTGAAAATAGTCTGCCAAAAGATATGGATATAAACTTTCAGAAGAATATTTACATCCTCAAAGCAATGCATAAACATCAGTTGATCAAACCCATTAAAAGGGATACGAATATGTAGCATTAATCTGTTTTCTAGAGTCACACAGAGAAAAGGGCCTCAGCCCTCTCAGCACAAAGAGATACATCTCAGCTTTGACTTTAGCAGAGCCAGTGGCTTCTTAGTTGGGTAAATAAACTCCATTTTTCTAGTTGTTCAAGAGATGATCAGAGAATTTTCTTTGCATTGGGGTTGTCTACATAAAAAAGTTACTGTTCATGGTGCTCAGATGGAAACTGATAGTACGTTAGCTGTGTGGACTAATTCTTTCTGTAAGTTCAGTGACAATTCCCTTTTTAGTGGTGAGAAGGCGACCCCAAATTAATACTCGTAGAGGAACATCTCTATCATCTTACTGCTGTTTCTGCCTTTTTATGAAGATGAGTTTTCTTTTTATCTCTGTAAACTGTATCATGGAAGAACCAAAGATACACTGCACATATGGTTGTGAACTTACTGTAATGAGTATGGAGGAATAAAGGTAATTTCCTCTCCTTAGATGAAAATTATGGTACAGTTTTCAAAAAAAGATGAGGGAGAGAGGCTTTTTTATTAGTATCCTTAAACACTTCCCTTTTGACCCAGCTGATGTTTCAGAGGGAATCGGTGGTTACAGCAAGAAACCTCTTCCTATTTCTGGATAGGAGGCTCTGTAATAGGAATGCAAGTTCTTTTATGACCAATTGCAAGGGAACATCCATCCATTCCTGCAGCAACAGCACATGGACACGTTTTGTTTGACCCTAACTACATGATACTGATTCAGGCAAGTAGTGAACATAACAGTATTCTCTAGGGATACCGCACTCTGAGCTCCCATTATGAAATCCTAGGTCTGGAAAAGTGCAAGTCCCAGCATTAAGTGTAAACAAGGACCTGCCTGTATGAGCAAAGTGGACTGGCTCTGGGGAGATAAATAAGTTGCTGTGAGTTTTCTCTGTTTAAAAAACTTTTGTCATTTGTAATCTCAAAAAATATGCCTTTATTTTTTTTTAGTTGAAATTTGTTTTGGCTTTGTTAGGGATCTTGCTGCAGGGGAAAACATGTACAACAATCTCAAAGCTTTGTCCAAGTCAGGATCTCATCACAGACTGAATTTCAGATTTTTCTCCATTCTGTAAAAGGCTTTGAATTCTTAGCTTTTCTACCAATTCTACCATGCTATTAGGCATTGCTAGATGAATTGGTACATTTGTTATCTTTGTCAAATTTGCATAAACAACCTTCAGTGGAGCAAGAACAGAACCTTAAATACACATCCTCTGGCCACTGGCTGTCATTCTCTGTGTGCCCTTTAGCCCAAGAAGCAGTTAAATGTTTACAAGTAGCTGAAACAAGAGCCTTCACTAGAGCTTTGGATTCTGCTACTTAGAGCAGAAGCAGAAAATTAAACTGGTGAGAGACTAAAGCAAGCTGATGGTTAGGGCTCTCCTCTGCTAGTGAAAGTCTATTTACACGAAGTAAAGAGGAGAGTTTGAGGGTACCCAGCACAGTGGCAACAGACAGTAGGTTAGTAGCAAAGGGATGCTCCAAAATAAGGAGTCTCCTGCCCTTAGGCAGAGAAATGAATTGTCCTAAGTGCTTGGGTATTTTATAAATGGGATAAGCATAAGTAACAGTTTTGTGAATACTTCACTGAAATAGGATACCCGTCGCTAGATGAAACTGCCTGATGAGCTCAGCATACATTTGCATATACTTTGCAACAATCCAAGCTACACTCATTGGTTGAATTTGTTACTTGCTGAATTTCGTACCTAATTCATGTTTCATCTCACTTTATGGTAATTTTGTGCAAGGTAATATTTTGCCCTTCTCTCTCAAAGTAGTTTAAAAATGAAAGCAGGAATCCAGAATGGCCTTTAAAGCCTTTCATACATGCAGAGCCAACTGCCAGTGCATGTGGGAGGCCAAGTTCTGTCTTCAACCACAGGTTTTTTTCTGGCCTCTATAGGAGTCTAGAACTTGTATGTTGGAGAAGAATTTACCAGTGAATAACCACCTCGGTCATGCCCCCTGAGGTTGCAACAGGTGTAGTCACTGCAAATTATGGCTTCACAGGAAACCAGGAGCAGATGAATGCAAGCCTGGTTTGCCACTTAGAGAGGCCAGACAAGAGTAGGGTGAGTTTGAGTTAAGAGGCTCTTAGCACCAGTGCAGCCTTGAATGATGAAGACAATTACGAAAGCAGGGTTCATTCATGCGGGTGTAATTGCTGTGTGCTTAAATTAGTTTTGAAGGTGGAACTTCAGCTTCTAGGTCTTGTCAGAAATTTTCAAAAGAACCTACCTCTCTGAGCTACTGCCAGTTTCCTATTGTGTGCATATACAAAAATCTCATTTTCAATCTTGATAAGCTCTTGGCTTTAATAATGTCTCAAGACTGCAGGTTTCCTAGCTTATTTATCATGCACTGAATAAAAAAATTCCTTTTGTTGTTGGTAAATTCACTGCCTTTCAGTTTCCTTGAGTATCAGCTTGCTTTGTATTGTCTGAGGAGATAAAGGGGAATACCCCACTTAACCTCTCAACATCATTCTCTGCTTCCTTTTAAAGTAATTTTCGTATGCCTGTAATACCGTATAACTTGTATAAATGCTACCTTTTAAGAGAAAATAATGAAATCTCTCAGTATCCATATAATGAACTCATCTGTTACCTTCCACTGCCTAATAACTTGTGGTTTTTTCAATTGAGGGGTGCCTTATTCGGTCGTTCTGACAAACTGCTGTTTTCTTGTAGCAAAATTGTTCAACACAGTGTTTTTACTGTTTTGTCAATAAGCAAAGGAAATAAAAACCTTATGGGATTTGAACAAGAACATTCACACTCCGTATGTGAGCTGCGTTTGAATTGGAGTGTGGTGGGGAAGCAGAGTATAGTATGCAACCTGTTTACTGAAGTGCATGCCAGCAAGTGAGATTTCATTCCCATTTGCTAGGATCTCACTTTAGACCCATTTTCTCTCCCTTTTCCTTTGCACTGCTCCCTCACAATATCCAATGCCAGCAGCTTTTTTAATTGCTAGTTTTGGACAAAATTCTTTAATTTTTAGATTTTTTAAAATTTATTTTTAAGTGCTCATCCTTACACTGGACTTCCAAGATCAAATCATGCAGTAGCTGCTGTAATAAAATGATCTAGTAAGACCTGCTGTTCCTCGGGCATTATCAGTCAATTGGGAGCTCAGCAGCACGAAAGAGGTGGATCTATCTCTGAGCTGAGTACTTGGAATCTCTCTGAATTTAGGCCATGTCTACAACTGAATTTCAGCTTTTTGTGCTGAATTAACAAATGGTATGAAATTGCGAATTGGAACTATTCATTTTTTTCTAATCATATGAGGAAAAGATTGAATGCAGGAAACCTGAAGTTGATTCAAGTGACGCAGTGTTACATAATATGTATTAAGCCTGTGGAAAGCATTGCCATAAGCTATCCACAGATGCTTCTGAGGATATAAAGATCATCCAGAACTGCCTTAGATGAGATTTAAACTGTTTCAGGGGACTGTGAGTTCAAAATAGAATAAGCCTTTCATCAATTATCTGCTGTTCCTATGTGCTAATTATTCATTAACTGACCACGTCAGGTAATACTGCTTGCTTGTTTCTGGCCACGCATTGGAAGCACATCAAATTGAATAGATTTTATGCCAGTTGTCTGCCATGATGCTGCAGTTTCTGTGTTTGCTGTCAATTGTGAGTTTAGACAGGTTCAAATTATGTTAATTAGTGTATTTTGATGTCAGTGTTCCCTATCTGTTGAGACTGACACCGCTCCACCCACCTATTAATGAATAAGTTAATTAACTCATATTAGACACCCAAATATGGCTCTGGAGCCAGGGGAATAGTGACAGCTGATGGCCCTTCAGGGCATAAATGGTTTCTCACTACGATCAATATTCTCCACTGCTGAAAATGCTTCTTACTTTTTTGGACTTCCACTCACTTAACTCCCCTGCCGGCAGTTGTTTACAATACCGAAGTGCAACCAAGAGTTCAAGCAGAGTAGCCTTAAAAGCTGCCTTCATGCCATCTATAGAAAAATCATCCAACTTAGCTTTCATCCTCAGACAGAAGGTCAGAGCTCACAGATTTTGTCATTAGGCAGCTTCCATTTTGACTCCCTTTTCCCACCCTGCCCCATCTAGCCAGTGGGTTAAAAGGCTGCTTAAAATACAGAGTTTATTTCTTGGTACATCAGAAGTCTCAGATACTCTGGAGATCAAGAAAGTACAAAAACAATGTTCAGCATCCTCAGTTCCAGATGGACCTGTTTGCTGAAGCTGTTCACTCGTGTACATGGGACGAACAAGCCCTTTTTGAAACCAGTATTTATGCTTGGCTCAGAAAGAGACAGGCAGGTTTTAGGGTTAAAGTGGTTTCATCAAGAAACTTCTGGGTGGGCTCTGGATTAGCACACTACAGGCATGGGCACAGATTGAAGGTGGGCTGTGCTTCAGGCTGCTGTCTCTCCAGGCATGTGGTCCTGTTTCTGCTAGGTACAGTGGTATTCCCTCTCTGAATAAAACTTGGAAAAGGTGGCGAGGTGGCAGGAAAGGAGACCATAGCACAGACTTTGTTCCCTTTCACCTACATCATGAAAGTACAGGAAAGCAAATATAGCCAAGGCAAGGTGGGCATCATTCTGGCTGGAAGCTGTGCGTGGGAATTTTAGCTGATTGAAAAGTTTTCCAACATATTCACGTGTCTTGGACTCAGAATTTTTGTTTTCAGAGAAGCCTTAGGCATGCTGGAGCTTAAGACCCACTGACAGAGAGATGTAGACTGAATTTTTATCCCTGTTATTATAACAGTTCTGAGTTTTCAAGAATGCTGCACACATAATCTCTAGCTCCAGAAACTTCAGTTGTAAGGATCCCTATGTAAAAGTCATACACCTTGTGCAGCAAACCAGCTATAGCTCCCCCACCTCTGGGTCCCAGAGTCCTTCTCTCTGCTTCGTGCTTCCTTTATGCCGTCAGTTCTTAGTATCTATTAAGACTCTAAATCCAACTACCCTTCATGTAGCTGTAAAAATGTGGAGCAACAGGGCCCATTGGTGTATAACTGGGATATTCTGGCACAACTGTGATACAAATACCATCTTGGAGGTATGTAGGAGATAAACAACAGTTTTCCTGGAATGTTTCTATATGGGAAAGTTATAGGACTGGCAGCACTGAAGTTATTTATTCATTGCAAGCTACACTACTCAGCTGTGTTTAGTGTAGCCTGAAGCAACCACTCTGTCATGGGAAAAGAGGTATTAATTCCCTTTCTGTGCCACAGCAGCCCAGGCTTTGAACAAAGACACTGTGTACACTGAACTGTGGAAACTTACAGCTTTGTAATGAGATGTTACACTCTTGACAGTGATTTGGGGGTGAGGGAGGAAGGGAAGGGTGGTTTGTTTTCTGGTTTGGATGAGGCAAACCCATAAATGTGAAAGTTAGTTGGTAACTGAGAAAAGGACCCAGATATGTGAGTTTTTAAAAGTCTGTCAGTGAACTTGATGGACACAGGAGTTTTGGTCATTTTGTGCAGAGCTGACCTTATGTCTGAACTGACAGCTGAAGCTGAAGGAGCTGCAGACCCATAAGATGTGAAATAAGAAAGATGATTCATTCAAGACACTTGGAAGTCAAGGAGTGCCAGTGACAGGAGCCAGGCTTTCTTGGCTGATACAGGCACATTAATTGAGGAAGATGTGTTTGCTTTAGGGCATGACCAGTCAGACATCAAACAACGCATGATTTCTCATTTGGAGGAGGAAGGAATAGCATTAAATGTTCTTCACAGAGGACAATGGAAACCCTTGTCCTTGTGTCAGACCACAGTGGTATTGTTTAGAGTAGGGAAATGTAAAGACCTTGTTATATCTATATAATTTTGACGTTAAGCTCTGGGGCATTCTGTGTGGGAGTTGCTTTTGGTGCCAAGGAGCAAGCAATGATTTCAAGATTTTGGCTAAGTAGACCTATCTGGCAAAAAGAGACTGCAACAGAACGTAGGATGAGATGATTGCAGTACTAGGAGGAAGAAGGAGCTTGTGAGCCCTGTGTGGATTACAGCAGAGGTAGCGTTTTCGTAATCCAGTAAATACATGGGCTGAGTATTTCTAGCAACAATTGTTTTCCTTTGGTGCTTCCAGCAAAAATTTCAATACTTTGTGGTTAAAACAGCAAAGCAGAATGGAAGAAACCTGTATGCTGCTCTTTGGAGAAACTGATGGGATGGCATTGTTTCGTTACATACTGATCAGTTCCTGTTCAGGTTTTGGCTTAAAAATGCCAGCACTTAAAGCAAAAGCCATCGGTCAGGCTGCAGCATTCAGTCAAGAAAGATGCACCAGTCTGAACACCTGACCAAGGACACTGATGTTTGACCTTTCCTAGAGCAGAGTAAGAGAGTGAGTCAATATAGATCGGGTGGCCAAACAACACCCAAGCTTTGTCAAAGCCAAATTACACATAGTGAGAGGATCTACCTGGTAGAGAAAGACTGTAGAGCACTACTTGTACATGCCAGAGAATTTCACAGAGGTGAATATTAATTCACTTAGTTTTTTTTTTTTTATTATTACTAAGTTCCAGACCAGCTGATGGCTTTGTTCAGAGAGTTTTGCAATACCTCTGACCACATTTAAAGTTTTTGTAAAAGAATGCACATAAAATGCTGGAGACATGCCCAGTCATTACATTATTCATGTGGGGTATGTTGTAAAGCCAGAAGAGGGTGAAATTTTAAAGACATTCCAAAATAAATGAAGAGCCTAGATACAAAAATTTTCTGAAAAAGGATCTGTATTAACTTAGAATGTGAGAACTTTCATTTCTGCCTATAAGGATGCATGCATTATTCTTGATACCCAAGTCTGTATGTCCTGTTGAATCAGCTGTATAGGCATTTATAACTTGGAGAAGTTCTTTGTAATGTGTTTCTCTTGGCAGCCAAGCCTATATCCTTGAAGAAGGCATCTAAAGGGGAAAGGACAATTTGTGATGAAGTTAAAAAATCTGCTCAGGCTGGAAAGATATCAGTCCTTTCTGTATAAGAACAAGTTTATAACATACACTGTGTATGTGGCTCATGCTCTAAAATAGAATGTTTGTAAAAACTGTGTTTGCATCAGATAACCAGATAACCCACCCATTCTAAAAAGAGCCACTGTAAGATTTTTAACAGACATACTGGTAGGAGTCTTGAAGAGAAAATTCAGGCAAAAGATCATCAGATGCAGAGAGCACTTGCATTGAAAGCAAAATATGTATTTTGTATCTCTTTCTTTTAGATTTGACCAAAAGTTTGGATGCATGCAAAACTGAAGGTTTTTTTGTTTATCATCTTGAGTCATACAGAGTCTGTTCAATAAAAAGTCAGATTTATATGTGCATAGAGGTAGGTCAGAATCACTTTTCTGATGTCTTTTGAGTGTGTCTGGGAATCAGGGTGGTGAGATTCTTAAAAGTGCTTAAAGAAGTATTTGTTAGTAAGGAAAGCAGCAATTCCAAACAGAATGAGTTATGCTTCATTTTTCTTTGTCTCCAGAAACCACTTCCTATCCTGAAAGCATCCAAACAGCCAAAAGGCACTAGTGACCAAACAGCATAATTACAAGTAGAACTAATTACGCAAATTAATCTTCTGAGACCTACTGTAGACATGGGGAATACATATGAAGTTAAAGTTTTTATTCTCAAAGTTCGGATACGTTTGAGTCTCTGGTTTTGGCATAGGTCTGTCCTACTTCCAGCTAACTAGTTTGCTCATGTTTTCTTTGGATATTTTTCCCAAGTGTGCATTTTCACTGTGACTCATGCAGGATAAAGCAAACAAGGTTGGAGTGTGTGAAAGCAAACTTCCGGAAGAGTACCAAGTCACACTATATAAATCCTACACATACGAAAAACCTGTTGTCTTTGCAAGCCCGTAGAAACATTCTCTGGCTGGAGCAATGCCTGTAACTTACAATTGTTTGGTGGGGGACTTCTTTTTTTTTCTTTTCTTTTCTTCTTTTCAGATCCCGTTAGACAATGTATTGTGCATTGCAGAGAAGGGTGGCTTGGAAAATAACTGAGAAATACAGTCAAGTGGTTAAACACAAAATGAATCAGGAAGGTGGAAAACCTGGAAATTTTTGAATAATCCACTTGAAGCTACTATGTTTTTTTCTTTTTCTTCAGCTAGTAGGGGAAATTTATGGTGGCATGCAAAATGAGTCCATAACTGAACATCTTCATGTGGGATAAAATGGAACTTCATTGGATTTTGAGGCCTCGTCTTGATTTTGTGTTATTCTAAATGGTAAATGCCATAAATTTTTTTTTTTGTATCTTTTAACTGTTAGGTAATGATCAGATGTCTCATCAAGAAAATATTAGTGATATTTTAAATTCTCATTTACATCTTAAGTAGCTGCAATGCTCTAATCCCGCTATAAGTATCTCTTAAATTCACTGATGACATATTAAAATTTGGTGCTAAATTACATATTGGTAGTGGGGTTTGCAGGAGGAAAAATGTGTATATTTTTATTAAAATTATATTGATGTGGTGTTTGTAGCCAAGTAAAGGCTGTAAAAAACATTGGTGATTTTATCCTGTTCTACTACACCAAACCCACAAATGACACAGCCATTAGACTATGAAATCTTCCCTTTATTTTAAAAATACATCATGCCCCTCTCTCTCTCAGTGGGATAATCAGGTGTTATAGCTTCTGCATTTGTTGGTATTCTTATAATTTTGGGAGTGTCCTCCCAGTTATTTGAATAAGTGCCTTCTAGAAGTGCATATCCAGTGGAAGAAGAAAACACAATTACTAGATGCAATTCTTGGAGTCTTTGTTGCTTGTACCATCTGGGATTGTGGGACCAAGTAAAAAACAATTGATTAAAATTTGGGGGGGGGGAAAGGCAATTTTTAGTCCCCATGATTCTGCTGAAAAAGCTCTGAAACGCTAATGCTTCAAAATGCAGGGGGCAAAAACATCAAGAACTCAAAAAAAGCCCCCAACTTCTTCTGAGTTAAACTAGTGTCATTATTTGAGTCTGTGTGTAAATCATGCTTGTTGAGTGCTTCAGATTACTGTTTCAGAGGTTTTCTAGGTTATATTTTTTGGTTGTATTTATGCTGTGAATTACTTTATAGCTTGTTGGGGTTTTTGGAGGTGGGAGGTTGTGTTGTTTACATTTGTGGATTGATTGCGAACAGTTTCCCAGAGAATATTCAATATCTAAAATTTCAGCTGGGCTGATTAGCTGTGAATGCTCACATATGTTGTGTGGCTTTGTTCCAGTTCCTGAATTCAATGAGCATAACAACTGTGGCAGTCTGGATTTTGAAAAGTACTGATGGTATGTGGAAGGCACCAGTTTTCTTCAAGTCTCATTGACAAAGACAGAGAGAGGGATAGGTCCCATTCAGGGACCTGAATGGAACAGGACATAAGGACACTAATGACACTTCCCTCTACTTTCTTAGGTGACTGTACACACTCTCCCAAATACAGATTCTTTTGTGACCTTGAGCAGCAAAAGGGGTTGGTGCTGCCACTCGCTGCTTTTTTCCAAGGCTTACTTAGCTGTCACAGGTGAAGCTCCAAGACTGAATTTAAGCAGAAGCAACAGTGGGATGTAGTGGAACTAGGGAGAAATGCTGTCATGAACACAGATTTCTGCAGATAAAAATTATACTTCAAGCCCTGTAAGCACATGTTACTCTTTGAACATAAGAATTTGTTAATTTTGTTTGTTAATTTTCTTTCTTTGGCATGACTGGCAGCCTGTCTGTTGAGACAAGACAGAATAACAGCCAGAGAGAGGTTTCCTGGGTCAGAAGAGTAGGCAAGCAAATCTGTCCAGCATATGGATGTCTGAATGTTGCAGCACACAGACTGGGACAGGCACTGCCTTCTTAACTTCCCAGAAATCCAAACATCAGTGCTATTCCTTCCGTCCAAAGGAAGAGACATTTGGCTTTAATGGGTGGGACCTAACAACTGTAATCAGACTATTTGTGGATGTGTTTCCTTTTCTGGAGCTTACAGGCATATGTGTTGATAAAGGGTCTAAATGGTGAGTGTGTTCTTAGAGTGGGCAACCAAGAGCTTCGTATTAGAATCAGCAATGTTCTCCTTATTTCAGTGCAAAGCTAGTTGCATTTTCTTTTGTTCTTTCAACAGGTTAGTAATTACTGTTACAGTAATTAGGCATGATGGAGAGTATATAAGACAATAAATGGTTATTCTGTGCAGTAGTGGGGGATATTTGGTGCCAAGCTTATTATTTTCAGTCAAAGCTAATTATCTCTATTATAATACATGACTCTCTTCCTTGAATTATGAGTGGGAAACTACTGAATAGATTTTATTTTTTTTCCAAGTGCCCTGAACCATGGAGAGAAATGAAAATTAAAAACAATGAAAAGCTTGTTAGACAATGAGACGACTCATCTATAAAGCTATTTCGGATAGAGGGATTTTTTTCTCTCCTCTCTCGTCTGCAGTTATATAAATATCAAATGCTTATCGGGAAATAAATTGCTGCATTACACATGGTATGGGTATAAAAGTTTAGTTCAGACATCAGAGAAACCAGTGTGGATCCACAGGGTGGCAGGCAGGGAGCTGCATGGCCAGAGGGGAGCACTGGCGCTGGCTGAGGGGAGCCACGAGGTCAGCCCCGGCCGGCCCCGTGAGCAGGGGATTTGCAGATGTTCCTATCAAGAGCCTTTGAGAAACACTGGCTGCCCAGAACTGTCATCTGTTTTGCTTGTGTTTAGGGCCTGCCCTGGAAATCTGAGCAGGGAAGCAATGTCAGAAGGGATTATACCCTCTGGCTGGCTTACCTCGAGCGATAAGGCTGGCAGAGAGCGTGACTTTGACTGGTAGGGTTTGTCTGCCCGGCAGATGCTACCCTGTCATTGATTAATAATGCAGCCGTCCCTGCTCCCCTTACATCATGGTTTCAATTTGTAGCGGTGACAAGGCTGATCACCTTTCCAGTCTTAGCCGGCTTACAACATACCCTGGGTCTGCTGTGCCCCACACATCTGAATCACGCTGTAATTTGACCCCCTGACTGGTGAAACCCGTAGTAGAGCTGCAGCTCACTGCCAGCGCCCACGGCCGCACTTCAGCCGGCTCCCGGCACCCCCGCTCCCAGCCCTTCCCACGGCGGGCCCGAATCGCCTTCCCGTGGGCTCTGGGGAGCGAGGCTCGGTGGGAGGAGGTGGTACAGAGCCACGCTTTGTCTGAACGCACTGACAGCCACCGACAGCGTGGACAGCAAAGAATTGGGAAGCGCTCCTGGGTTCTGTGTTCGCAAAGCAGTCATTGAAATACCCTCGTCAGGCTCTGTCGGGTGATTGATGGGGCAGTGGGAAAGGCAGCTGGTTGCTGTTGCTGTTGGCCGTGGAATGTAAATACTCCTGTGTTACAGAGGGCATGGGGCAGGGGAGTGTGTGTGTCTGTGTGTGCGTGTGTGCAAAGTTCTGCCATTTCCTGCTTTCCACACAGACTTTTCCTAATTTTAAAAATTTTGGTTTTAATCGAATTCCCTACAGAAGAAAAGCAGTAAAGCTTTCCTGTGAATTTACAAGGCAGCTTTCCTTAGAAATTCTGTAGCGTGCTTTTCCATGTGCTACACAACAGATGTTTGAAGCTGATCGGTGTCATGTGTTGCATTTTGCGGTACTTTAATACGTGCTTCTGAGAGACAAGCAGTACAAAGAGGAACCGAGACTCTAAGATGGATATAATTTTCACAGTGCTGTCTTTGGTTACTCCAGTAAAACCACATCAAACTATCGCTGTGCTGCTCATCTGCAGTCTAGGATAAAAGCTGCTTGATTCCTGGCAGAAATTTCATCCTTTACCTGCACATTAATTTTTCCAGCGGTCCCTTGCGCCACACAAAAGCTCTGTTTATTGACTTTATAGATTTTCATACTTCTCATAAAACTGCAAATCAGACTTTCTCGGTTTTCTTTGGTAGTGGCATTGTTAAACAGAGATTATATCACTGAACTGCTTTTTTGATTATGTAGGTTTTATTTATTTAAATTTATGGTGCAATACAAATTGTCTTTCTCAAATTAAGTGTGATCTTGTGACCTCTCTGCAGAGAATTTACACAGAAGATTACTGTGTCTGATGTTCATCACTGTGCTATCCCAAATCTTAGTTCAGGTCAGTGATTGCATTTTGAGAGCTTCCTTTTAGGAGTGGCTAAGCTGAGCCATAGCAAAGATACCTTACTAATTCACTGTCTTGATGTCACTGAACATCCAGGTTGATGAAAATGAAAGGTGCTTATTACTAAACTGTTCACAGATCCTATAAGGCCATAGCCATATATTCAACAGGAGAGACAGAGAATTATAAAATAATAATAAAAACAGGAGCTATTCAAAGGCGGTGTTTCAGATTTTTTTCATAATGTGCCTATCAGGTAAGATAGTCAGTGGGTGAGGAAGAATTCACATGCATTAGCATTCAATAATGTTTATTTACATGAAAGAGGGTTTTAAGATAGGACCCTGGAGTGGCTAAAGGCTAATAGAAGCTGTGTAAGAGCTACTAAGAAAGCATTAGTACGTAAAGTTAGGACAACACAGTCAGCTATACTTTAAATTGCATCTAAATAAGGATATAAAACATTTATCTGAGATGCAGGAAAAGTGTAAGCCTCTTGGCTTGCACAAGGCAAATATATCTCTAGCACAAACAGATGAAAATAGAGACAGTTTTAACATAATCAAATGTGTAGCACTCACTCCTTCATTCCTTGGCCTGAGAATCCAAAATTTAGTAGCTAACAAGTAAATATTGTAAAACATAGTATTAGCTGATTAGATCTGGCAAGAAACAAAACTCCAGACTAGGAACCTGCAGTACCAGAGAGCAGGAAAATCCATTAAACATACACAACAGTAACTCACAATGAGAATCTTGTAGAGATGTGTCTGCAAACTGTAACTCAAAAAGCCAAACTAACCCATTTACAGCTTCCAGTGTCTCAACAGAATACCTTTAGATGCTATTAGCCTATTTTTGTTTTATGTCTCTTTTGTAGTGGCAACTTAACTGTTTTAAAGTGTATCTCTGTGGGAATTGATGGGTTTTATTATGTATGTTTTTGTGCTGTAAGAAGGAGAATGATCGATTTTGTTTATGCTTATGCTGGTTGTTGTTGTTTGGCTGTGAGACAAGGTTGCTATCAACAGAAGGGATGAAGCATGAGGTAATGACTACAACTTAAATGAGAACACTTGTCATACCTGCTTTTTGCTTGGACTGATCATCAAGTATCAGGGCACAGTCAAATGCCATGTGTGTTTTCTTTCATGTTTACAAACTGGCAAGCTTAATGGAAGGTAAACTTTGACATTTCTTAACAGTTTCCTTTGCCCTTGAAATCCAAGCTACTAGTACCATGCTAAACTATTTAGGATCTGCTGAGAGTCAATGGAACAGTTTATATGTCTAGTTTGCTTAAGTATTCCCTGACCTGATTCTCCTTTGCTAAGGGTGTATTTCCACCCTTGTGGAAAGGCTTGTTCCAGCCAATTCTCCACAGTCTCTAGGACCTGGGCTTCCTGAAGGCCAGTCCTGCTACAAGATGAAGGCAGTGTTTGGTACTTTGGTCTTTTCCATATCCTGTGTCACCAGGTCCCCAGTCTTGCTGAATTATAGGCTCACATTTTCCCTAGCCTTCCTTTTGTCACACATGCACTTATAGAAGCCCTTCTTTTTATCTTTGATATCCTTCACCAGATTCAGTTACATTTGGGCTTCGGTGTAACTAACTTTGTTCTTGGGTGCTCAGACAATGTCTCCATATTCCTCCCAGTTTATCCTCCACCCTCTGTATGCTTCATTTTTTTGCTTGAGTTGGTCTAGGAGCTATTCTTTCATCCATACAGGCTTCCTGACTTTTTTTTTTAATTGTTGGGATGGATTTCTTTTGATCTTAGAGGAGATAGATGATCCTTTAATATTATCCTGCTTTCTTAGGCCTCTCTTCCCTCCAATGCCTCATCTCATGGGACACTTCCAAGCAGATTTTCAAAGAGGCCAAAGTCTACTCTCCTGAAGTGCCCAGTGTTTTGAGCATGATTTTTGCCCTCCTCTCTGCCCTCAGGATCCTGAACTCTCCCATCTCATAATCTTTTCGGCCAAGGCTGACCTTGACCTTCACATTCCCAATGAATCTCTCCTTGTTGGTGGGCATGAGCAGCAGAAAATCTCTTGTCATTGGCTCTTGTCATTTATGCTCTCTAGAAATCCTCCTGGATTGCTTATTGTCCTGATGTGTTGTCCCTCCAGCAGATATTGGGGTAGTATAAGTCTCTCAGGAGGTCTGCGCCTGCAAATGTGATGATGAAGTTGCTTAAACTGTTAGGACAACCCAGTGAGGGAATGGAAAGAACAATACTGATGATAGGGAATATTTATGTTAATGCAGAACTGTGGAAATACATTCTGACTTGCATACTGCCTGCTGAAAAGGTTACTACAAATATCCCTCTTTATACTGGAGACTTATTACCGAGTTACTGTCCCCTTGGACCTGTGGCTCAGCTTCATGGGGACCACTTAAACCTGTTCACTCAGAAAAGAACCTGAGTGAACAAAGACTAAATATTTCAACATTTTCAGCCAATTTCACTTATTTTGCCTGAAGCACACTCGCTCCCTAGCAGGTCAGCTTGCTGTAACCTCTGGCAAGGGTGAGAGGCAGCTGGGAAGATCATCATCTTCAGCTGGCATAACTAGGTCTGTAAAAGGACTTCTATCTTTGGCTTTTCTCTACTCTAGACATACTCTGCATATGACTAATTTGTTTTTTAAAAGAAAGCCACAGAACGCTTACCCAAAGAATTCTGCTGCCGCAGCATTTCTGCTGAGAGGAAGACTGAGCTATGGTCTTGTCTTGGTCTGGGAGGTGAGAAATCTGATGGTGTTTGCAGTTATTGGTCTAACCTGGAGTGGAATAGCCAGTCAAGAATTATACAAGGAATGAGAGAAATGCTGCTCAGAAATGAGACCTTCAGCATTTACTTATACCCCTGAACCTGCCTGAGTCTTGAGCATCGGAATCATGAGGAAGAGACACCATTCGAAGAAGACAGAAAATAAAAAATAGAGAGGAAATGCTGTATCTACTGGAGTCTGTCAGATGCAAACATGAGAAGACAAATGCTTTGTGAAAGGGTCTTAAATTTTTGCTCTTTTCTTTGACTGACAAGCAGTGTCACCAGGACCTAAAAACTTTATTCCTGGACCCATGTGGACCAGAAGTGCTAGTTTTCTTCTTCTAACTTCTTGGCTAGCTACAATTTGCTGAGTTTTGCCTAAAGTTCTTATAGTTAATATAAATTTTAATTTAGGAAAAAGTTAGACTCTATTGATGGGACCATATCACAAGGAGGATTGATAAAAATAGACTCAACTACAGGAGAACTCCTTCTCATGTTAAGGCAACACCTGGTACTGCTACACCAATTGCTGGATGGACAGGAACTTCCTGAAGAGTCTGCAAAATCTGGTGTAAAGAGCTAAACTCTTCTGGCAGAGATCCATGACAAATTGCCAGAGATGAGAGGAGAACAAACCAGTATGTTCAAGCTCTGCACTCCAGGCAATTGAGTACAGGGTTCTCGCTTCCAAAATGAACTGTTGAAGAGGAAAAACATCCTTCAGCTTCTGATATCTGTGACAAACTGGGCACATTCTGACATCCTAGCAGCCATAACCCCCTCTTTGCTTTTCTGTTTCATCTTTTGTGGATTGTGAATGCCACAGGCCTTAGAAGTTCACTTGCATGTTTTCCATTGTGCTACCACCACTGTCATCCCTACATCTCCCAAAGCTGAGGTTTTTTTCAAGATTTCCTTAAATTCTGTATTGTAAACCAGAGAATGGCATGCTTTTTTTCATAATCCAGAAGCTAGGTCTTAATTCCAAACTGTAAGTCAAACATGCAGAATGGTAACAGCAGGTGAGGAGGTGCCTTAAGATACCCATCAGATGCAGATTTCAGATTATTTCAAGAGTTGGACGTTGCTTTTTAATCGATTTGTGTGGTGGTACTAATGACGGATGTTGTTGCAGTTACTAAATACACGGTCTATAATAATGGAAAATAAGCATAAAAGGGGTCTCATGTGAACCCAAGAGCCAATGTTGTTATAAGAGCAAGAAATGAAGGGAGAAGCAATAAGTATTAAGAACCGGTAATAATTCAAGAAACTGAGTTGTGCATTTCTGGATGTGTTAGAGTTTTTCCACAGATATTTCCTATGGAAAGAATTTATGAATCAAAGCATAAGAGTTGTCCAGGGAAGATTGGTCCCACATGGATACTGTTGCTGTTTTAACTCATCCAAATCTTCAAAACTATTCACTATGAACAGATTGTATTCATAAGTACAGGAAGCATTTGCATTTAGCATAGCTAAATTAGCTGAAGCAGAAATGAACACACTCCATGTAATGTTTAACTAGAAAATAGAACAGTTGTATGGTCAGAGTGAGACATTTGGAGGGGGAAGAGAGAGCAAGCCAAATTTTGCTCCTGGTTGGGTTTATCACAGGAGTGCAGCAACATTGTTCACAGCAAAACATGGCTGGATTCATTTGCTTTCTACTTGCATTGGCATTCTTGTCAGTTATTATTTCCTACTTAGGCAGAAAGGAGAGATGAAACCTCCATTTTTAGTGTCATGGAAAATGGCTAAGACTATTTACTCTGAAGGAACCTATTTAGTCCCTATTTAGATAACACACCTACACTGTCAAGAAGATTAAGGATGGGCATGTTACCAAAGTTTCATAATTTGAGGAAGGAGATGCATCATTTTTCATATTTTGTTTTAAATAATGCTGCCTGGGTATCAGTACATTTCCCTTCTGTCTTTCCTCTTCAAAAACTCCAGAGCAATATCATTCATAGGACAACTTTTGACTCAGGAGCATGAGATTACGAACCACCTCAAGTCTTGCAGAAGTAAGTAGGGTTAGTAAGGTTTGTGGATACCTTTGTATTCTCAGACATAGGTAGCAATTCACATCACTGAAACTTCAGATTTAAAAAAAGGACCTAGAGTTTTCTTTTAATTATCTGTCCTGGAATAAAATTTTGCAAACAGCTTACCTGTATTAGAAAGATTGTACATCTTTAAGTTTATTAGATAACACACCTACACTTGCAAGAAGATTAAGAATGGGCATGTTACCAAAGTTTCATAATGCTTATGCAAATACTTTTCATCTAGAAATATCCTGAGTGCTAGGATCCCTATTGCTTCCCAGCTTCATCCTGGACAGATTCAATGAAACACATCATATTTATTACCAAACCTTTGGAAATGCAAATATACTTCAACTTAGAATTTTAGGAGTTAAACTAAACTTGTTTCGTTTGTTTGAAACAGTAGTCCCATGATTAGAAAGTTTACTGTTGTCAAGTGATGTAGAGAATTGCACTGAAAGGTTCAAGGCTGAAGTCTTCCCGGGGTAGAAGCAAATGTAGCTGATGCTGTCTAGCTCTGGTGGGTGTGTCAGTCACATTTTTAATACACCATTTGTCCAACACTAGGCATTTTCACTTAAGACTGAATACACCACAGATTTTACTGGCCAGGTAATCTTGAACCCTCTGGAGCTGTATGGATCCAAGGATATGCTAATATCACATTAAGAGGAGTCAGGGGGTATATCCCTGCCCTGGTTCCTCCCTTCCTACAATCCCTCTTGCACTTCGATTTTCATGTCCACCATGTGAGCTACAAGAGAGTGGACGTGCCCAGTTCCCCTTGATCTGGAAACAAGGTGATTGGGACTGAAAGGAGCACTGCAGAGTGTGCTCCCACAATCTCCACCACCTCGCGCTCAGTGGGGCTTTTTACAGTGAGGTTCTTGCGTGCTGATGCGGCATCATGGAGTGTTTACTGGTGTTGCAATATGTTCTCTAAGACATGGGATATCATCCAGTTCCTCTGGTTTCTCACTCCAGCATCTCTCCAAGAGGAAAAAGTGAAAGCCTGATATGGCAGTATTCAATTATTCTTACTGTACAAGGTACAAGCAAAACATCTACCATTAATAATGGATGTTTTAAAACCATAAACTCGTTGTCCATATTCTTTAACAGTTGCGGAAGAAAGTTGATCTTTCCTGAAAATATTGAAGCAGATGGGAGCGGTGTGAATGCCAGAATAACCCTACAAATTCTACTAACATGAAACAGTTTTGGACAGTTCAGGACATCTGGAGTGAATATGGGAGAGGGAAATGAAAAATTTCTTGAATGTACTTAAAGGCTGAAATAGAATTACAGTGGCACAGACATGCAGAAACTGAATGAAATACACACATGGATATGGCAGAAGGCTTAAAAGGAAGTCAGCCTGCTAGGACCAGAACTATTTTTAGTCTCCTAATGAAGAAAGCAGCTGTATTTGAGAAAGTCAGTCACTCACTGCTTGGAAAATCAGCTGGAACTCCTTCTGGGTCCTGGTGTTCTGGTTGTGAGAGGAAAATCTTATGTGTAGGCTCTTTCAGCCCTGGAGAACCTTAAATGGCAGTCATCTTGGCTTTTGAAGCACAGTTGGGAGCTTCTTGGGAAAGATTCACAGACTTCTGTCGAAGCCCATGGTCACTCTGTGGTGTTCAACCATTCTTGGAATGAACGTTTCTTCAGGAGACAGCAAGGATCTGGCAAAGTGCTCTGAGATGTGCATTGAATATAACATTGAGTTCTGCCTTTTTTTTTTGTTTGTTTGTTTTGTTTTGTTATGTGCTGTGCAGCTTGTTATACAATGTTGATTTCCATTCTTGATTTCCCCAAAGCTTTGCTGGGGTGCAGTAGGCTGTCCAGTTAGTTGTAAAAGCCCTATTTTCTTGTCTGTGTAGTGCTTGTGTTAAGTATGGGAATGGAAGAGAGCCACTTTATTTTACTGCTCTAGTGAAACTTGAATTGTGAAAAATTGTGTTGCTGATCTTAATGTACCATCTTCTTTGTATAGAATAAGCCCTTTTGTAAGGTGTCTTTGGTATAAAAGAGAGAGATGTCTTTTTCTGTCATATTGCTGAGTTAAACAATCAAAGTGAGTTATGTGTGTCCTGGCTGTGACAAGAATGGACAATAGTTATCACCATGTCAAAACCATCAAATGTGCTTACTGGAAGTAAAAGAGACAACTTGATTTTTCTGCTGGCTTGAGAAACCATTTCTGAGCTAGTTAAAGTAGATGCATCATAAAAGGATGAGTTGAGAGAAAAGGGATTTTAGCTTCAAGCCAGTGTTGGGGGAGCCTGACCACAGCCATCTGCCTGAGATGGCCTTCCATTTTTCAATGAGAGGATGAGATTAGCGAGGAGGGCAGCTGGGGTTTGGAAACTGCTCCTGCAAGTGGTCAGTCATTTTCAGTCAATGGTCACCTGCCCAAACCATCAGGAACTGAACAAGATCTCAAAGGTGGGAGGAAGGCAGGATATGGAAGAAGAAATCCCATGGAGAGGGAGCTGGAACCTGGACTCCATGGATATCCCTGCCCCTGGGAAGGTTTACCAGGCTTCTTCAGTCCATCTCCCAACCTTGCATTTGGTTTCTTTAGAAATATATTTTTTCTTGTCTGTCACATGCTTTAATACATGAAATGTCTTACACAGTGGGAAGCCATCTTGTATGTAGCTACGTGAATCCTCAGGAACTGGAAGGAGGGGAAGGGGCTGTATGCACCTGATCTCCTTTTGTAGTAAGACTGTAGTCTGGGGAAGAAGTTGATGCTCTCAGCCTCTTCCCATTTGCTTGTCATCTGCCAAGTGTTTGCAGAAGACTGTCCCTCTTTGATTTCCTGGCACAGTTACTTGTCCCTAAATCTGCTTCTGCTTGAGCAATATAGTTTTAGAAAATAACCTCAAAGTACTGAAAAGTGGGAAGATCATTGACTGACTTGCATAAGGGGCAATTACGTGAGTATTTATTCTGGCATCAATCAGGCAGCTTGGGGACAGTGACCAGCAGCTAGAGAGGGAGCAGGAGCCTCCTTGCCCTACTCAAGGGCAGTCAGTGCCACAGGTCCGACCACAGCCTTTTTTTCTGACACAAATACCTGAAGTTCTTAGGTGGTTTCAGCAGAGCCTGTTTTGCATAAACCATTTCTATTTTCCCATTACTCATATGTCCCTTTGTTAATAACATAATGTAAATAATTCTGTGCTGGATTTGGCATTCATTTAAACAGGTGTAACACTAAAGCAGTTGTAATTGGTTTCAGTGTTCCCAGCCTTCTCTCCAGCTGCAGTTTCCAAAGGAGTTTACTTGTTTTTGCTTTTGAAGGTTCGTTATTACCATAATTCACTCATCAGTCTGCTGCTTTTCATGTTAATTCACTTTTATAACCTGGTAGGAGGCAAGATGAAATGTTTTAGGCTGCATCCTAAGGTTATTCTTTGAGTGGCCGGTGTTTTAAATGGTTGGGATGGGCATTGGCAAGAATAGGTTTGTGATATTTACAGTCTTCAGGAATCTGTGTAAAAGTAAAAAAATGCTTATCCTGATTCTGTATAAATACCACATCCAAAGCACACCTGTCTTCTGCCATGTGGGCTAGCTAATTGGTTTTTGATCTATTTTTACTGTTCTTAGCTGAAAGGCAATTTTTTTGTTAAATTCCACAGAAAGCTCTAGAGCTGTTTTAGGGGTTTGTTGCTCTGAAAAATAGCCGTGGTTCTGTTTTGTTTAAAAGGCATTCTCAAGGAATAATTACAATGATTGAGAATGCTCCTTAAAAAAAACCCCAGAAGCATGTACATTTTCATAGCTACACGTCTCTAAAATGTCTTTGTGGGTTTCTTCACATATTCAGGAAACTTTTAAAAATAAAAAGGAGCAAATCTATCTCTGAGCTTGGCAACAGCTGAAGTTTATATTTCACAAGTATCTGAAAATGGGTTCCTCCCCATTTGCAGACACAGATGCCAAAGTTTTAAACTGACAGTGCAAAGTTTATATTGCAAGCTTCGTAAAGGCGCAAAGCAGCATTTTTCTGCTCTGTGCCAGTCCTGCACTTATGCATGGCTGGGATGAGGCCTTGTTGGACAGTGATTATTATTATTGTTTATGAATTCCTGGCCTTGTGGTCGTGCGGAGCAGCAAGTCGGCATTGTTGAATTGGGAACTGTAGACATGAAAATAGCAAAAAGGTTGCCCCTGCTGCTAAACTTTTGGCAGTATTTTGTATTCCATTCTTGTCTGTATTAAAACACAGAATGTAGTGAATGGGCCAAACCCTGAAATCCTTATTTGGTTATTATGAAAAGAAAGAGAAAAGGCTGTGATTCATTAGGAGAGAGATGAATAAGAGACTGCAGAGAAGGTCTGTGCAAGGTAGCTCAGAAGTTTAATTTCTCTTGTGTTACAACCCAGTAACACAAGGCTTGTCCGAGCATAGCAAATGGGGGCTCTATCAGAAGTAATGCTTTAAGTTGTCCTCATGCTGAGGCAAACACAGCAGTGATGTAAGGAGATGCCTGCTGCTTATGTGATATGTCTAAGCATGTGTGTGCAGGGTCAATTGCAAAAGCTGGGTAAATTCATGCCCCTGCAAAGATATCTTAGGTGGAAATCATTGCATGGGATGCTCCTGAAACCAACTATTTCAAAAGATTAATTCAGAGATTTTTGTAATTTTTGTTGTTGTTACTGGGAGCACAAAATACCTGTTACCTATTACTTCAAACAAAAGGGGTGCAGGAGAGGGAACAAAACCTGTTGTTCCAGCAGCAGAGCAGTTACTAAATGGCAGGTGATTAATCCCACTTCAGTATATTGCTGGGAGCAGCAGGAGTTACAGATGTTTGATTGCATCATCACAGTATAGTCTCTGATGATGGTGGTTTGGGTTGTTGTAATCCCACAGAAATTATACTTTGGCTTCAGTGCTTTGGCCTGCCTGAGCATGACTGATTGTTATCTGCTCTTCAAGATTAGCTGAAAGTGCCTAGCTAAACACTCTGAACTGTGTGGCAGAAGAGGATGAATTTGGGGGCCAGGTCTGTGAAAATGATGCACAAAAAAAGGCTGTTGTGTTTACTCCCTTGTTCTCCCCAGCATAAATGGAAAAATGAGAGCAGTGCACAGCTCAGCCTGTCTGCTTGGGATACATTCAGCTACTTAACTCTGGCACAGGCCACTACAACCATGGTAGTCCGCGTTTCAGCAAAGGCCAGAGGATGTTGTAAGTAATATTGGGATGCAAGTTCTTGTTCCCTTCTCCCCCCTTTTTACGTCAGATGCTGAATGAGTCGCATGTGCAGGTTTGTGAGGGGGGTGGTTCAGCTGCTCTGCCTCACACTCCCCAGCCTCCCTGATCCTGTGTCCCAGAGAATCTCAAAGATAATTTTAGTAAAAGGCTGTTCTGGGTGCCCTTTGGCTCATCTGTTTACAAAGTCACAAAGTCTCTTCTCATTATTTTTCAGGGATCAGAGGGGACAAAAGTTTAAACATTAGCTCAGTTATTTAAACCCTGTGGCAATGCCAGTCTGCTTGGCACATAGTGTTGAATCTAGTGATAAGATATTCAACCGACTGATGACCCTCGCAGCGTTGTAAGAAATCTGCTGATTAATTCTCTGCAAGGGATAGGAGGGACAAAGCGTCTTCTATGTTTTATGACAATTGCTAGTCAAAAAATCTGCCAGAAACCTGGGCTTAGAGATCTTAGAACAGCTTATGCTGTTGCCCTCCAGCAAACCCTGATTTCCCGGAGTCTTCTAGAGTATTCCTAGATAAGCAATACTGCAGATGAATAACAAAATTAATAAACAGTTCCCCAGTAAAAGCTTTGTGCCTGAAAATATTTTCTGGGATATAATTACGGTTTTGTCCACTAGATGGCTTTTCTCCCCCTGCCTGCGACTTGATAGAGCAATTGGAATTAACCAAATGTAATATATCTAAAATGATATTACTTACAGCTGAAATCAGATATTTGTTGCACTTTGGTCAACATTTTCTATTTACATAGAGCATGCAGGGTATATATATCCTGTGATGTAAATTTTCCTGGGTGGAACAAATCTTCTGTACGTTGGCACAGAGAAAAATGCAAGTTAAGATGTTTTACCAAATTGTTTGCCAACAAACAATGTTTGCTTATTATATGAAATTATCAAAGACCACGGGGCACATTCTGTGGTTGTTAAGTCTCTCGCAGCGACACTGAAAAAATGATGTAAAATCTTCCAGACCTTATTTTGGTTTGATTGGGAGTTTTTAGGAATCGGAGGAGTTCCTCCCCTTACCCACCCAGTTTGTAGTATAATATTAATTAAGGATGTTTGGAAGCAAATTTAGTTTCTGCAATCATTATAATTAAGTAGGACAGATGGACAGAACTCTGCATTATGTGGCTTAAGCCAAATCAATTGGCTTGCCAAAAAAAAAAAAAGTGCTATTTACATTGAGAAAAGTCTCAATTTTAGTGATTGTGTGAGTCCCTCTGACCATTGATGAGATATTAGCAGGGATATGCCTTTCCTGTTGACTTTACCACATGGATGAGATAGTGGTCGAGAGAAGAGTACCCTAAATTAGTAAAATATGTGGTATTCAGCTTATAACAGAAATATAATAACACATCCCAACAAGTATTTTATGATTACAATATTTACTCTCTTAAAAAATAACATGGTAAAATTAAAAGTAATCACCAGGCTGATGTTCACCATTTCACTGAAGAAAATAAAAGAGAATTTGTATGATTTTATATTAAAAAATTGTGCTCGAGAAACATACCAACAAGTCTGATGTGGGTAAACACACTAGATGAAGATAAGTGAAGCAGCATTTGGGATCTGGGGGATTTCTGCAAGGAAGTTACTGCAGGAGCCTGCTTGGAGATGCAGTTCCTCCTTTATAGCTAGTGAGTATTTGTTCAGTGGGAAACTCTCATTTTTAGCTGTTGAACCAGAACAGCTCCTTTTTTTCCCTGTCAACTTCCTGATAGTCACGGGAGGAAAAAAGAAGTAGTGTTCTCATTTCAGCATCCTTCGTCCTCCTCCTTGCTTCTCTGGAAGATGAAGCAAGCAAGCTATTTCTGTTACTCATCTTTTCCTTCAGCATCCTTCCTTCAAGATCTTTCTCTCTTGTGAATCATTCCAGCGCCCATTCCTGTCCCCATTACCAGAGTTTTTAAGCTTCACCTTAGGAGGTTGTTGGGTTTTCCCTGCACAGCATTGGGCCCTGCTGGAGAATAGGCTGGGATCTTGGTAATCTCCATCAGTAGGTGCTGGCTGGTAGCACTGGGATGGAGGAGCAGAACAACCACTGAAGTTATTTCTCTGTGATTCAGGAAGCCAATGTTGCTACTCAGTTTAAGCTTGGAAAGACAGTTTTTGCTGCCTTGAAGTTTGTTTTCTCTTTTTTTTAACAGAAGCTTAGATTATGTGAGGATCCATGACTGAGACCCATGTACACACTTGCCAGGGAAATCTTGCAACTGCAAAGCATATGAGTGGATTTTTAAGCCCCATTTGACTAATACCAGAAGGATTAGTGTGCTATTTTGTTTGATGCCAACACAAGAAAAACGTCATGTTCTTTGAACTGAAGGGTTACGTGGTTACATTTACTTGGGTGGTGCTAAGCTGAGGTGATGCAAGTCACTGTGTTAAAAGCCCTGGTATGCTCATGGCCCTGGGTCATAGAGATCTTCAGGCTGAGCCAGCAATTGTGCTACCTGTCATGAATGAATGGGGTGCAGGAGCAGCTCTTGAGAGAGCTGACATTGTGAGTGCAGGAAGTGTGAAACACTTGCTAATCCAGTGGTGGTCAGCTAAGCACTTTGGTCAGAAACAGTCGGGGTAACACACAAGCTTAGATCTTTGAGCCTCTAAGCCACCTTCTGCTTCCAGTTACAGCAGTATAAATCTATTGACTTCCCTAGCATTTCTACACCAGCCTTATTCCAGTGCTCCCAGTAGCAGAGTTGAGGCAACTCAAGGGAGGAGAAAGAGGTGAACAGAACAAAATTGTACTCTGCAATTTCACTACACACACTTTCAACTATTTGGCTTGGTAGAGAATGTTCTTTCTGGCCACCGAGAACTGTGAGGCCCCATTAAACCCTCAGCAGCACTTCTGCAGGTGCATCAGTCAGTACTGACATGGAAACCCTTCTCTAGCATGTCAGTATGTGTGTGCCACTGAACATGCTCTAGTAACAATCCCATTTTTTAGCTCTGCCCTACTCCAGTCTAGCTATCTACTGATCATAGCCAGAAGAGACCATGTGAAATCCTCCAAGCCTAACTAGAGCAGTCCAGAAACCATATTAAAAATAATTTAACGGAAGAAAAGCTTTAGCTCAGTTTAAAAATTGTCTGGGAGGTGGTGTGTGGGGTTCCTATCCCTGACACAGTGGGTATCTGGAACGCTGTGAGGCCACAGCTTTTGCCAAATGCAAAGGTAATTGGGAAGAGCTAGGTCATGCTAGTCTTCAAACTTACTGCAGCAGCAGATCCAAGAGGCAATAAATAATAGCTTAGCACTCAGTCTTACCTGTGCTGATCTTAGAGAACTTGGCGTAAGGAAGCAAAGGTTGACCGAAGTCACCTTTAATCCATCTTCAGTGTTAGCATTGGCCAAAGATCTCCTTCGACCAGTGCCAGTTTACTGGAGTTCGGCAGCACTTGTTCCAAAAAAATCCCAAATTCGGTCACAGCAAGTGCTCAGCTGGAGGCAGGCAGGTCATGTATAAACCAGCTATGTTAGTTCACAGTTCTTCTGTGCCACTGTGCACCCCTGTAAAGACCATGCTGAGGCCCTTTCAACTTCTTCACTGGGCCTTTGATCTCTGCCAGCTTTGTGCATTCCTCTCTCAAAAAAAAATGGTTTTTACCACCAAGGAAATCTGTAAAAGAGATGTTACTAACTCAAACACCTTCATTCTGAAAAGGAAATGTAGATTCGATTCCTTTTGTGCATCTGAAATGCTACTGCCAAACCTGTGCTATGAAAGGTGAGGGAAAACATAGAATGCTAATAAAAAATAATTTGTGACACCAGAGCAAGATGTGCATGTCACAGATAATAAATTTGGCCCTGCACTGAACATAAAAGGGTTTGCCAAAGATTTTGCTCGTCTTTTCAATTCAGGCAGGAGTTTACAACATTGAAAGTAGCCGTCCAGGTTTGATCTCAGGTTGGCCCAAACGTGAAATGACTCTGCTGACCTGTCCAAGCACAGGACCTTGGCCAAGCCTCAGGATTGATTTTTCTCTGACTAGCCCCAGAGACAATCCCCCCTTTACACAAAGATTTCAAACACAGAGGACTTGGCTTGGCTGCCCTATGGTATCGGATCAGCTTCATCAACACAGCATCACCTTGCTGTTGTATCTTTCCTTTTAACCCTGCTGAAAGATTACAGCGTTTGTTCTCTGGGTTTGATGTGATCTGGTTTTGCTTACACCCTAATGATCAACCATGACAAAACTGATATATACTTGTTATGAATTAGTAAATGCTGTTAGTTAAGCTTTTGAATGTGTGTTTAATTTTCAGGTGGATGCCTAATTACTCTGTGACCTGTTTAGCATTGGAGACTCATTCCTTTCGAAGGCTGGAGAAAAAAAGAGGTTACATCCAAGCTAAAATGAAAAACACAAAGCATTTTTTTTTGTATCACTTTAAAAAGATTTCTGAACAAATTTGTTTTTGAAGTAGTTTGCTCTCAGTTCTAAAATGACAACTGCCAGCAGCTGGCTGGGCTAGTCTAAAAAGTAATAAAACTCACATGACCCAAAATTGTACAATACTGAGACCATTTGTAACTACAGCTAGAGTTATTTGTCATTCTGGAAAAAATAGTGAAGTGTCTGGGGGTTTTCTTTGTTACAGTTTTTCTTAAAAGGGATTTTCTTTTCCAGAGGCAGCATCAGAAGGGATTTCTGTTGGTTACTTTTTTCCTAAAGTTTAATGATAACAAACAAGCAATGCAATTTTGGCAGAAAAGTATTGCATCCCATGTTAGAGAATAAATTGTTCCCTTGATGATGTACTGAGTGATAGCCCTTCTCAGATTTATGGATTTTTCTGTATATTTGCATAGAAAGTCATTACAGCACCCTTTTAGCTGGTAACAGTAGCACATCAAGGCATGTTTCTGCATGTCTTACAACTCCCTGGACAAGCTACTGAACAGGTAGGTCACTTCCAGTGGAGCAGACAGTCATTTTGTGCACTCTTTCTTGCATGGAACATAAGCCTTTTCGCTTGTCTTCAAGGTCCTGTCTCCCCTCTCTCTTTGCAAAGAGTATGGTACCTTCAGAAATCTCTCTCTTCTTTTTTGTTTAAGATTTCTAGTCTGACACCTCACAGGGAAAGAAAGAGAAAAAGGAAGGAGCACAGCTTTTTAAATGGAGGAAAGTCATTCCTCTTACTTGCCAGATTCAAAAAAATCTTGTCCAGCTCTGCTAGTTCAGTGTTGATTTCAGTGCTAAAAATGATGCATGCCTGATATATTGGAGTGGATTTCTCCAGAGAGCATACTTTCATTCAGATTCATGTAACTATTGACCAGGAACAAGGTTAAATTGAGCCTGTTTAAAAATTAACCCATTTAAAAAAAAATGAATTACATAACGCTGTGGCACTCTTCAGGCAATCCTTTAGCTTTCTAGCATCAAGTCATCTCTGATGGTGTGCAGGCTGCTTTTAAAGGCAAAGCGTTCCCAGCACTTCCTATGCCTGGGAAGTTCTGTGCTGTTGCTTGAAACTGGTAATTCTCTGATGGTCTTTATATTGTTGTAGTGTGGAAACGAATATGGACACTCATTTCTGCATTTATTTTCCTGGACACAATTTTTCAAAAATACACCTTTAAATCTGCCCGTTCTTAATTCCATGCCCCTAAAACAGCTTTAAGCACAGGTTACAGGAAAATGCAGGAAACTGTAAGTGCTTTAGGAATCCTCTCTGTCAACACAGCTACCTTCAAGGCTGTGTTTTGACTGTCAGAGCAGGGGCAGGTGACGGAAGCACGTTAGGAAGCAATAATCCAAAGCTTGTAGTAAATTTAAATCCCCTGGTTCAGAATCAGCTGTGATTCTTGCTGTCAGGAAAACAGAGCTCAGTAAAGGTTAGATCTCTTCTCCTACTGTATTTTCATTCGGGTTAATGTTTAAGCCGTGCCGGTGGCTGTGTCCAGGAGAACAGTGGGTGCTTGTACAGCTATAAATGGCGAGAGGCTGGGTGTGTGGGAGCCCGCCCGTCAGCCGTGTGAGCCCGGCGAGCACCTTGGCTGCAGCTGGCCCCAGCCCCGGCGCCCTGCGAGCTCCCGGCTCCCCGCTTGCACCAGCTCGCTCATTGGTCGCGGCTATCGCCCTCCTCGCAGCCGCTGCTGCTGACAGGGTATCTCTCCTCGGCTGAGATTACTGCGTATGACCTACTTTGAAAATGGTGTGAACCAAGGTTCACAAATTGTCTTGGAAGGGTGCCACGAGGTTGGTGTGCAAACATGCGCGGTCTGGGAGGCTTCTGGCGGAGCAGAACTGGCTGTCTCCGTGTCCTTCCAGATGCAGCCCGCGTTCCTTTGCCAGCGCCGGCTTCACAATCCATCTTTGTGCTCTTGAGTGCGGCATATTGATTTCCCGGGCAGGCCTGCTAGGTTAGAGAGCCTCTGGCCAATAAGTCCTCCATGCCTTTTTGCTCTCAAAACAGCTGAAGTAGTAATAAAGATGAATAAAGGGTTTCAGGCTGAGCTGTCAGCTGAAGCCTAGCAGTAGTAGTAGTAGTAGTTGTAGTACAAGCAGTAGTAGTGGTATCAGAATACAAGTCACAAAGGAGAACTAAGCAGTGACATTTTATTTATACGGTTCATCTGTTTACTCTAATCCGATTGTTTATAGTGTAAACTTACAATTACCAAAGCTGCTTTCCCTGCCAGATGAGCAGTTTAACCTGTATGCCATTCCAAAATACTGATAGAGGAGAAAATTCCACAGAAAGGAACAGCCTGGAGAATTGCAGTCTGAAAGCTGTATGGGTCTGGGATTTTTTTTTTTTTTTCTTCATTGTCTCCCTTATATAAGATCTGTGCTGCAGAGGAAAGTTTCCACAGACTCAGAAAGATCATACAGAGTTTCAAATCTACTTGAAAGTTAAGGCTTTTTTTTTTTTTTTTTAATCCCCTCCCCAAGGCTAATATATTACATACCTACTCAGCACAGGGCTGCCTGTTATCTGATAAGATAATTAGCGTCAGACATGAGAAGAAGCATATGTACTTTTAAAAGGAGCATTACTGAACGTTCACAGAGAGAGTTAAAGAGCACACTTATCAGAGCTTTTCCAGGCAGAAGACTTGTGCTAGTATTTGACTTTGGGTCAAGAAGTCCTTTAATAAATTAGCAATGCAAATGTGTTTTACTTTATACATGTGGAATTTAAGTGTTTGGGACAGCCACAATAGAGCACTTTGGGGCTTTTTACAGATTTAACGTGGGCCAAGAGTTCTAACTCAGACTCTGAGTATCTTTTTGTTTGTTTGTTTTATCCTCTGTAAAGACATCTGTTCTACATGGCTCTCCACCTTGGCTGCAGTTCAGTTTTCACTGACTTCCATGAGCTCCATTATGAAACCCAAGTGCAATCCTCTCTTTGCACCAGGATCAGCCTGTGACTCCTGAAGAGACCTGCAGCTTACAGATGCCCTCAGCCACCCCTCCCAAAGCACATGGCTATGGTGAGCAGCCACCACCTTGAGGAAATTACACCTCATCCTCCAGCTTGCCCCTCCCCTGCCGACTGAGTCACAAGCCCTTGAAGCCATGCTTTAGTACTTTAAAAATAGAGAAAGCTGAGACAAAGACCTCTATCAGCTCTAAAAGCCGAACAACCACTGATGCTGACCCTGCATGAGGTGGTCTTTGCCAGTTGTTAAACAGCTCAACTGATCCATTGATCCATGGTTATTGAAAGGGAAGAGGCAGGACCTGAAATGAGAACTTGACATCTGACATTTGTCGGTTCTGTTTTTGAAGCAGCTGGCCCAAAGGTGGGAGCTCCTGTCCGAGCATGTCTGATGGATCTGCTGCAGCAAACCCTTCTGGCCTGACAGTTGTAATAATAAATCCCAGAAATGAGCTGACATTTTGGCCTGGCAGGGCCTTTTGTAAACCTCATCTGGGAGCAATTATTTAATGAAAAATTTTAATAGATTAATAGTTTGCCCATGAGTTTGTAGCATAGAAAGCACTGGGTTGTTTTTAGTGATGGTTGTTTTCTTTTAATAGCATGTGTGGAGCTTTCTGGGGGATGTGGCAGTGTTCCTCACCTAAAAAAGCAGGGATGCCACTCTGAAAAATGTGCAGTGTCCTTGTCACTTTCATCATTTGGTGTGACTGTGCAAGGTGTGATGGCAATCAGGGGAAACTGCAGCCAAAGCAGGGGTTCAGTTCTGGTCCTTGTAACAGGAGAAGGAGAAGCATTTTCAGCCTAGCCAAAGGGAACATAGGTTGTAGCACATAGGAGCATCAACTGCATGGGAAATACTTCTCCTCAGAATGTTTTTCTAATTAATTTCAAAGGAAGAAATGGTCACTGATGCAGGGAGGAGGAAAATCCTTCCCACCTGATAAGTCTCATTAATCTGACGGAAATATCTAATGCATCAGTTCATGGTGCTTTGCTGTTTAAGCAATCAGCCATTCTGTTGAAGGAGCAGATTGTAAAAAGCGTGTGGTTGGAGTGGTACAAAGCAGGCCAACAGAACATTTCTTTTGTGTTGCCTATTGTTTTAGAAAACTTTTTGGAGTAACAGAACAGATCAGGGAGACAGAAATACATCTACTGCCAGGCATGCTCAGCCTTCAGCTCCTGCTCTTCTGTCGCCTCCCAGTTCCGCAGAGAAATGAAAGAAGGCTTGAGCAGAAGACCTGCAAGACAGTCAGTGAGTACCAGTGTTAGAAATATTGCCCTGACACAGACATGGATCCAAAGTACTGCAATGTACCTTGCCACTGCCAGATGTCTACTCATCTGATGTTGCAGAAGGAGCTTAATATTGCTTTATATACCTCAGCTGACACTACTCACCTTGTCACATCTTTTGTAATGAGGTGTTTTGTTTCATAGCCTCTGCTGAAACATCCCAGGCACTCAAGATAAATTAGGGGAAGGAATGTAACACAGTCTTTCCAGGTTTGAGCAAATGGACATGGAAATGGGGTATTTGGGGCTTCAGTAAATGGAGGTTGCGATATTCCCCTTTGACTTGAATCTTCCATCTAATCTTCCAGCTAATGTGTGGTCTGGTAAGCTTCATTCATGGATCGGTCTTTCAAAGAGTGAGATAGCTACCTCTCAAACTTTAGCTGTCCTCTGCAAATCAAGTTGACAAAAATTAATCTCTAGCATCAGCTGTGAGGCAGCCAGTAACTTGATACCCATTACTGAAGTTTCAGGGTACCACAGGGTCCTGTTACTACCCTTGTAACTCTTGCCAGTGAAAAATGGCAGTGCATAATTTATTGGATCACTCTTGATATTTGATACCGTAGACCATCAAATGCTGTTAACATGTATGGAGGAACTGTGTATATCAAAGGAAGCTCCTTGAAAGCATTCTCTTCCTTCTCCTAAGGTAGACCTAGAGGAGTCACAAGGAGCAGTTGTTTTCCTGTTTCCAGACTCCTCATCTCTGGAAGCTGACAAGGCTTCTTCCATACACATGTGAAACCGTTGGAGAGCTGAGGAGATCACGTGGTGAATTATAATGCCTGCATTTCTGTAGATGTTATCTAAGTTTTCATATTCATTACTGCAAGCATAATTACTGCCTTCTAATTATCTCAATAGCTACCTGAAGCTGATGTTGCACTGCAGAGCAAGTGGCCAGAAGTGAACCAGACAAGTCAAAGATAGCAGTTGTGTTAAACTGTCAAAGATAATCAGTTGTGTTAAACAGCTGTATCAGTGTTGTTAGAAAATGACATGTAAATCAAATTGACAATGCTAGCTAAAGACCATCTTATTTGCAAATACAAAATCAATTCCTAAAAGATCTAAGCTTAAACCAAACCAGACGTGGTTTTGCACTGAAATATGAGAATGCCCGTGTCTTCTACAATGGTTTAACCAAAATGGATTTAAAATTATGCCTTTAGAAAAACCAGGATACTTTTTCCTAGCAGTTTAAACCTAGATGATGACTGTATAAGCAGAGGACTGCTTTGAAATTCTTCCTTTCCTGACTATTCCAGGTGCTGAGGGCCTTTGTTAGACATTTGTTGCACCTCTGTGAACTTTTGGGCTTTAGTATTTGCCTACAAAATATGCACAGAAATAGGAAAACTCAATCTCCATTTCACAAGGACCAGACTGTTGTCTTTGCTCTGATGAATGCAATGCAGCTGCAATGGTCCACATAAAATGATAACAGCATTTGCAATCACATGCTTGGAAAACTGGAACAAATGGGAGCAGACTGTCTGTTTACCATGCACACATTGCCATGGGTCTGTTCATAAACATCTCCCCATTTTTTCCCTCTGTGCTATGCATGGAGGTTCTGCTTCATTGCATGGAGTCCTGGGTAGGTTTTCAAACTTGATCCTGGAAGGCTTTGAAGGAAATGGCCTTCTTTGTTTCTGAGATTGGGCCACCTTTTATGATCATGATAGCACATGAGTGCATTTCACAGAAGCAATGAAACTGTCAAGCAAAAGAAGGAAGTTTCTGGACACAGGACCTTCCCAGAAGTTTCATCTAGACTGAGGAATTCCTGCAATGAATAAGATGTCTGTAGACATCATCACTTTCCTAAAATGTCAAACTTCCTCTATAAGTTATAGAAACACACAAGTGCAAGTGTAACCCCTACAGATTTAATCAAGCTCTTTCTCCTATGGGGTGCTAAGGAAGGAAAAGTGGGAGAAATTATTGTTGCTATTTTTACATGCTTGGGAGCTGCTAAGCGATTATAATAATGGGAGCCATAAATTACTTCACCAATGCATTTGGAGATGAGACAGTGAACTGACTCCTCAGAGGAATACAGGATATGTAATCTGAATGGCAGGTGCTGCAAAGGAGAGGGTTCAGGCACTGAGAAGGGAAAACTATGGGTGAAACTGGATTTCTGTTCTATTCCCCTGCTTTAATTCATTTGTGTTGCACGCAAAGCAGGCACTGCATTTGCAATCTGCAAGTTTAGTGAAAGTCTTTGCACCTGCTACCTGAAGAATGGTTCAGCAAAAGAAATTCAAAAGTTTATTCAGTGGATTCTTTTTTCCTTTTGCTGTTCCCAAAAAAGAAGCTCATTCATATGCACTTGACAGTGAGAGGTAAATTTTCTGTGCAGCACAAGGTGACTTAACCACATGATCCTCAGGAACAGTAGCAGGAATGCTGCAGCAAAATCCTCATGCCAAGGCATGTGAAAACATCAGTAGATGAATCCACTGCCCTGTGACAATGGGAATCCTGGTCAATGAATTTTGTTCCAGGTGCTGAAATAAATAAAATCCATGGCACAAATCTCCTGCCTGCAGCACTGTGATTCTCTGTCTTTGAGATTCTGTGCAGACTTCTTCCTGGTGCATTGCATTAATATTAAATTAACAACACGCTACTCACATGGAACTTACATTCTAAAAAAAGCTCACATTATGCTGTAAGCCTTTATTACAAAATAATAGCAGTCGTGAGGTTAAAGTTTGTTCATACAGTTTTCTATAGAACATCTGTACATTTTTTATGGAGGATAAAAGCTACGTTCCACGTGTAGCTTAGTCATAGGAATATAGATAGATAATGAGTAGTTTATTGAATTTCCTTTTAGATTTTACCATTCACTTATATTCATATAAAGCATGCAAAACATACCAGATTTTTGTAAGTGGTACTTGCTTTTCAGAAACTCAAATTTCTCTGTCAGTGTTCTGCAGAGGATGTGACCTGATATGAAAAGGAGTTATTCCTCTAGGATTTAGCTTGTAGCTAGAGGCATATATCAGAGATTCTCTGAAGTAGATTGTAATCCACACTGGAGAGAATAAAGAGAAATCACTAGGTCCATATGGAGCAGGACCTTGAAAAGCTTTATGAGGACCACATTCACTGGAACAGTAACCCAGCATCCAAACCATGGAAGCCCACACAGGCTTCAAAATGAAAATATTTCAGGGCTTTTGTGGCCTTCCATGATGCAGAAGCTGGACAGGATTTTTATTGAATCTGGCCTTAAATAAGCAAAAGAATTTTGTAATCAGTGCATGGTTTAACAGGAAGCCAGAAAAATTCTTTTATTATTGGAATGATATGGTGGGAAAGCTTAGCCCTAGATACGGTCCTGGCTGCTGAGCTCAAAAAAAATTTGCCTGCAAGCAAAACTAGCTGGGAGTACAGTAAACTCCTAATTAACCTGAATTGGAAAAGGTATGTATTACAATCGCATGTTTTTACTTGTGTATATAAGTCATACCTTACTTTAAAAATGCTGACCCTTCACCCCACAAAAATGTTTCCAAGACCTTAAACAGACCTGAACCTTGAACCCTGATCCCCCTTCTCTTTTTCCCATATTGTAGAAGTATTTTCAATTATTGGTAGAGAACTCTGGGTACAGTTCCAGTGCTCCTTACTGCCACTCCAGGTGTCAAACAGCAGGAACTATTAGAAAGCAATCTGTAGCAATCCTCAGCCCTGATGGTATTGCAGCATTAAGCCTCGATCCTGAAGCAGTTGCTTGCTGTATTGCCAGGAGTCTTAAAGTTTTGGTAGAATGCTTGCGGAGCAGCAAATAAGTGACCACTGCGTGATGGTGTAGATTCGAAAGGGATTATTACATTATGCTGTGCTGTGAACTTGAAAGTATCCCAGTGCTCCCCAGTGAGACATGTGCCGTGGTGGAACCAGCAGGAGGGACAGGTATTCTAACTGCAATTGTTTTTTCTCACCTTGAAGTTCTATTTTCATGTTGTAGATGCAGAGATTTGGGTGGCATTCAAAAACATCCAAAGGGACATTAACCAACATCTGAGAGCATTGTGGAGACTCAGATAAGTGGACAGGGCTCATTTGGGGTCTAGATGAGTGGATCTGAGGTCATTCCTTTAGCTTCAGAGTATACCTGTAAGTGATGATGATTTCACCCGGAGCAGCGTGTAAGCATTTCCATAAACAGGGTGTGCATTGTGTAGCAAAATCAAAGCTATGCAGTAATAACTACCCTGCAGCTAAATGGATGCTTTTTCCACAGCTGAATCCTTAGAGAGATGATGTAGTTTTTAGTCATTCATTGCCATGTGACTTATTAAAACAATTAACAGGCAAAAAAAGTGGTTCTTTTGAGTGGTTTGGCAAAGACTATGCAATATGAAGTTCAAGCAGAGTGAGTTTCTACCTCTGTTGGTAGCAGTGTGTGAAGTGGCCAGAGCTGTGGTTCTCTTCTTAGCTCCCCCTCTAGCTCACTGTTTGGCCTTGGAAAAGTCTCCTGGCCACTTTGGGTTTTCAAGTCATTATGAACTCAAAACTTGTATCAGCTTCTCTAAAAGATTTGCGGGCTCTCCAGGCAAACCTGGGTCCAGCTGTGGGGTTGGGCCTGATGGATTTATAATTTGAGCCCTGTGTACACAAGGTTTGAGGTTTTGACATGTAACCAGATGAAACATAATGGTTGCAGCTGAGTTTTGCTTTGAATTCTTGGATTCAGCTGCACTCCTCGCTTAAAAAGAAGGCCCGAAGGTGGCAGAGCTAAGTGAAGAAACTGTCCACTGAGGGCTTCTAGGAGAAAACCAGATAGTTTCACCAAGTCTGACCTAAAATTAAAGCTCTATGTGTATAATTAACTGTGGTTTTATATCCAGTGCAATTGCCTGTACCCTGTCCCAGGAGGAGATTATGAGACACAGGTGCGTAACATTTAAAACCTGCACATTGAAAGAACTCTGCAGAAAACCTGGAAACCTTGTGAGTGACAACACAGATTTTCCCTATTTGAAATGCCTTGTCTTGCCTCCATTCCTTCCCTCCCAACCACCCGAACGGTACTGTGCAAATGTAGCTTGTGATTTTAACAGTGAGCTACCACCCCAGAACTTGCAGGATGTATCTTCCAAATTTCCTGCAAGGTGGTATTCATATCCTTTGCTAGTTTAGTCACAGCTTCACTCAAAGTGCACCTCATGTCCATTGTCAATGTTGCTGTGTTTGGGTCCTACTTTGCTAGACCGATGCATCTCTGCCTGGCCTTATAGCTGTGTTCTGGACCTGCAAATGTTTCTGAGGTCTGTGAAGCCAGTGGAGCCTGACATCAGCTTTAGTTTGTCAGTGATTTAAACTCATTTCCCTGCTGTAGTGCTGTGGACACTCCAGCTTATAGCCCACACCTTGGCACGCAGTTAATGTAGCTGGCTAAATAACGCAGGCTTAGCAGAAGAGCTTTCCGCAAACAGTTGTTATTTTTCTTAGGCAATATATTTCAAGGACATGAAGGCTGGGTGAGCTCTGGGTCACGATTTGCTCAGGCTGTATTTGCACCACAAGCATGGAAGCTATTGCCAGTGCTAGATTTAGCTGGCCACACCATGGGCTGTGTCCCAGCTTGGAGGAAACCCGGGTACCTCCCCCTAGGCTCCTGTGCTGGAGGGACCCTCAGGGGCTGGGCTGGCTCGGGCTGGTGTCAGTCCTGGTTCACACAGCCACTGTGCAGGGGAAAAGGAGCACAGGCCCTTCAGGGCCAGCCAGCTCATGGGGATGTAGCTGCTCCCCAGCACTCAGGGGGAACTTCAGAGGGCAGAGTCTGGCACTCCATTGTGTAACTTTATTTCAAAGAACTAACTGATTTTTATATGGAGCATTTGTGTGTCAAAAATGCAACTCTTTTTATTTAGTGAAATATCCTTTGGAAAACTTTAAAATCATGACAGGTTTTCATATTTATTTTACATTCAGTTCAGGATTATACACGATCAGCTTTAGGGCCTTGTAGGAGCCAAGAGAATATAAAGGTTGTCAGAAAATTGGAGGCTTTTTACCAAGCTGTTCTGATTTAACTGGCAGACCATTTAAAGTTACTGAGATTTGGGGAGAAGCAGAGCTTTTCAGAAATGTCAGTCTTCTGAGTGCTGCAATTTCTGACTGGCACCCACTCTCCAAAGTACTGACCTCAGCACCGACAGGAGAACGACATCAGCATCTTTAAGCTGTATTTTGTTATTATTGTTCAGAAGTTTTGCCATTTCTGAGGAGATAAGTTTCCCCTGGAGATGTAGTAGCATCTGGGCTTTCTTGCAGCTGAGTTTAAAGCTGCCTGGTTCCCTGAAATGAAGTGACAGCTTTTAGTCTTCGACAGGAACGTGTGAATGTATTCGGGTTCATTTATAACACACAGAGAAGAAAATTGATATTAGGGGGAAAAGAAAAAAAAAAAAAAAGGAGAGGAAAGAGAAAAAAATATCAGAGGGTTTCATCTGCCCAGGGAGGTAGTATAATGCATCCACATACTTCAGTCCACGTGAGCAGAGTAGTAATGGGATACACACGCACACAAGCTGGGATCCTTTTCAGTCAGTCGAATTATTCTTTTGGTTAAAGGTATTTTTGTTAGTTCTAATAATAAACACTGAAATCTTGGGTTAGTGCAACATACAAAGATAGACTTTAATATACACAATGCAGGTTACGTGGAACTGTTTCCAGTACACAATGGCCACATTGTTTCTCTTTTTTTTGTTTCCACAAAAGTATAAAAGAGCATCATGCTACAGACAGCACATTTTAGTCTGAAGTGGAACTGGCAGAGGATTTCAATGGAAAGTTGATTTATTTCAAGGGATTATGGGAGTCCAGGGATAAAGCTGGCACCCGGCCACAGGGAGAGCCCTTGACCTAGAAGCAGGAACAGTTTTCAAAGCTGTACATGTACATAACTGAGCAGAACACTTTAATTTAGTGCAGAGCATAACCTGAATTCCTTCTCTGAGGGAAGATGAAAGAAAGAAATTTTACTTCTTCTAGGACGTTGGAAGCTGTATCCAAAGCTCTTTGCCTATTTTACATCTTATTCTGCAGCATTGCAGGAAGCAATTGTTTGTGACAAAAGGCCACTTTCTTCCCTGCTTAACTGGGAAAGCAAAATGAGCTGCCACTCATAAAACTGACTGGATACAGAACTGATTTTCTTTTCCTGATAGATGAAACAAGTTAACAGACCACTACAGGTTACTCTCTAAATCAACATATGAAACATAATTGCATTGTCTTTCCTCCCCCCTTCCTCTAGGCCTTGAGCGGTAATTATAAAGACTTTAAATCTCCCTAGTGACATCAGCTGGTTAAAAAAATTTGGATCACAGGAATAATGTAACCCAGAGCCTGCTTTCAGCAGTGTTGTTCACACTCCAGAGAAGGCAATTCTATACAAAATAGTCTTCCATAACTATGCTCTATTAATTTTAGTGGTAGTTTTCAGTAAGCTTCACACTGGGATCCACATCATCAGGCCTATTCCTTAGTCAGAAGGTACTAAGCATAACAGCAACAAGACATGTCTTTAAAACGCTATTTTGGAGCATTTTGTGAAGACCGTGTATTATATCAAACATGCCATAGTAATTACATTTACTAAAAGTTCTTAAGCAATAATAGGCTTCTAGCTTGGCTGCCCTTAGAATCCATCATAAACTTCAGCCACCTAATTAAGTGCTTTGTTCTGCAGCTTCCAGTCTGCCCAAACGACCACAGGCATCTGTAGGTATCTGACCTGAATTAAGGACTCTGGGTTTGAGCCCTGTGTTTCCAGACAGTGCGTCTGACTGATACAGCAAAACCACAAAATGCCAGATGGTTTCAACATATTACACAGCTCCCTGTATGGGCATCCAGCGTCAGTGTGTGCCTTCCTGCAAAATTTCACATGCTGAAACAACTTCTTGCAGTGTGGAGACAACACTGTGCCTGAAAACAAAGATTTAACGACACTGGCATTGCTCAGCCTCTTGTCAACTTCTGGTCTGGGAAAAACTGTCAGCTGTTCTAAAATTAGAAGATAACGTAACGTTGGCTAGAATAGGGCATAGTCTGGGTAGGCTTCTTCGTTATCAGCTTCCTTGTTGAACTTTAATCCTTATTTTATGACCCTTCTGCTTGTTTGGGTATAGCTTGCATCATGGGCACAAACTGCCCATCATGGCATATTTGTGCAGTGAGTTTGTTTTGTGCATTAAAATGAGACTGGTCAGCTATAACAAGTAGGGACTGAAAGGCTTTCCCACCATCCAAACTGTGGCTGAGTCAGAGCCCACACTGGGAGGTCCTTTTGCTGTGTTACCTAAAGCAATCTTCCATGAGACCACCAAGTCCCCCTGCATGCTGACTAGTCTGCTGGTTTCCTCCTAACTTGCGTACAAATACCCTGGATCTCTAGGGAGATGGGAAAGAGCCATGGAGCCAGCTCTGTGCAACAGAGGGAGCCTCCTTCCTCAGTGTGTGCATACACCCTTTTGTCAGGATTTGGAAGGCAGTCCCCGACCTTTTGCATTTTCTGAGCTCACTCTTTCAATGCTTTGAAGCTCTTTAAGCACCCAAAATATACCTCTCCGTGTACTCTGAGCCAGCATCTGCAAAACTGGTAGGGTTGGTGCCTGCTTTCCTACTTGATCTGTGAAGGAGAAAGAAGGCAAATTTGGCTCTCAGAGGAGAGGGAGATGTTCAGCTAGTCCTGCTTCTTTAACATATGCTGTCGAGATGTAGATAAGGTACCCTAGCTCCAGATATCATAGGAGATGCAGGCAGTGCAAGTGCATGAGATGAAACCAGGCTGCATTTGTCATTCTACGGGGTTCGAGACTGCCATCCAGGAATCCCATGAAATGCAAGGATATTAAATCCCGCCTACAGGCAGCTGCCAGGGTCTTTTCTTGGCCATACCTGTTTCTTCTAAAGCTGTAAGAATTGGGCCTGGCAAGCCTGATCCTGAACTGAATGACACAAAAATTTCTCCTAGCTCATGCTGAAGGAAATTATGAACTGCCAGCTCATTTTACCCCTCATTAGGTGATGGGAAGTTGCATGCATTTGGGGAGGCCAGCTTTGTGCTCACCATCCCTGTCATGGTGTTCAGGAATTCCTGAGAGGCTGCCACTATAGGGCAGGAACCACTGTGCTGTGTAACGGGTGCCCATTCCTTTACCCATGCTTCCTCCAAGTTCTCCATGTCCTTTCTGAAGAAGTTTTATATCTGAGATATCACAAGTACTCCAGATGTAGCTACAGTCCTTGTAATCTAGGGTATTATCCCTGAGCACATCCTTCTGGAGAACTTCGTACTGGGATGTCATGAAGAGATGGGCAGGAAAAAAGGAATGCTTTCTTTTTTAAAGGTTTAAAACAAAAAATTATCTTTGTGCATTGAATGCTTTTTGCAGCCAAGTTATTAGGGACATTGTGAGAAGAAAGCTATACTTGAATTCATTTTCAGCTTATGTTGTAACACCACTCCTCGGCATTAGTACCAATAAGTTTATAATCAAATACATGGCAACTGCACCACCAGGCCATCAAGGTCACTTTTAATTCACAATCCTGTCTGTGGTTTGGTGGAGAAAAAATAATTATAAAATCCCTCGGGAAAGGCCTGTCTTGATGTGGCCAGGCACATACCACTAGAAAGCATTTATATAGCATCTTTTCTCCTGATAGAATAATAAAAAGGAAGAACAGAAACATTTTATGTAGCTTTTCCATAGCAAGAAAACATGTAACTGATTTTACTATGTGTTGCTTGTAATTACTCTTTTTTGTATCTACCAATTATGGCAAAGAACAGGAGAATTCTAATGATAGTAATGTTAACTGAATAAAATTTTGGTTACTTTAGCAAATAATTTGTCTTCCTCAACCTGATTTACTAATATCTTAGTTGACAAGGCTCCCCATTCTGTGTATTCATTTTGTAGTTAGAGAGGGATTGTTTATAATTTACAGTTTAAGTCTGAGTGCTGTTATTTCGCACTGTCAAAGAGCATCTGTTACAGTAGATAGCTCTTCATATGTTAGTGCCACAAAAAATGAAGCATACCAGCCATGTTAGCAGCCAGTTTATGAGCACCCAGTAATGTTCAGCTGTGTAAAGGGGAATTTCTTTTGAAAGGGCAGAAAATAGAATTGTAGAAGTGAATTCTGTGCGGTCATCTACAATGGGATGAGCTTGTGTAGGACTCACACCTGCTGTGTAATCCAGGTTCAACACTGGTTCTCTGTGTGGGATAAAATCCAGGCTAAAATTTGTTTGTAGGCATTTGATTGTTACCTGATCATCCCTACAGGCTTCCCAGTGTTTTAACCACAAGTTTTCCAGAAGATAGCCTACATACTTCCTGATTCTGTAAGTAGAATGAATGTAGAGGATCTGATTTAGCTGCAACCGTACACAGGCAAATTTTAGCATAGTTTTCATCGTTGGCTTTGTCAGTACAGATAGAACAAAGTAATTTCATAGCGCGTTGGAATTAATGCTGTTTGCCTTGTGACAAAACCCCAAACCTCGTCAATGAACCCTAGCAAGAGACTTGTTGTATTTAGGGCTGGTTATGAGGCTTTACTTCTTTTAAACTTGATTATATGTCCTTATTTCTGCCTGTTCGTTTGCCTGCAGAGAACAGAACAGTAAAAGCCATAGTGTATGAGGCTTCTCTTCACTGTACCTTGGTGAAGGCAAGCAAGGGTTCTCAGCAGTGCAGGTGGCACTAGGCAAATGGTACTGTACAAGGTTTTACCACTGCTGATAAGATCCTAACCCTTGATCAGTCATGCTTTGAACTCAGTTCGTACCATCACTGCAAGTATTATCCCTCTCTCTACAGAAATATTAGTTGTGACTTCATAGATCAAATCAAAAAGTATACTGATTACAAGTGCATACGTGTTCACTGTGGGCTTCCTGTGCACCTAAAATTGTAGCCTGGCCAGCTTTAATGGAGCTCTTTATTTCAGAATAAAGCTGATCATCTAAAGCCCAGAATAGGAGCAGCCCAACTTGATCTCAGCTGTGGTTGTGGATCCTCAAAATTTTATGAAATCAGGCCTCACATTACCTGTTAGAGACCACACAGCCAGTGACATGTGTTGTACTTTTTCAGCTACTTATGTAGCGAAATATGAAAAGTATGAGGTTTAAAAGAACATGAAAAAGTGTCTTTAAATGTAATAAAGTTTAAACAGCAAAGAATTGGACATTGCTAGTTACATCAAGTGCTTATTGTTCCACTCTACCTCATATTTCCTTTGATCTATTTTAAAGTCATTGCAAACTTTGTTAAAATCCAAATTCCGCAATCTTTCACCCGCCCCCCAAAGTGTCCTTTTGCCTTGGACTCATATTTTGAGAAGCCTACTTCTTTTGTGTTACTAAAATGCCAAGATTTTAATGGAATGCTTTATTAAGTTTCCAAGTGCTTCTGGCCAATAACAAGCAAAGTTCAGCTCAGTAGTTTTAATCTCACAAACATCAAATCTGTTTTCCCTGCATGTGAGAAGAGCCATGCAGCTCTTAAGAAGATTAAAGCTATAAATTCTAACATTACAAGGGCCAATACTTTCACAGTCCAGATCAGGTTTTATGTAAGTTTGTCCTCATGTGAATTTCTAATACTATTCCTTGAGTTTTGACTGGGCCTACCCCATCTCTTACCCCACTGTGTACTAAGGTATGCTGTTTGTAGAAGGTGAATATATTGCTTTTTCTTTTTTCCTGCCTCTTTATTTCAATGTTAGGAGGTAAATTATATCATTTTCATTATCAATGCAGCTCAGAAAACCATCTGCTGCTCAAAGACACCAGGATCAGCAGTCAACCACCCTCAAAGTAAGCAGCTGTAAATCTAGAGTGACTATACTTTCTAAATGCAGAGAGGCTTTTACATTAATCTCCTGGACTTGCTGAGTAGCTGGTACAGTGCCCAAACACAAGTAAACTCAATTAGTAAAAATAGACGTGATGTGGCACTTCAATATACGGCGTTTAAGCATGTGTTCTACAAAGCAGGAGTGCTCTGTTCAAGTCCCAGATACTCTGCTGTTCTGTTCTGCACATATGATTCAGTTACTTTCCTGGTTGCCAAATTTTACCTCGTAAAAAGCAATAGCACTGTTCTGTTTTCACAAAGATGCAGTACTGCTGTCATTTACACAGGTGTGGATCTGAAGACACTCAGATGACTTTTTAGGACTCTGGATGTTCAGCAACTCTGAAAAATTACACTTTACAGCTGCCACTGGAAAGCTACTGTGCAAACCAGCTTTAATGTTCTTGTGTTTTATATGTGCAGAATTACATGAAACATACTATTACAAGCAGATAAAAAACATTTGCAAGAAACATACTTTTTGGAGCTTTGCTCTGCATAACAGGGTAGGTCTGGGTACATTATTTTGCAGCTTAAGTCTATGGGAAGTTTCCTTCTTTACCTCCTTTAGCAATATAGCAGGCTACATCTCTTTTTTTATGGTAAGCTGATCAAAGTCAATTTATTCAAGTGCAAGTTCTCTAAGATCCCTGTGCTCCACTGTGTAACAGAAGGGCTTAGGTCTGGGTGTGGTGTTCTTGACCTTCTAGTCTTTTGTCTTTCCAGCCTGTTTTGCTTCCTCTGTCTGCCCAGTTTTAGCCAGAAGAGTGATCTAAAGAGACCCTGTTTGTTTTCTGTGCACATTATGATAGGCTGCCATTGTGTAACGACATACAGTATGCAGGATAAAACACCCTGCTTATTATAGTGTAGTTAAAAGGCCTGTCACTATTTCCATTTCAAATTCCTATTTTCAGGAGTTTACTACTGAGCCGTAACAAATTGCAGGCAGGAAACTTGGCAGTCACATTCCCAGCCTAAGAGCAAATGCTTTAACCAAGTTTAAATAAATAAATTAATTAATATTAATGGCATGTGCTTCCAGCATGCAAAAGAAAGGAGGTTTTGTTATTGTTTTGTTTGTTTTATCTTTGAAACAAACGATGACGATTAAGGAGAGTATTTACATACCAACCACCCTTGTACACCAGACCACGAGCAGTGTTACCAAGTGATGGAGTTGATTATCTGGTGGTCATTCCTAACTCTCCTAAAAGGAGTATCAAAAAAGAAAGGCTTTTAATCAATGCATATAAGGTATTAATTCCTAAATATTGGGAAGGACAGAAGAGAGTTGTATATCATAAATAGTTACAGTACGAAGCACAGCTTGATAACCATGGTGGGCGAGACTGAAATTCTTTGGGGTTAGCTTAAAAGGAACAAACATCAAAGAAAACAAAATAGTAACACTGTGGAGTTGAAGAGTTTGAAGTAGAATAACTAACAGGTGAAACATCTGAAGGGTAAATGTATTTTCAGTATATTTTAAAAATCCAGATTTTAATTATACAGCCAAATGTTCAGAGTTTGAAGTCTTGAAATAATTAAAAACCAATTTTTGGTCTGTTGTGCAGATAGCAGAGATTTCAAGCTGGCAAATTCTTCACACTTATCTTTCTGTTCATTGAAGATTTGAGCACTAGAGGGAATCTGGGAACTGGTGACCATAAACTACACTAGTTCAATGTGCTACTAAGGGAAAGTGCCACTACAAGAGTAACAGATTCAGAGGAAGCAATATACTGGAACTTAAGTCATCCATTTAACATTTTGGCTACTAAGAAGCATTAAAAATGTGAACATGTCAAAGGCAAATCCTCAGAAAGCAAAATAAATAGGGAGAAGCAGGTTCTTCAAGAGTGAAAGAGGCTTGGTGGTTGTTGGTTTCAGAAAATTATAATTTTGGTAGGTTGAAATAAGAAAACACTGTTATTTTGCCTTTGGAGAAATCTACCTTTTTGTCCGACCGATTGTTTGCCATTTCTGAAAAGTCAGCCGGCCTCAAAATGGCAGTCTTTTCTCAGGAGGTAACTGTTCTGAGAGATAAGTAACTTAATGGAGTATTTCACTGCATCATTTACTGCAGACAGCATAACCTGTGTGCCTATGCTGTAAACTGCCTGGGGAGGAAACTTGGCCTTATATAACTGACTAGAGCATCTAGTTTGAACAGGAAAGGGGTGCTGATCCACATTTAGGGATCTGAGGGATTATTAGAATCTAAAATAAAAAAAGATTTTAAAAAATCACCAAAGGAAAAAAATTTATTTCCAGCTAAAAGGAGATTTTGTGATCTCATTGGCGAGACCTTAAATGTGTGCAAGGTTGAGATAAATGTGTCTTGGTTTAGATAAATGTTTTTGGAGGCCAGACAATGACTCCTGTACAAGCTGAGCCTTTTAGGGACAGTTGTAGAGCCTGCAAGCTCCTCTTCTGCAATTTTCAGGATGATTGCTACAAGGGACTCGAAGAAACTCTTCAACTTGGCAGTGATTCATGCTGAGCTAAAAGCTTCTGGGAATGTTCCTGGGAACCTCTGATACTCTGAAGAGACTCTAAGGAGAGACAACAGTCTCTCTGGTGCTGGGATGCTTGCCCAGATGATAAACTATGCAGGAATTTCTGTACAGCTGATAAACTCTGCTCAGGACCCTGTGAAGTACATACATTGTGTAACAATACCTGTAGGCTGGCAGAAATACTCTTGGGGACAGCAGCCACTGGTATTCAGTGGTCACAAGGTCTGTCCCCTCTGCTCCCTTCTCCCAAAGTGGGTACCTGGTTTTACTCAGAGTTGTTTGAGGAATTGCTTGCCCTTTCCCACCCCCCTGCTCCCCCCTGCTATACGTTTTTAACCAGCAGGGGGAAACAGGAGGGCTCAAGAATTAGAGGACTTATGTATATATGGTACATGATGAAGACTCTGCAAAGAATATATCCTATCATATAAATATGAAAGAAAAAAAGGCTGAAGTTGTAACGCAGCAAGGGTGGCAAGGTCCCTTAGATATGACTTCAGTTGGCAAGATTTTGGGGTGTATTAAGAAAAAGTATGCTTTGAGCTGTGTCTGAAGATGGATCTCTTTGGAGAAGAGGGAGGCGGTGGTGCCTCCATATGCAACTGTCATGCTTACTGCAAAAGGAGCAGCATTCAGGGAGTAGCAGGAAGGGCAGTTGTAGAGGGCAGAAGTGATCTTGGCAGAGACTCTCTCTGGGCTAATTTTCTGTGCATTTACCAGCAGGCAAAGGGTGTTCATCTGTGCAGTTATTGCAGGGTAGCTGGTGTCCTGTAAATCCACACCCTTAAATGCCTCACTAAAACATGTTCATGAGGCCATACCCTCAAGCACAAAGCTCACTTTAAATGTATGATTCAGAACCATTAAGACAACGGGACAACTTGTACGCCTTAAATTAAACACCAGGTTTACACACCTAGCTGAAGATGGGCCAATTAAGGGAGAGGAATTACTTAATACCTATGTCCTAAGAAATGAGATATATCATGGAAAGGGGAGAGACAGATTAAATGGCAGGAAAACCATCTGGCAGTCCCACTTATGTAGCATGTCATATTTTTCAGACCTATTATGCATATAAGTGTGTGAAATAATCTGAGTTTGGTGGGAGATGTCTCATCAGTTCTGATTTTTTACACAGGAATGGACTGGTTGACAGAGGTAGTTTATGAAATGGGAAGGGTTTTAGTCAGCATGTGTTGCTAAACAAGTATGGAAAAAATGTAGATAGAACCATGGGTTTATTTTTGTTTACATTACTACTGTTTTCTCCTGTCCTTGATATGTGGAATTGTTGCTTTTCCGAGTCCTTGGCTAAGGAAAAGAGAAAAAGAGAGCATTCTGTATTGCTTTTACAATAATAATACTTGTACTTCACTGTGTCACCACTGTTCTGTGGAATAAAAGGACAATTTTTACTATCACTTTTCTACAGGCAGAAGAACAGAGAGAGTGCAGATGTCTTAGGACTAAGACCAAGACAGAGGGAGTCAAAACCAGGTAAGAATTGCAGTAGAAGCAGTGAAGACTTTGACTGGTTTTGGTAACAAGCTTTCCAGCTTGGAAGAAGGGGGAATATGATAGAGGGCTACAAATATCTGTACAGCATTGAGAGTATGGGTCATTCCCTGTCTCAGTGCAAGTGCTAGGAACACTGGATGAAGCAGGCAGGATGAGGGGATTCTTCTTGCATTAGGGACGTGACCTGTGCAATGTGACATAGCACATACCTACAATTTACAGACGGCCATGGAGAAAACTGTACAAATCTTGGGAGATAAATCCACTGACGGTCACCAAACGGGCAGAAGCCACATTCTGCTCAGGAAGTTCCTTAAGCTGAAAATAGTGGGAGGCTAGAAAGTACATGGATAAAGTAGTATATAATGCTCATCTCTCCCTAAGCATCTGCCTATGATCACTGTTGTCCTATGGCCACTGTGTGGCCATTCTTATGTCCTCTTGTACAAAGAAGATGAGAGGAGGACTCCCAAGACAAGAGGAAATGGCCTCAAGTTGCACCAGGGGAGGTTAGAATTGGATATTAGGAAAGATTTTTTTTACAGAAAGGATTGAAAAGAATTGTAACAGACTGCCAAGGGAAGTGATGCAGTCACTATTCCTGGAAAGTGTTCAAGAAATGTATGGCTATGGCATTGAGGACATGGTTTAATGGTGAACATGGTGGTGGTGCTGGGCTGACAATTTGGACTTAATGATCTTAAAAGTCTTTTCCAACCTTAATGATTCTGTGATTCTATGAGAGTATAAACTGTGAAAACTCTGTAGTGGGAAATGTTCTAGAACTAGGGTCTCTTGAGTAGGAAAGCTGGTTGTGAGATGGTCCTGCCCCCAAGGTGTCCACTCCATTCTCTTGGCTGTACTTGACCCTGTGACAAAACAGTCCATGCATGAGCAAATCTTTCCATGTGATAGAACCTACACTTCACAAGGGTTTGAATTTTATGATCTTTGAAGAGGCCCTGAGGCAAAACCCTACTCACTTTAGGAGAAGACTAGAGATGATCTTTCAGCGGGCAGGTGTTTCTGGTCTACCTGGTTGCCCAGGTAAGTTCCTTTTGATAAAACGTCTTTCACACTGTTGTGTTTTGCTTGTAATTGCTATGTCTGAGGGCTTCTAGAGCTTTGAATGGGTATCTTTCATTACCTTAAATAGAAATAAATGGATAATATCATATGAGGATGCTATGAGAGCAGACAAAAGACAGATCAAGAAGAGTAAGACGGGCATAAATGGGAGCTCTTCTGTGGAAAAACTGGGTAGGGGGAAAGAAAGAGATGTGATATGACATCTCAGTTAATACAGGAATCTTTTTTTGCCATCAGTAGAAGGGCCTCTGCTGAAAGGTGAAGAGAGAACATGAGGATCTGGCAGATCTCTGAGGGAACGATGCTGCCTTTGTGCAGTAAGAAGTCAAAGTGATGCCAGTCTAGTTATAAAATGGTCTGCACAAGCTGAAATAACTCTGATTTAACATCATATCCTACCTCAGGCCTCCTGTCACTTTTCCCAGGACACTTTTTTTTTTAAACTCTGGAGTTTTAGGGTTCTGTGGGCATGTACCTGTCACCTTGCAGAAGAAACATGAAATATACCCTGTCAGCTTGTAATTGGATAAATTGAAGGTAAATGTTTACCATACTCACTTAGATCATTGGTCAAAGCCTTGCAGGCTGAGGAATTCCTACCCTCCAGACAATGCACTGTCATGACTGTTGTCCATCTCTGCCTGGTGATTTTCCAATTATGAGTCAAATATAAGGGGATACAGCAATTATTTCATACCAAAATTATCCCATTTCAATTTTTGTTTGATGTTTAGGAACTGTTCAAAGTCTTCATAGCTGTGCATCAGATGACTGCAGTTTTTTGCTATATGATACCTTTTGAAAACAAAGAAATACAGCTCTTTCCTATGTAGATGATGCCTGTATTTCAGAACCATTACTGTCTTTCTGGTTAATACTGCTGTAGTTACTAGTTTTCTTTTTGAAGAAGATATAGATACAAAATAACTTTGGTCTTGAACATTAAGCAGCTTGCACTTCTTGCTGTCTTGAAACCAAGACATGAGCCCAAACTTACCTATACTGGATGAATTTGGTAAACCAGACTTCTGAATTTGCATGACAGCTTTGGTGGCAAGGCCTGTGTGTATCATATTTTGTGAAGAGGTAGAGACATTGAGAGTAGAAAATAGCTTTCATTATAAGTTGTGCATTTTCTCAACAAAACGTAAAGATTTTTAGCATGTGAACAAAAAGAGCAGACTTGGCAGCAGGATTGAGCACAGTGGCTCTGGAGGTCTGGTAGGTCGATTATCCATGAGGTAGGAAGGATTTGTTCAATAGACCAGAACAGCTCAGCTGGGGCCACTAAAGGATTTAGGAGTCAAAAATCCATGTTTTCAATTTCTATGTCTGTTCAAACAGGTAACCAGTCCATTCTAGCCCATTCCCCTCCTCTCATAAAAATTCATGGCACTTATGAAAACTTATATAGCATTGATCAGAGAGACTAACGGGTTTTGGAAACCACAGTGCCTTATATGTGGGTAAGACATTTTAAGAAAGGTCAAGAGATATTTCCCAACCCTAGGTGTTTACAGAGGAGATGCTAATCTAATCTGTCTAGACCATAACGCCCTTAAGAGACAGAAAAAATCCTGGTAAGTGAACTCCCAGATAAGTCTCTGTACCAAGTATGATTTAAAGGGATGGGACAACATGTGTCTCTTACAAGAGCATGTGTTCTCTTGTCTGTTCCATGCTAGCACCTGACAGCCCTCTCCCAGACAGTGGCTGGCAAATTCTCCTGAATGTTGGTTGAATGTTAATCCTTGTTAACAGCACTGCCTTGACATCCCTGGAAACAAAGCATTTCCACAGAATTGAGCTTCCCCTCTGTGTTCTGCTGGTGTACTTTAACCCCAAGATGAAATGATCACTTCCAGGAATAAGACAGAGTTTAGTTTCCATTTGTGCTTGGCCCTTCTGCTCACACCAGCCATATGGGTAGCTGCAGTGTCAGGGGAGATACGTGGAGGCCAGGACACAGATTGAGACCTCAGATGGCTGAAGAGCACTGGCCATAAAGCACCTAACAGGTCATAGTAGTTATTACTTGATAGGTGCTAAGACCAGTTAAGCACCATTAGAGAAGGGCTGAGCACTTTTATTTTCCACTGGTTGCCACAGCTTATGGGGCTAACTGTGGCTGTTGTCCGTCCTGATGTGGTCACTGGTAGGTTAACGGGTCTTCCCTTCAGAGCAGTGACCTGTAACTGACTGACCTCGTATTCAAAAGACTAAATTGGACTCGATTTTGAGACTTTAGAAGAGTCCTCAGTTTTCTTAGTTCCCTGATGAATCGCTTTGCCCAGTTTTAAAAAAGCAACAACAAAAAGACAGCATCTCATTTCAGATCTCCATCTAAGGACCTATTGTTACTTTAAAGCCATTGAAGCTATTGTTTAAAGAGAACTTGATTGCTTCTTTTAAAAAATCAAGACAATGATAAGATAAACATTTTTAACCTAAATATCCCATTACCTAAACTGTAAGGCATGACAAATAATGATTTCTTCATCACCCTACAACCCTTACCTAGCCGCAGTGCAATAAAACAAAAAAAAATTAATGGCAGCCTTTCCTTTGAATTCACTTGCAAAGGACCACCATTTTAGACTGTAAGATTTTTCTCTTTGAGTCACAGTGTAGTACTACATACTTGCTTAGTTTTCATGAATGCTTTACTCTCCTTTCACTAAATGTTAATTTGCATGAGATACTTGTAGCTTTAAAGAGACAGCATTGGCTCTCTGTGTCTACCAATCTAATTTCCTTGCATCTGAAGACAATCACAGAGTTCTGCAGAACATCATCAACAGCTCTGTTATGACAGGGAATACACTCATTTCTAAGTGAATACACAAAAATTAAAGACATTAGTAATATTTTTTTACGTCCACACAAGTGACACTTAAAGATACAGTCCAAACACATTATTGTTCAGATCATGTACATTTTTAACTTTCCTGAGGAAAGCATACCTTAATTAGCCAGCTGTAATCCAAATAATAGTTTCTCATTTATTAAAGCTGTAAAAGTACCTTAAATAAGCTGCATATGTCTGAAATAATAGCAAAAATAACTGCATTAGCAAAAATTATCTGAATGTGAGGGAGCTGTAAATAGATAGGAGGTGGATTGGACAGTCAGCGGATTCTGAGTTGGATTAAAAACATCTTACTTAAGCCAAAAACATGGCAACCAATATTTTCTGTTATAAAAATATTTGAGATGAATTTAGTTTTATGAAAGCTGTCAGAAGCTGAAATGAATAGCAGAAGTTCTCTGTTTATTTACAAGCCAATGCTATACCTGAAGAGTAAAGCAAGGCACCTTACGAGCAGTGACAGCAAACCTTTGATTGTATTCAAAAATCCTTTTTGCTGGTGGATAAGAATGACCTGTATGTTCGTGTTCTCTCAGAGTAACCTCTGCCTTGATAACGCTTGTCATTTGAGCAAATGGTATGACAGGTCTGTGAGGTGGATTACTACTGTCCACTAGAGGCTGTAATGAGACCAACAATGTCATTTTATGACAGATTGAAGATTTGAACTGTAACCATCAATAATTGTGAGATTACTTTTCACACTCAATACACTGTCAATCACTGCATTTCCCTGAATGCTAGTCTTAAAAAAAAATCCAACTTACTACGCCTCCTATTCTCCCATTTTTTTATAAGTACTATTAATTGTATCAAACATGCTGTGTAGATGGCACATTACAACTAGTGAATTGAAAAACAGTTTCTTCTAGACAATGTGCATCTTGCGTGCCAAATTGTTTAGTGTCTTTTGGTCAGATTATATTCTCCTGGGAGTCCTATCAGTTTTACCACATCACCAGCAGTAAATGAAAACGCCTGGGTCTATGTGGGTTCTTGTGTCCCACTCACTTGCCTTCATCAGCACCTCGATGTTTTGAGGAATCCTTTGTGCAGGGAATATATTGAGGCCCAATATAGGCCCCTGGCAGGGGAGCTGCTGAGGCACAAGGACATCTTGTGACATGGTTGCATATCCTGTGTGTTAGGCCATGTTCGTAGAGGAATACTCCCCTCATCCCTCATCTGTTAAGGCAATCAACATGTATCAAGTCAGAACAGAGGTGAGAGTGGTTTATGAGCCTGACGTGGCTGGTGGCAGTTGTGGCACTTCCCAGAGCCATGGGTTAAGTGCCTGCTGGCTCAGGAAAGCACTGTTGCTTTAAGTAACAATGCACTTATATTGTGGGGGTCTCTTTTCTACTCTGAAGCAGAAACATAGACAAAGATGTAAAAGCCTAGAGTATACAGCGTGGCAAAAAATGAGGGTCCTGAGGCAAACACTATAGCCACAGAGTGGAGGAACACACAAACCTCTTACATGAGCCGGCTGCAGAAGGGAAAGTTGCCCAAAGCTTGCTTCAGCATGAATGTGGCTTCTCTTTCTCTGAGTGTGCCACACCTCTTGGCAAGGTGAATGTTTGAGAAGGAAAGATTCCTTTCTCCTGAGGTAACACTCTGTACTACTGGAATAGAAAAGGTGGCAGACAGAATGCCTTGTACTCTGAATTGAACCTTGATGATGGGTTTTCAGTTTCTCCAGGGCTTTCACTTGATTTTCAGTAATCTCCAGTCTTTGTCTCTTTCCCCTGGTTCCTTTTATTAAATCAATGAGCCTTACATTAGCTGGGTGAATACAATTTTGCTGTCTGCCTTGCTGCTTTAGATTCACTCTCTTGTAGTACTGAGTGGCATGTTTGTCGAGATATCTTGGCCTGTTGCTGCTTCTGTCTCCAGATTACTGCTAGAACAGAAAATCATGTTGATTTTCATAGTGAACCTGCACTAAAGATACAGGAGATGTTGTGGTAAAAGATCCTTATGTTTCCTAAAGCTAGTCTGTCTTACAGTATCAACTCTTAAATCCAGAACGCTGCGGCTTACAATGTTATTAGTACGTTCTTTAGCAATTACAGTAAGCCAGTACAGTCCTTTATAGAAGGGACTCCTTTGCTGATCTGCATAATGGCAAGCTGAGTCCTAGGGTACTTTGCATCTAGACTCTTAATGTTAGATTTAATATGCAGCTAAAACTGAATGCTAATATAAAACGGACACATAGGAAGTATACCTGCTAGAAAGCTGGTACCTTGGAGCTTATTGTCATGGCAAATTGGTACAAGCTGCAATAAACAGCTTGATCTGGATGGCCACGTTTCATGGAGTGCACATTTCAGGCCTTTCTGAGGCCTGGGACCCCACAGCGTCCAGCTCCTTGGAGCTGACATGTAACAGCCTTTGGTATTTATGCAACATTTTTTTTGCAATGTCCTTGGTGTGGGGAGGGGCCTCTGTGCTCTACTTCTTGTCCTGATGCCAAAGCAGAGAGTGAATGGCTTCTTATGGGCCACTGTGGGGTTGCATGCAAGCATAGCATCCCACTATCCTTTGCCTGCATTCATGCTATCCATTGCTTTCATAATTTGTTTTATTTCTTTAAGTTGTACCTAGCTTGGTAAGTTGATTTTTGGGGGTGTGGGGGGTTGTTTAAAATTTTTTTAACATGAAGACCAGACTGAGACAGTCCAGAAGGAAGTCTCTGGTCCCTGTTTTGCATCTGTACTTGTTACTTGCCCATCACTGTAGTTTATGGCACTTGCAGACATCTGCGTTGAGGGAAGTAAGAGAGTAACACACTGACGCTGGAGTGCCAGGGGAGTGTAAGTTGCCATAGTTGGCGGGGGGTGGGGGGGGAAGTTCGGGAGTGGCTCACAGTGGTCTGCAGACAACTGGGAGAGATGCAAAGGGATCTTTGATGAAACCAGTGCTGAGGAATCCAGAGGGAGTTAGTACCCAAACATGCGTGGTTCAGCCCTGCCTGTCTTGTAGTTCAGTGACGGTATGAGTCAGAGTCTCTTTGGTCTGAATGAAGTGGAAGGTACTTTCTACAAAGCAACTCAAGCATATGCCAAGGATCCGGATAAATAAAACTAATTCAGAAAAAGGGAGTGGGATGCAGGCTCTTGCTCTAAATCATTTCACAGTTCGCCACAGCAAAATGCAATATGGCATCTTAAATAAAATCACCCTCTTCTGACTCTCGCAGAGGCTGCTTCAGAGCATTCCCTGGTTTCCAGCACAATTTTATTTCCTCCCTTAGAGAGACAGACCAGCCTTGACTGAGCAACCGATTTTCATGCATCCTTTAAAACAGCATTCCCTGTCTTTTCTGAAGGACAGCACACGTCGCTAGCTGTCTGTTTCTTCCCCCTTAAACAATATAGGTTCGGGGTTGGGTTTTTTTTTTTTTTTTCTTTTTCCCCTCCCCATCTCATTTCTTTCCGCCTGCAAAGTGATTTGAGAGCCCCGCGACGCAGCCTGCTACAGGAGCGGGGACTTCTCTAGAACACTGGCGTGCGCAGGGATTAATCCCACCGTAGAGAGCCAGCCTGGCCTTTGAAGTGTTACAAGGGGAAGGAGGAGGTAAGTGTCGAGGCGAGCCCCCAGCCTCCCTCCCCGCCCCCGGGCAGCGTGCGGCGGCCGGCAAAGGGTTAAAGGCC
>VXBC01006934.1:434970-606736 GCA_013399945.1 Ploceus nigricollis | reverse complement strand
TTTTTGGTTCTTTTTTTACCCTAAGGCATCGTAATTTACCTACAGAAAAACAAATAAATGACCCCGTGTACGGTTGTGGGTGCTGACTCCGTCAGTGTGATTCCTGAGAATATTAAAGGCTAAATTAAACCGTGCTGGAAAAGCGTTAGCTCCTACTGTAATAGTAATAACGATAATAATAAAATGACAGAATTGGGAGCGATTTACATGTTATTNTTTTTGGTTCTTTTTTTACCCTAAGGCATCGTAATTTACCTACAGAAAAACAAATAAATGACCCCGTGTACGGTTGTGGGTGCTGACTCCGTCAGTGTGATTCCTGAGAATATTAAAGGCTAAATTAAACCGTGCTGGAAAAGCGTTAGCTCCTACTGTAATAGTAATAACGATAATAATAAAATGACAGAATTGGGAGCGATTTACATGTTATTGAAGAGGAGGAATTACTGAAGAGTAATAATAGAAAAGAAAACAAGTCGGAAGCCCGTTATATAATGCACTGTGTAGACAACGAGAACGACAGGCTATTTTTATTTTGTTTACCGTATGCTGTGTAATAGGGACTCCTCCGAGCAGCATCTCTCCCCTATGAGCCCGAACTCCAGATAGAATTGGGGAAAATTTTAGGCATTTCTTTTGCGACCAGACGAAGAAATCTAGGTTTGTAAAACCTTCCTCTTTACAAATGATTTATGTGTACGGAACGGGAAGGGTGTGCAGGTAAATGACCTTTGCCGGATACCTTTTCCCTTTCATATGGTAAAGAAATTCGTATTTTGTAACGCAGTTTACACTTTAACCTTTAACGCTCATGGTTATGTATTTTATGCAGTAATGGTTACTTCCCGCGTCAGATACGGTCGGGCATAGTGAGTTACTCTGCTGACACACTGATAAGTCAAGGACTTTTAATTTCAGTTTCGAATGAAACCGTCCCCTAAAGGAAAATCCCGGCTTCGTGTTAATCTATTTCTGTTCGAGTGATAGAGACGGTGCAGTTTTATCATATGGAGCAAGGGTTATGAATGGGGGAGACGGAAATTGAGAATGGCCAGGGAAAATATTGCGCTGTAGTTATTTTTGTGATGCTGCAGGATAATAGTAGTAATTGTATGTTACCGCACCTAATATGTTCGTAAAACTGGCCCGGTATTTTACGGGTAGCAGCTATTTTGAAAGGGTGGCTGTAATCTCCTCACTTTTTACATAAGGCAGAGGTCGATAGGTTTCCTCTGTGCTCGGCTGTCTGTCTGTCTCTCTCATCATGTAGCGACATGTCAGCGATGCAGGCTTTCAGCGCGCTTACTCCAGCCCTGANGGTCTGTCTGGTTTAACTGTTTGGTGGCTGTAGCAGTGTTTGCTAACAACAGTTCCCATTCCAGCATTCTCATCATAGGCCACAGGCTTGTTATTCTCCACTCGTGTACTGTACTTTACACCCTNCTCACTTTTTACATAAGGCAGAGGTCGATAGGTTTCCTCTGTGCTCGGCTGTCTGTCTGTCTCTCTCATCATGTAGCGACATGTCAGCGATGCAGGCTTTCAGCGCGCTTACTCCAGCCCTGATCAGTCATGTAATTAGATCAGGCTGCCATGGTAACAGACGGGATTCACCGTATTCACCGGCCAGCCAGGTGCGTGTGTGGCTGGCGGGCGACCCAGCGGGCTACCGCCAGCCCTGCGTGTGCCGCGTTGGTGGCGTACGGCCGGCGCGGCCACCGCCTCGGGCTTTCCGAAAATTGAGAGATGCCGGTGGTGGGTTCCTAATGGCCGAACTTCTCGGGAAGGGTGTTCTTTGCCCACTGGAGTGTCAGGCAGATGGGACCGTACGTGGCACGCTTAGCAGGTCAGCCAAATCGTCAGTTCCACTGGAGTGTATTATTAGCAAATTAATGAAGGGGTGGTACTTAGTAAAAATGCTTTAGGCTTATACAAGCTTGCATNTGAAAATTGGTGATACTTGATGTCAGTATCGTCACTCTGGGTTTGTTAAAGCCTCCTCATAGTTCTTAGCGAGGCCTAGGCTCTCTTGTGTGTTAGGTGAAAGCTGACTGCAGTTTCTCATGATAAAAACAATTTTTGCCTCAGTAAACACTTTGTTTCTAGTATGGGTGTATTTTTTGCATTTGTGCTCATCAAAATATTATAGCCATGGAGCAGGAGACTTTCTGACACAGTTTATAATAGTGTCAAAGGATATGTAATATAATTGGCTTTGAACTGCATGTTGCTTTTAAAAACATGTTTCACCAAGCAATGTATGTTTGTCTTCATCCTCATTGTTTGAACATCACTCTTTTAAGCCACTCTTCCATAAATATAGGTATAATTTTTTAAAAGCACTAAATTTGGCACTGTGTTCTAATGTCATAAATCTGGAGCAACTCCAGGGGATGGGATTGTGAGCCACTTACATGGGTGTATATCTCAAATAACTCCATTTATTGGATTTAATCCAGGCATGTAGTAGAGTAACCAAGCTCAGAAAGTGATCTGCTGCGTATCACTGTTATTTTCTCTATATTGCTTTTCATGGCAAAAAGCACTGTGGGCTTAAATAGGATTTTTGCCTGATTAAGGGTCTGCATTAAGTGTCTATAGAAGTGGGTAACACCCCTACTCCAGTCACTAATCTTGGGTGCACTGACACTAATATTGAACTTGGCCCAGAGGATTTTGTGTCTCAGTGATGAGAAATCATCATCACCCACAGCTCCTGAGTGTTTGTAGTACCAGACTGGAACATAAAGCAATCCAGAAATATCTCAGTAAAATAGATATTTTAATCACTCTGGTGGTAAAGCACTGGAGCTGGAGGAGGAGGCAATGAGAAATGCCTGTTGCTGGTTCAGCTGTTGTGGTGACAGGCAGTGGCGGTCTTGGGTTTGGTGTGATGAGTTTGCAGGTCTCAGCCTGCCTGCCAAGCAGGAGTGTTTCTTCTTGGAGGGGTGAGGGGACAGGGTATTTGCAGGCAATTTCCTGCACTGAAGTGCAACTTCTCAGTGCCTCAACTAACCTGCCCTTCTGGCTAGGAGAGAATATCCTCTGCTCGGTGCAGCCACCTCCATTCTGAGGAGGTGGCTTGAAATAGAAGAGCTTGTTAGGAGGACTGATTGGAGAGAGTGGAATAGTCATGAACAGGACAACTCCTGTAGTGTGAGCCTTTGTGTGTTGCATGCTGCTTATATATATTTTATTGGAAGACAAATTACCTGTGTGACTAAGAGTGTTAGAAAGTAATTATTTTCAAAAAGGCCATATATACATAGTTAAAAAAACTTCTCTGAGAAATAAACAGTGCAACTTTGCTTTTCTAGCCTGATTGAATCTATTTAGAAAGGTTGAAAAAACTAGTTTTGTTTTAAAAGACATTTGCAAGAGACATGGAATTTCACTTAACAAAATTTTTTTATATAATAGATCCAGTGGCCTAGTTTCCCATTAATTAAGAAAATAGACACTTGAATGCAGTCATCTGAAAAGCAACTAAGGATTTAAACATTAGAATTTTAAAGTAATTGTCTTAGTAATGTGGCTAGTAAAACAAAATCAAGGCCTAATTTTTCCCCTTGCTGAGGTCTAGCAGCACATCTTAGCAGATGACAGTCAGGATTATCGTTGTCATTGTTCATACACACACTGCTTTTGTTGTGGTGTACTAATTGAGGGGGAAATGCAATAAAAAAAGTGTGGCAGGCTGTAAAGGAAGTGCTTGTCAGGATTGCATAGATGGTCTGAAGCACTGGCTGGCTGCAAACCTACTCCAGCGTGCGAGGCAGCTGCCGCTGGTGATGCTTGAGAGAAGTTGAGCTGTGTGACAGCCTCAGGTATAACCACACAGGTTGTGAGTGATTTAGTTGTTCTGGAGAACTGTACAGGTATGGTGTGTACAATTCAGAGAGTGCAGGTAACAGATTTAGTTGTAGGTCTCTTCTGAGACTGCTGTAACCAACTCTGCGTTAACAGATAAAGATAGAATAAGAAAGAGAAGTATGGCAGGCTTGGCACAGGTAAATATTTCATTGCAAAGAACTGACTTGCTATATTTCAGTGACTTCAATAGCCTAAGCTTTGCAAAATGAAAATCCTGTCCTCATCCTTTCATTTTACTTTTAAGCAAGACTCCAAGTGTGATAAATAAATAAATAGGTATTTGATCGAAGCCTTATTCAGTGGTTCACATTCTTTATATGAGAAAGTTGAAGATTTTTACATGGTTTTGGCTTAGGTGATGCACGACTAACATTTTAAAATGTAAGAAACTTTGTAGATTCCTGATTTTTGCAAAAAGACAAAAACTAGATCCATGACCGTAACTCCTTCTTGATCTCAGTGCATGTGTTGAGAATGTAATGCTTCATGGCTTTTTTTTTTCTCTCAAAGCTGTAGTCTGAAGCAGTTGTACAACACATGCAAATCTGTATGTGTGCATTGGTCCCACTCTGCAAAGTTACTTTAGTAGATGTCCCAGTGAGGGTTTTACTGAATGAGGATTGATTAAAGAACCTATCTAGAGTTAAGTATGCGTGTAAATCCTTCCCTAAATAGGAGCAAGTAAGTATGCTCATAAACTGAAACAACAGAAATGATTCTCAGAGAGGGAGAAATGGTCCCACTAAATCCTTTTATTGTACCAAGAGCGATAAAAATATTTGGTGAGATTCCAAGTGAAAACCCCAAACGTATTTTGTTTAATAGGTGATGTCAGCAGAAGTTCAGTGCTGGCTCTTCATGATTTTGCTGAGCAAAATCACAGAAAAAATTAAAAAACCCACATTGTTAAAGTTTTTCTTTGTTTATATTATTTGGTAATTTACAGTAATAGGCATCAACTGTAGCATGCCACCTTTAATGACAAAATAGTGTACAAGGTAAAGTCACATTCCAATAGGTGATTATTTTTCACCTAGTAGTAGTAATTGCAGCACTATGTCTTCAGGATGCTACTGCTTCTCAAATAAAATATATTCTGTTGGCAGTGAAGACAGTCATCTCCACTTGCTTATGATTCTTCACCTCATTAAGATCACATTTAGGAAAAGAGCACTCTGAATAAATGGGCTCTGCTCTCTACTGTATGAGAGCTGTCTGCAGAATTAAATCTATGGTTTATTTGTGCTTGAGTAATAGTAAAAGCAGCCTCTCTCAGTCTTCATTGGGATATCTTAGTGTGTTGTAAATGACTGTAAATGTTGACTCTTAACTGTGTTTTTGTTTCTCTTTATTTTGGTTTCCATCTCCTCAACTCCTGGATCAACAGTCACATTGCAGGCCAAGCCAGACGGGCAAGCAATACAAGCTGTGAATTTATTCTTGACCCCGTAGGACAGTGAACACCATCATTTTTTTCTTCACCGTACAGTTATGCACTGCCAATAAGGTGAGAATCCAATGCTTTTTATTTCCTTCAGCAAGTGTATGCTGTCTCCTCTGGGCTTAAGGCAAAGTGCACACCTTCTTGGTGTCTGTGTGCTTACCTACCTGTGACAGGTTTGTACTTCCCTTGCCTGGCAGTAGAGGTCCTTGAAAAACTCTGCTCAGAAAAAATTCCTTTAACTCTGGTGACTCAGTTCTGTGACTTACAGAACAGGTGCTTTCCAGATGGCTGGTTTTATGCTCACCTGAGGTCAGAGTATATTCGGTTACTGGAAGATGTTAGTATGAATGGAAAAGTTGGCAGACTTTGATTCTTGTTATAAAATGCCATATGTAAAATTGTATAAATCCTTCCTTCACTTTTATGATAATGTTCAGGATTCCTGTTGCTTGTCGCCTACTTGGCTTTTCCACTGTCTTGAGTTTCTTCTGTGCATCAAACTTTGTCCGACATTAGAATAGTTCCCAGGATAATTAGTCACTACTGATGTATCTGTGTGTCTTTTGCTCTATTTTGAGGAATGCTTTCAGTTCTTCTGATTTTCCTCCCTGAAATGCTGTTGCCAGACAAGATGTTAAAGGGCACATGTATCAGTCTGCTGCTGTCCCTTTCCTCTCTCTTTCCTTCCCATATGGTTGTGGAAAATAACTTGAAAAGACCAAGTCCCAAGACTCAACAATCATACTGCCAATAAAAAGAACATAAATTTTTATTTTATTTCTTTAATCTGATTGTCATTAAGCCAGCCTGGTTTTTTGGACCTATTCTATGATTTTTAAGTGCTTGGGATTGGCAATGATGCTAATGTTTTAAGAAAAAAAAGATAAAGGGTCATAATAAAATTGCCTGTGTCTTTAAATAAAAGAAAATGAAATATAGTGATTGCTTGCAGAATACCAAAGGGTTTCTTTCTTAAATTTACAATTTGAAAGCTTAATTACGATAGTGTTCTTATTTATGCAGGGCTGATCAGAAAGTCTCCGTTGCAGAATAACTTCTTAATGTATACAGCATATCATACAAAAGTATGCAGTGCATCATTTACATTTTATTGTGGCTGTGGGGAAGGGTGCTGTGTTTTAGAGGGAAGTTGCCTAGGCAAGTAGTTACATGCAAGGACAGGCCTGTTAAAATTTCCAAATGAGATGGAATGGTGGGGGTGAGTGGTAACGGCTGTAACTTAAGAGTGATAAGAGTTTCTTGAGAGTAAAAAACCACACAAAGTGCCCATGTGCTGACACACTTTGTCTTTCCATTTTGGAAGAAAACTGAATTGGTTGCAGCTATTGCTTGGGACATCAAATAGAAGAAAGTTTTTTGTTATGATGTTATCATTTCCACAAAGCATTTAAGTTTTTATTTTTTAAGATTAACTTGAGTTGTATAAAAATGTGTTTATTTGAAGAAGAGATTACTGCTGGAAAAACTTATATCTCTTAATTAGAAGGAGTAGTTGTTTATAGGGCGACTATGAATAATCAGATTGTGTTACCCACAATGTATTGCTAAGTCACCTTGGATATTTTAGCATCTGGTATTTTCTGCAATTACATGAGAGACAATATATTCAATGTTAAACAAACATTTTGAATAAAAAATGTAACCTAGTTAAGTCTGATGCAGAGGCATGACAGGAGTATAGTACTAAAATGCTGTTTTTCCTATACCAGCTCAGCTTGAATTATACTATTGTATTTGTGGACCTCAGATTAGGTTAGAGTTGGTTTAACTTCTTGTTGTTGGACATTTTAGTAACTGAGTTGGTGATACCTGTGTTGGCCTCATTAGTTCTCATTTTTTCTATGGAACAATCAAAATCAGGTCCACTGTATAACTAAACAAGTGAAATAAAAGTTATTGGGATAGACACTGCCTGCTTACAAACTTCTCTCTGTTACTGGAGGAAACAGGCAGGAGCTCACAGTAGTAACATCTGAAAGAAACTTGACCTGGCACTGTGCAGGGAGCAGCCACAGATAGAGCATTTCATACTCACATGCATCATCTTTCTGGCTTTTGCATTTGTTTTGGGGTGAAGGTGGCAACTGCCCTGCTCCATTTTAGGCAGACCTGGGTTATGACCTTGGAGTCTGTCAAAGGGATGGAACATGGGACACGTTTGAAGGCATCCAAAATGGATCTCAGAAGCCATACTTGAGGCCTAATGTCCCTACATGTGCATTCATGGCTTCACTCACATGAGGAATTGTGTGGCTTCAGTGGGTAACGTCTTTGTTGTGTGTCAGCTCTCCAGGTGTGCTTACCCTTCTAATTCAAGCAGCATTTTCTGCAGAGCCAGCTAAGCATCTTGCCTGGATAAGGACATGGGTATTAGTAAAAGTAAAGCAACAATAAATAAATAGATACAGCTTTTCTTGATTTATTTCTTGTTTTATTTTTAGTTAATTTTAGCCTGCTCTCCGAAACATAGAGTTATTGTTATTTGTTCTGAGTGTGCACTGTCTCCTTCCACGTAGGCAAATGACTCAATGCTTTCTTTTATACAGTTGTCTTGAGAGGATTTTGCATGAGATACTGGACATTTTAACAATTAAAGAGTTCTTTTTAATCTTTTCTGTTGTCGAGTCACTTGATATTTATTAATCATAGTACTGGGATGAATTTACAGCTGCAGCCCATTTGTAAGAAATTTTTTTTGGCTGAATTTTCAGTAAGTATGTCTGTATACTACCTAATATAGCTTATTTTTTACAGAAGATATAATTTCTGTTTTGTGCAGACTTCTGGCTACCTCTCTCTGTAAACAGGCAACAGTCTGCCCTTTTAAAATATTTAATAGTGAACATTAAAAGAACTAATCTGTCTCTATATTACTGTGTGTGCAGTGGTAGCTTTTTGGTTTTCATATCAGTGTCCTTTTATCATAGCTGGTTTTATTTCTTCCCTCATGCTGTTTATAAAGGTCTACAATATCTGTAGGGCTAAAAGAAGGTAGGCAATGGAGACTTCTAATGTGTTAACAGCACTAGTGAAATGGAGCTGTGAACTAGGTATAACTGGATAGTAATTAGGAATAATTTGAATTTTTTAATTGTTTATGTGTGAGCAACTGAAAGGTAAATTAAATGAAGTGATGTGAATGCTGACAGATGTCTTAAAAATGAGGCTTTGTGGATCCCTCACCTCAGCCATAACCTTTCATGTTTTTCATCTGTTGTTCCTACTGCAGATACTGAAGGCCTGCTGTCTGACTGATAGAAAGTTTCATAACATGGTCTGAAGTGTAAATGGCATGGGGTGTAGTGGTATGCCTACATAAAAACACAAGGCTGACGTTCATTATGTGATATAAGGCACTATCCGAGGTTTGATTCGCCTTCCAACTTGGTATTTTTAAAAGGTGTATTTGCAAATGGAATGAAATTTGCTGTCCTATGAGCTGCAACTTGTTAGCATTCCTTTAAAAGTGTGGGCTTTTGGATGTTAGTGTGAGTAGATGGAGAACCCCGATGTGCTGGGGGCCGAGAAGTGGTGAGGTGTCTGGATGTGATGTGCAGTTGTGTGCAAGCCTGAGCATCTGTGTGTGCCCTCCTGCTGCCCCATCCTTGGTTGTGTGTGTTGGGCAGGGATGTGCTGGTGGGGTTTGCCTTGCCTTGAAACCAGGGCTGTGCTTTTGGAAGAAAGTTAGCCCTCATTACCGAGGGTATAATTTTGGTCTGAAATTAGCCCAGGTGGCAACATCTGGATTTAAATGTATTGGCTGAGGGGTTTCTCGTGTTGAGACGCTGTGATAGAGGCAAACCCTAAATTTGATAATTGCCTCTTTATTTTCTCATCAGTTACTTATTTTGGAACTAGCTGTAAACCTGACTTCAGAATTTATTGAGTCACTCCTTGCTCTATAAGAAGTACAAATGTCTAAGTGTTCCTCACTTGTATTGGAGTGTGGTTGTGACTGTTACCACATTTTGTTTGTCAGGTACTCACGTGTGAAGGCCTTTGTAGTTTTGTACAGCTAACATTTCTGTGAGGCCAGCTACTTGAAAGAAAGGCTTTAATGGAGAAGGATAATTATAGAAAGCAGGCTTAATCCTCCTTTACTGTGCTCAGAAATTTTGTGCTACTGAATATTTTCTCATTGGTGTGGCTCCTTTTCAGTGGCATGTGTAGCAGCTGACTAGAAAGTGATATTTTCAAATGTATATAATAATAAATGCATTTCTCCTCTTCCGTAGCCCCTGAACACATTTGCTGCTCGGTACAGTGCTGTATTCATAGCTTTCCCAAGGTAGTCTGACAGCAAGTAGATCCAGAATGGTTTCAAAATTCAATATATTCAAAGGGAAAAAAATCCTAGTAGGTTATTATGGTAGAAGAAGTTGTAACTTTATTCTCCATGTACCACTAGCAGTTAAAAACCCATCACACTAATCATATGTACTGAATTTTTATTTACAGATTAGGAGGCTCTACTTTGACATATGACTAGGAGGGAAGCCCCTCCCTTTAACAGTTGTATGTCATCTGCTTCAGAGAACTAATTACTTGGCAATTCCCATTTGATAATTCCCTCTTTATTTTCTGATGAGTTACTTAACAGTGATGAGCTTGTTGAGCAGAATACCGTGCTTAATCTGTGCTTCAGAAACTACAGTGTGGGCCTGGGGATATCATTGTTTCTGAAATGCTGTTTAGCCTTGCCATAGGAGCATTGAAACCACACTAAGATATGTGAACAGTTCACAGTTAACGATAAGTTGAACATGAGTGATGCACAGCATCGGCCAAAAAATACAGGAAGGGTTTACATTGCTGTTGCACTGCAAGCAGAATGTTAAATACATAGTTTCTCAAAAAAACCCCAAGCACCAAACCTAATATAATTTAGATGCTCAGAAGCAGAAACTTATGTCAGAGATATACCTTCTATGTATCATTGATCTTCTCCACTGAAATAATCAATTTAATGGAATTTTCTTTAAAAAAACCCCACTGTTTATTGTAAAACTATTTGACAGTTTAGCTGACTCCTGGTGCTTATTGTGTTCTTTTAATATGAGATACTTTAGAAAGTTTTTACTGTGTTTTCTCTGCTGTTACCTGTCTTATTCATTCTTCTCCACTTCCTTTTCACATTCTTTTACTCCAGTGGCCACAGCAACCCTTGTTCCTGGCTGGGGAATGCATTAGAAGTCTCACTGCTAATTACAGCATCACAGTGTTTCTAGAGGGTACCTAAGTTCAGCAGTGCTTAGCTACAGCACCAGGCAAGGGGATTTATGGGGTGAAATGACATCAGCCTGCTCATGACAGTCATGGTAAGGTCAAAGTGAGTCTCTCTTGCAGATCAGGAGTCAGATGGGTCCTGTTCAGTGCCAATGTCTCTGAAATCCAGCTATGCTATTGAATTTGAATAAATTTTTTTTACTGGTTTCAGTGGAGAAAGGTTTGTGCATCATCTGCAGTCACTTTGACTAGATGGTGACATTATTCTACTGATGCTGATACCTGAAGATTTTCATTGTAGCTGAGCCAGTACTATAAGCTGAGAATAGGGCTATTTTTTCCTTTACTGGAATAAAAATACAGTATTTTGTGTATTAGCTCACATGACATCGCATAATCAGGCTTGCTGATTTATTAGATATTCCCAATGATATCTCTTGCCCAGTACTGGAAGCTGTGTAACAGGATTGTTTTATCAATGAGAAAAAACTCATTTGTGCATAGTTACATGTGTTTTTGTAAAATTAATCAGAGGAACAGTAGTTTTATGAAACATATAATTCAGAACAGATTAATCTACTTTAATTGTGTCCGTGAAGTACACCAGCTATAAAATTTTTGAAAGGAATATTAATCAAGTTGATCAAAGATGACTTGAAGTACAGAATTCAAATATGAACACAATTACAGCAAATATACAGACAGATAGAAAGTAGCTTGGGAGATTATTTTAAAAAAATTAATACAAAAATAAGTCCCGTTTTCCTTTTTGGATTTTTTAAAAGAATACATCATGTTTTAGAAGCAAAGATGCAAAAAGAAAAAAACAAATACAATTTGAGATTTTATAAAATGCAGTAAATAAGCATTTTAAATAGCATAATAACACAAGGAGCCAAAACCTCACAGAAGGTCATTGAACCATTTTTCAATTTTTTAAAACCTATTTTTCATTCTATTTAATATTTTAATGACTCAAAGTGTTTCAGGTAGTGCTATATAGGCATTGCTGAAAATAGAAATCCTCTGTAAGAATCAGAAAAGAAATATGACTTTCTTAGGATGCCTCACCTGTGGTATGAAAGGTTTGCTTACACTGACAGGACTTGTCCCTTGACAAATTCTTCTACAAACCATTACAGCTTTCGTGGATGAACCTGCATCCTGAGCTGTGGTATCATATTTATTTTCCAGAGGCAGCCAAAGAGTTATTAGATGTTGATTTAGACAGATTTTCATCTGCCTGCTTCAGAGGTGTCTAAGATTGAACTTTAAAGTGTTTGGCCCCAGATGCATGGATACATGCCAATACTATTTCTATCAATAGTTATGCAAGTAAAACATTAACATATGAATGTTGTGACCATGATCTTCAATTAACACAAGATTTTAATTATATGCTAATGCATTAAAATTTGGCCTGAGGTTGAAAACAAAGAAAACTCAACTCACTAACATACAGTGGAGGTTTCCCTGTTGACCACTTCTGTTCTTTCCCTGGCACCAAATAAGATGGTACCTTCCCTCTACTTTATTATGAGGAGAGTCTGACACATCCTAGATACTGTGTTTCTTTCCCCTGGATTGTCTTTTCCTTTTCCCCACCACCTACCCTGTTAACATCACTCTTCTGTAAGTAACGCTTGCTGATGGACTAGCCAAGGATGACCTGGTTGGTCTGGTCATACGATTTGTGTTTGCATGTCCTTGTTTGCAGAACTGAGAAGCTGCTGCACCTCTTTGTTTAGGACTTGTCTGCTTCCTCTTTGAATCAGGCTCGAGTTTTACGTTTCCTTCTTGCCACTCTTGCTAAACTTTCTTGGATCTCTGCTGTGATCTGGCCTGATACTTTTGTTGTTAATGACAGTCTTGGAAATCACATGTGACTTCCTTTGTGAAATTGACAGTTGATTAATTAAACTGGGGGGAGGTAAGTGACATATGAGTATGTGTAACACATGTGTCCTGTTTTACAGGGTAAGAGGGTGATAGTGGAGCTTACAGTACAATAATCTATAGTTTAAAATTATACTATATGGTGTTTGGATAGCTCACAAATGCATTAGAAAGTGTCATAAAACAGATATGATACTGCAATACTTGAAGAACTGAAGGAGTAAAAGTCTGCATTTTGTTCCATATTTGCACAAGATGACAGTAACTCATTCTTGGTGCGTGGTCTTCAGGTGTGAGAGTGACACAACCAGCACGGATGCGTCCTGACATTTGTTTGTCACCACTGGTTTATTTTGATTGCACCTCAGTTGCAGATTCAGAGGGAATACGATGTGTAGTGACTGAGCAAATTAAAGTAATTCCTCAGTGAAAGTATGACATTTGTTACATGAGGTTACTATCCAGATGTTATCTGTTAGTGTACAGTGAGAAAGAGCCCTAAGGAAAATTGAGGTGGGTAGAAGGTAAGCATCTGAAATACATTAAACATCAGCAATCGAGTACAACCCTGTTACCTAAGGAGACAAACTTGGTGAATGTCATGTTGGCTGTATGGAATGGGAGAAATGCAAACTAAGACACACTTCTGCTATGTGTGCAGCTCTGCTATGAAGTGCGTTCATCTGAGCTGTCAGCTGGCTGGCTGCAGTGTTTGGTGCTGTTTATACAGCTCAACCAGGGTGTCTTCATGAAACCAGCAGTGCTGTGGAAGCTAGGCTGCAGCAACAGTGGTTTTATGCTGCTTTTATTTAACATGAAGGGTGCGTGTTGTGCAATGCACCGAGGTGCTCAGCCAAAGGCTGTGGTGAAATAAGGGGTCAGGTTCCCACCTCTTTTACTTACTTGGGTGGTTTCAATGGAGCCATGTGGGTGTAAATGTGGTGCGATAGAGTCTGGGGCCTTTGGCGTGTGTCTGAGCCTCTGGGCTCACAGCTGACGCAGGCAGGTCAGCACTGCTGATCAGACACTGTTTGTTTGGTGGGAGTAGAGCAGTCACTTGGCTTTTCCTTCAAGTGGAGAGGGACTGAAAGTTGTTGCTCAGTCAAATGTCATCAGTCTTCTTTCCTTCCTGTGCTTCAGGTGGATGTGTTGGTGAATAAGACTAATCTTTCTTTACATAGCCCAAACAATGTTTTGCCTTTTTATCCTTCTGTCCTGTTTTAACCATTTCCAGACTTCTTTCTCTTGTTGCTGGCCAATTAGTTTTTCTCCTCACCGCCTTCTCTACCAAGATTCTCCTGTGCTCAGCAGTTCTTACTGCTGCATATCTGACCTACTTGTACACATCTCCTTCACTGGGTTTATTACCGGCACAATACTTAGATTTTGTGTAGACCCTTTCTTCTGTTGGAATTCTGTATGTGTTTCTATGTGTCCAAAATGCCCTTCTGCTTAGAGTGTTTCAATACCTCAGTAGTTTTCTGCAGAAATGCAAATTTGAATGTTGTTTCATCTACCTCTCTTCCTTCCTAGTTTAGTCATAGCTGGTTTCTGAGCTTTGCAACCTCAATGATCTGTCTGGACAAGCCTTTCACTCCATACAGCCTTCCGCTTCTCCTCATGGGAAAAGACCATTATTTCTTCTCAGAAGCTTCTCTGTGGGTGCCTGTTTCCCTGGCTGAACATTGGATTTTCAGTCTGTGTGCCCCTGCCAGTCTTCCCTGGCTTCCAGCTGCAGTGTCTCTTCGGCAGACATCTTGCTTTTTAGGCTTGTCAGCTGATCTCTAACAAATCAGTAGCATATATTTGTTTGTAAAATGTTACATGCTGGCATTGTTAAAAAAACATAAACAATGAAAAACCACAAAACCAAAACTCATTCAGATATTTTATCTGTACCTGAGCATGAGCCTGGGTCATTTGCTCATAAAATAATGGAGAACCTATTACTTGATTATCATATCATGTGATCTTCTAATCAAAGGATTCTTTTACTGTATTAACAGCAATAATTCAAATTGTTAATGTAAATTTAAAAAAATGTAGTACCATTTTCATGTGTTGTACTGATGGGTCAAAAGTAGCAGCTTGAGCACTTTTCTTTGGGCTTCTTTATCATCACTTCTCATACTGTGACTCTGCTCTAGTGATAAAGTTCTATAGTAATAGGTTGTGAAATGTAAGTTAAATCAAAAAAGAATTTTTGAAAAGCACTTCATTCAGAAAAAGAAAATAAAGGTGACATAGTATGCATTTTGAGTGAGGTTCTTCAGAGCGGAAAAAATTCCTGGACTGCTATGGAGAAGTACAAGAATGAAGCACCCACCGAATGAGTGAAGTTCACTTAAGGTGTGAAGTGGAAATATGTAAGAGGGGTTTTTTAAGTGGTTTTTTTTTTTTTGTGTGTGTGTGTCAGCATGCTTTTGCCATGAACTGACTATTGGAATGATACTGTGGTTATAGTAGATTTTAAAAAACCCAAACAACATAATTATTATTTTGGTTGATAATAATTCTGGAGTTGGTATGTTTTCTCAAAAAGGAGGCTTTTGACTAAACAGAAAACCATCAAAAATAACTTCTATCTGGAAATTGATAACCCTTCTTATTATAAATAACAACAAAAAGATACAGACTAAGGGATATTAGAGGAAAATACACATTTTCCAAATTGATTTAGTCAGTGATTTTAACAATAGCTTGAGTATAGTTAGTTTCACTTTTCCTGTATGTAGGCAGTTTCTCAGTGTGAGAAAAACATCTGAAAAAACCCCCAACCTCATGGTTATAAGATTATAAAAACTGGTGCAGGGAGCTTGGAGGTATGAGTTACTACTTTTAAAGTCCTCTTTTAAAAACAACGCTAGACTCCATATTGATGGAGTGCTTTTAAAGGCAGTGCCCTTTTAATCAGCAAACAGGTCCTCTGTGCATCAAATAATTAAAAATAGAGCAAAGTTTCTGAACAAGGCGTCTGGCAGAAGCGTCTGTACTTCCATCTGTGCATGATTAGCAGAATGTTTCATGATATTTAAATAGCACAAGCTTTGCTCTCTTTTTTATTATTTGTTGTACTGAAGACCTGTTTGCTTGTTAAGTGGTCTTTTTTGAATAGTTACTGGCAAGGAATCAGGAAAGTGTATGAAGACATCTTGTACACACTGCAAATGCCAAATTGTCCCTTTTTTCAGATACACTGCCCTTACTATTTCTTTTTTTTTTGATTGGAGTTTTACCCCATCCCTCACTTGATGTTTAAATTTTCTTAAGGACCAGTTCATTTCAGAGGGAGCTGAGCAGGTATTTCTGGTGGCTGCCCGGGGACTGCAGCCTGAGCACTCATGGGTATTACTCTCCCTCGGAGGCGCGCTGCTGTGCGAGTACGCACCAGGGTGCACTTGCAGAGTACGTGTGTCGGCTCAGCTCTGCAGCTCCTGCCGGCTCTGCTGGGAGCCCTGCCTCTAATCTGCTGTGCACGCTGCTCTGGAGCCTTACCCTTTCATGGGGACGTAATCAGCCAGGCAACAGCTTTCCAAGTGCTTTTGAGGCCTTAAGCTGGGACTCTTCTTTGCTGGCAGTCATTCAGCATCGGATTGTGTACTCTTCGTCTCTGGCTAGCAACACGGCGCTTTGCAGTTGTAGCCACTGATTTCCCTCCATACTAGTAAAGATTTTGTGTGTGTGTTTTACAAAGGCCTGTACAAGAAGGTATGGAATGAAAAGAAGCCGCTGTCTGGATGCTGAGTGCATTGCTGTAGCTGGCTGAGGGCAGTTCTGTTATGTGCAATGCCCTGTTGTTGGGAGCCGGCAGGTTGGCAGGGAGCTGAGACGCTCGGATAGGCTCAGAGGTCCTTTATGGAGAGCCAGTATTCAGTCTTAGGACAATCTGTGGTGTTGGATGGGCATAGAAAATAAGAGCTTTTGTGGTGTGTGTAAGTGGTGTTTACTCTGTAGCTGGGCTTTTTGTTGCTGGGTTTTTCTTCTTGTGTTTGAGGAAAGCTGTGGTGTGTGATGTGTGAGTACTGACCTGGGTTGTCTCTTAACTTCAGCTAAAAACTTCAAAAGAAATTGTGGTTACTACTGAGAGCAAAGCTGCTAACCTGTCAACATAAATGTACAAACTCTGCGTGTTTGCACCTTAGAAAAAAACCACTGAAACACCTCGGCTGTGAAGAAAGAGTGTGCTATAAGCCTTCACACAGAGTTCACCCCACCTCACCTGGTTAGCGCTGTGTTACTGGTGTCCATTGTGCTGTTTCTGGCCCAGGTTCTGCAGAGCAGAGTGCTCTGCAGTCTCACAGCAAGTTCTCCTCAGCAGGCTTATATCTTACATCGTGAAGTTGTTGAGTTTCAGGGGGGGCAGTGATAGGACCACTTTGCAAATACCTGTCCATTGCCATCATTCAGCTTCTGGTCCAGGGAAGGCTTGAAGATGAATGAGTATATACAGAGAAGTACTGGAAAGGCAAGAGAAGGAGCAAACATGTTTCACTGTAAGAACTGAGGGTAACATGTGTGCCCATTCCTTCAGCTAAACCTCTCAACTAATGCATGAAGGAGTTGCACTCACATTTTACCCACACTGCTCTTAAAAATCAGTTCCCTTAATAATTGATTTTTTCAGAAATAAAAATTACTTCTAGAGCTAATTCTTGGTCAGTGCAGTTTGGTGGGCCTAATAGTAGCATCATTCCAGGAGCAGGAAGAAGAGAAAAGACTCAGGTTCATTTTAGAAAGATTCATGAAGTTGTGTTGGTAGGTTGGTTAAACTAAGCCAAGTTTTGTGTTTTGCTCCTAGTATTTGTTCTCAAAATATGCCATAATGCTTTTTTGGAACAGCTTCAGCATATCTTGTGAATGTGAATTAATTAACATTAGTATGAGTTTCATATTGTCCAACAGAACTTGGTTTTTTTGTGTCTTCTGTCATGCCCAAGGTGCTCCAAGCACTTTAAAATAATGGGTTCGGTTATAATAGTGCTAAGGCTCTGCAGACAAACAGCCATTCTTTTGAGTGCAAGGAGATCAAATTCAAGGATGGCTTTTTTGATAGGAGTGGGAAGAATACTGTTTGTGATGCTAGTAATACCCCTGGTATTTTTTCAAGAGCATTTGTGACAAGCTCTTTGTTTTGGTAGAGTAGATTTTACCGTGTATTACTAAATGTATAATTCTCAATGCACTGTAAACAAAGTGAAGAAGAATTGCAGGGCACATATTCAGAAGCTGTTGTTCACACCTAATTGTTGTATTTCTAGCCCTGACTATTTGACATCATGACATACTACATGAAAAATCTGGTAGCCCTTGATTTCCTGAAAGAAAACCAAGGCTTCCTTTTATAACCCTGCAAAAGTACATTGTATCTAAGCAGGTAAACTGGAATTCAGCCTAGGATGGTAGGATCCTGTTGATTTGTGTGAAAAATGATGGTTCTGTTAGCTGTCTGCAAGTCTCCGGAGGAGAGGGAGAGCCTTGTATCACTCAAAATCAATTCATTTCAGCTGGCTGGAGAGAAGTGTGGATAGCATCCAACATACAGCCATCTCCAAGTACAAAGATTATAATGGAAACGTTGATGACCAGTCAGTATTGATATATTAGGAAGTATTTATATAACTCAGTGTTGTTGACTACTGTAGAAATGTTGTCTTAGGCCCCATTCCCACTGGCGTGCCTCCTGTTGACTTTTGGAGTGTTAGGATCAGACCCCTTTGGCTCAAATTTGGAGTGAATTAAGACTGAAAGAAGCATGCATGTTCTGCAATCACCCTCCACTTTTGGAGGGGAGAATGGAGGAAATAACTGACTTGTGCAATGGTACCAAAGTTCTTTATGGCATCATCAAGCTGTACACTGAAAATAAAGCTTTTCTTAAGCTATTTGAGGTATTTCATTTTGATCTATAGCCTAGTGTTCCCTGTTAATGGAAGGCTCAGTGTGGTTTTTATGCTTTCCTTGTGAAGCTGTTCTCTGACAAGAAGAAAAATGTATCTAATTAGCACGCACCTTTCTGTATGTGGATTATTATGCATTCATTATTTTAAGTTGGTGCTATTATATGAAAGTTTCTCCAGAACTTTGGCAACTCGGTGTAAAGGAGTGACAGTTCAGTGCATTCTCAGCTGTGCAGCTCTAAATTATGTTGCTTTTGAAGACACCTACATGTTACAGTAAAAATACCCCTTATAGCCAAAGATGCGTGACCACAGTCTAGGTAATTACAAAAGAAAGAGATTCAACTAAGTACTGAAACAGGAAAAAAAAAGTAAAAAAATTTTTTAAGAGCAGTAGAAATGATGAAAGACAGAATTACTATTCTATGAATATTAAAAAAAAAAAACCCCAAACCCCACAAAGCTCAAGGTTTCACTATATGTAAAAGTCACTATCGGTTAGGGAATATATGTCTGAAATTCTAAATACTATACATTTGATTGACATTCAAGGCTCAGTTGTACTCCAGAAAAAGAACAAATGTGTAGCTTTGCTAGAAACAACGAAAGACAATTTGGGGAAATGCAGAAGTACTGCTAGAAAAGCTGAATGCTACATTTCTAAGTAAAATGCCATGTGACTAATATAAGTGCTCTTCTGTCCCAGATAGGGCTGCTGAAATTTTAAGCAGATAGCAAAAATTTACTGTTTCATATTTCATAGATAATAATTGTTCTGAATGCTTGAAATAATACAGGAAATGTAGTGTGACAAACTTGACATTTGAATATTAATATTGATACTGAAACAGTTCACCACGAAGAATGCCAGGGCTGCAGGAGGAAGGATAGCATTTTGATCAGATAAAGAAAGAAAAGTTATAAAGCCCTTCATATACGTTGAAAAAAAGGCCTTGTGAAAACTGTGACAAAATTACCTTTCAGGATTAGACATTTTATATCCTGTTTTGGTAATATCTCTGCAGGGAAAGTTGGAAGTAAAGAGATGTCTTTGCCATTTCTGTCTTCCCCCTTCCTCCCCTGCTTGCAGTTTGATGAAGACTATTTGAAATAAGGTTAAGAGTACAGGGCTACGAAGTGTTTTGGATTCACTTGTACAAATACATGAGTGAATGTAGGCTCAAGAAAAGACACATGGGCATGTATACTCTTTGGTGACCAGTCTCAAACTTGCTTGAGATGCACTGTAAGTTATCCTCTGTAAAGTTGAGATCTGGCAACAGGTTGCTTTATTAAAGAGAGGCATTTCTTTCCTAAACATAAAATAGTGCTGACAGTCCCTTTTTCTTAAACAGGCATGCTTGCTCTCCCACACCTGTGTGCACATGAGTGTGTGCACACTCCCTTACTATAAATTTGTTATGGCTTGCTCGATTTTTGTAGTTATGTGTGGTGAGACCAGGAGAACACAGCCCTTCGTGTACAAGTAGGTTTCAGCCTACCTACGTGATGAAGCCCAAGGACTGTCCCCTCTTTGCATTCACAATGTCCCTCAAAGAGGATACAAAATAAAGATTAGACTGGTGAAGAGCTGATGATACTTTGCAAGCAGAAGAGGCCAGCCTAAGGCAAGCCCACGGAAGGAGCAGGAATGTTTCTGTTCTGTCGCTCTCTGCAGTGCAGTGCTGGTGTGGATGTGCCCCACTGTTGATAAATCTCTTAGTGGCTTTTGGCAGTTGTTGTGTAGATGATTTGGTAAGTCACTTAGCTGGTTGTAGTATTGATAGGTACATTACTTTCCAAAATTCCTTGTCAGTGGAATAGCTTTTTGGCTTTGTACTGGTAGTATAGGTTGCACCAGTTTGATTTTAGCTGTTTAGCTATATGCAAACTAGTTAAAAGCGTTTTATTTTTTGGGACAGGAAGGAAAAGTTTGTCAGCCTCCCTTCTGAAAGTGTTTTGGTAGCTGTGACCACTTTTTCCCTTCAAAAATATATCTTGTTCTTTCAGACTCTCATTTTCAGATGTGATTAATGGTAATTTTTATCTTTAGAATGCAAATGGAATTTTTAGCATACTTTTGCACTGTATAATGCTTTCTGCACAAACTGCTTACCAGACAAATTAAAAAGACAGGTATGTATTTAAAAACCAACCAACCTAAAGCAAAGTACATTTTACCTTCTGAAATATTTATATACTTGTAGTTGTAGGTGCTGCAACATATTTATGTGGAAATGGCATCATTCTGCTTTGCCAAGTGTAAGTAGCTCCCTTTAGCTGTGGGTTGCTGCTGTAGGCAGGAGGAAATGTTGGGCAGTTTGCTGGAATGACGGCAAAGCCTTTGTGTCTCAGTGGGGGTAACCTACATGGGAACAACCCCTCTGAGGTACCTTCTGCAGGGGGCTGTTGCCTGTTGGGGAATCATAGATCCCTGGCAGTTGTTGGTATTCCTGTAAAAAGGGTGGAACAACGGCACTTGTATTAAGAAATGCAAATCCCCTGCTGCTGTGTACAAAGCAGGCAGACTCCTGACCCCTCAGTGATGCCAATGGCATTTTAGCCTGCCCCGGTGAGTTGTTAAATTCGTTAGGCACAATCTCATTTTCACAAAGGAGACCTGGACTAAGGTAGTAATGCATTGGAGATCTTACTCTCCAGGGCTGTGCAGTTTGTAAGGTGATTCACAGCATGTACAGAAGGAATGGAAAATGTTATCTTAGAAGCATTCCAGTGTGTTATTTTGAAGGCATTTTGCCCAGGCACAAATGCTGGTGATTGTATGACAGCCTCTAGAGCTACAGAGTGGAAGGTGAACCTCCTATACCTCAGGCTAGGCTGTAACTAGTAAATGACATTTTATTCTGTGGCTAGCTATTCACCTGACTGTTCGACCTCTGGTCTAAATAGAAACCAAGAAAATACTTCTGAGACTTTGGCCTGTTACAATATGGGTTGCTGCTGCAGATGATTATATAGATCTATTTTACTGCCTGTTTCCCATGCCAAAATTTAGAAAAGTGTCTTGATTTTGAACTGCCCAGAAACACAGCCCAAAATGGGAGTAATCATACTGAAACAAATTACTTTTTTTTACATCCTGTATTTCCTCTATTTCTTCAATTGTTTCTGAGTATCATCTACTTATACTGCCAGTGATACAATAATAGGTTCAATTAACTTTTAAGAAAAATTATAGTATAGTTGCTCAAAGGAACATAGAAGTAAATTGTTAAGATAACATTTATCTTCTGATTTAGTATCTGTACCTGCTTCCTTGATGTTAGTGCAAATTAATGAAATTAGGATCATACCTTTAAAGAAATAGGAACAATTAAAAAACCCCTGAACTCCAACAGTTGTATGTTTGAACTGACCAACATAAAAATGTGACTGAAAAATTGTGACATAAGCCTAAATGTCAGCTAATTGTTATGGTGAATGGAATAATCTTCCATGGAGCTGTGAGTGGCCAACGTATTATTGTGCATAGGGGCCCTATTATTGACAGAGCATATGGTAACGCCTCCAAAACATGCCATATATAATATGCTTTTTGTACTGTTGTTTAAACTGCATTCTAAAGTGTAACTGGGGATATAGGTAATCTTAAAAAAAAACATTTTGTGCTGTGGTATTTGCTAGCATTATGGTATATGGCCAGGATGTACAGTAGATATTCAAATCCAGTATGCTGCAGAATCTGTAAATTTGCATGTTAAAATACTTGTTATTTCTGGAAATACCCTGAGGTATAACTGTCCACAACCTTCCTCTTCTAAATTATTATTAAATATTTTCTTTCAAAGCCGAATCTTTAGCCATTTGGAGTATGAATTTCATAGCTAGTGATTTTAACATCTCATAGTCAGGACTGTGACCCAGAATTTTTTTTTTTTGCCATTTTTGCTGTCCTTTTGATTAATATGTGTGAAGTACCAAAGCCTGTGTACCTCAGTGCTGTGCCCCCTTGAGTGCAGTTCATTGCCCTGCCTTTTGGAAAAATTGAGGAAGGGCTCAGAAGAGACACAGGCAGGGCCAGAGAGCCTCATGCAGTTCAATCCAGAGACAATTCTTCCTGGCATCACTTGGCTAAGGAGAGATAAATTGCTCATGCTTCTTGTCAGAACTGTGTAGTTACATGTGAACCCTTGGGAGTAGGGGGTTCAAACCTGGGAGATGTCCTTCCTGGGGGGGACATTTTGGAGCCTCTAGGAGTTGGATCATGGGAGTGCTGGGGCTCTTTCAAATTGTGAAAGCTAGAGCTTCACCTGCCTGTGTGCTGTTCAGAGATAGGGAGCTGCCAGGGTGCAGGTGACCAGATTTTAATTTTTCCTGCCTGGCCCTGCAGCAGCTGCTCCTCATGGGTTTTTTTCTGCTGCTCTGTGCTGCTGCAGGGTCAGGTTTATCCTGAGAGTATATGCTTGTGGGTTCTCCGTGGCAGTGGTGCAGCTGAGGTATGGGGTTGAAAGAGGAATGAGGAGTGTGGGGGCTGCCTGTGAACCTGCTCATCTTCTGTACAGTTTCAGGAGACCTGGAAAATAAGGCAATTAATTGCTAAGTCTGGAGTTTGTTTAAATGCAACTCAAATATTGCATACTGTCTATTACCTAAATTTTTCTATCCTTTTCGAACGTTGCCCCTTAGGGATAACTGGATACAAGTGTTGCACTGCGTGTGCATAAAGGCAGGAATGTTCCTACAGGCTGCTGCAGCCCTCGCTGAAGGTTATGAGTGGCAGAGTGTTGGTTTGCAGTATAATGGTGGTTTTTAGTTTGTACTCTGTGGTGGCAACAGTGACCAGTGACTGTGGTCTGAACCTGTTGACTTGGAGCCTGCCTCTGAAGAGCAGGGACTCAGGAAAGCAAAGCTGGCTGTCAGCTGGTGCAGTTGTTCTATAGTGGGTTTCGCTTTTATCAGGAAAACCTTGCAAGTGGGAGAAGACTGAAAGCTTGCTTGGCCTTTCTGCAGATGAAGAGAGGTCATAAAAGTTTGATTTTTTTTTTTGGGATGCCAGTTGTTTTTTAGAATACTAATTTTACTGTTTCATTTTTATGTAATTTTCCCTGGTTTTTCCCTGTCCATTTTGAGTCAATTAGCACTTCTGTTTTTCTCTTTGACTATATGTGCAGTTGTTGATATCCAAAATTCTTTATTGATCTAATAAAGTAGTTGAATGAGCTGACTTTGAAAGTACAATAGGATAGCTAAGTGAGTCTATATAAAAATTAATGTTTAACAGAGAGCATCTTTGATAAAGTTAGCAAACATTCTCTGAGCAGTGTTATAGTTATGGCTGTTTTCAGAGAACTTGAAAGCCTTCTGGAAAACTCATCCTGTGGCATAAAACGTTTTCTGTTTGTTTCGGTTATGAAAGGGAATAAAGTGTTACTGTTGGTACTTGTCAGAATCCATTCATTTCTCATACCTTGTAGTAAATGATAACACTCCCCTTCCTATTTTTGAGATACTGAAACATGGAAGTGAAAAATGCGTCATTTAGTTATTGAGATATAGGCAAATAATGATTTTTTCCCCTTTTCTTGCACTATTTCTGATTGCTCTTTAAAAATTCCACTGCACCCCTGGTAGGTGAAGTGGTATGGGCCTGAAACAGGAGAAACCATTCCTAAAAGTTCAGCCTGGCTCCTATCTGAGTGTGCTGCCAGTCATGCTTCATTGCGGATCCACATCAACCCACTGGTGTGATAACATGGAATGAGCTGCAGTCATCCAAACCTTTGCTTCATCTTGAGCAGTCAGGCTGGCAAGAGTGGAAAATGCTCCTCAGCAGCAGGTTTGATGCTTAGGAAACCTGATTTAGGAGTAAATTCTTGCTCAGATGGGGACAGCCTTGCTCCTGCCCTGTGCCAGTGGTGACAGAGGAGGAGCAGCAGGCCATGCCAGGCTGGGTACCCCTGGCATGGGCCTTGCCCACACGTGGTTGCACGGAGGGGCCCGACAGGGGGTTTGCTCACGCAGAGCTCTTCATGCTGGGACTCATGGAACCTTGCTGGAGTTCATCTGAACAGTGTAATTAGTATCATTTTAGCTCCCAGTCAGCTGTAATAGGTACCAGGAAGCCACTTCTCCCTGCATAACTTATTAGAAAAACTATTTTACTTTCCTACACGTATGCCTTATATGGAAGAATAGGTGGTGTGGTGTTTTGTCAGGAGACTGCATGAACTGTATTTTCCAGTGTCACGACTAACAACTGTAAAATTTGCATGAAAATGCCTGTCCCAAGCATCCTTTAGGCCAGCTAGGGGAAAGTATTGCTGGGTGTGCAGGGTGCTCATACCTGAGCTCAGGGCAGATGCCTACTCTGGTCCTCACTGGCGTCAAGGGAGTTAGTGGTTGAACTAGGGAAGCTGATCTGGGCAATCTTCCAGCCTGAAGGATGTGAGGCAGAAACGGATGGGAGGAACTGTAAGTGATATGAGGGAAGCAGTAGGCTAGGAGAAGAAGGGTCCAATAAAATCAAGTAATAAAACACATCCATAAAACTGCAGGACCTGAAGTTTGAAACAGTAGCTCTATGCTTACATGCTTGGCACAACTTTCATTTCTAATTTGTCTGCTTCCTTCAGGCTTCCTCTTGCCAGAGAGGTGGTCTGTATGCTCACTGTCTGCAGCTGGAGAGTCCCTGTTCTGTTCATGCCAGTGGTGATAGAGGACCACAGGGAGATAAGAGTTTTCCCTGTAGCAGTCACTGCTCTTGGGTGGGTGTGTTTGGCTGGTTTTCCAGATCATAGACTTCAGGCAGTAAGGCATTAGAAATATTATAGTCTATTAAATGTACTGTGGAGCATTTGGCTGTACTAACTGCTGCTTTTAATAGAGCTCAGATCTGACATTTTTGGGACTGAGAGGGTTTGGATGTAAACTTTGTTAAATTGGTTTTGAAAAAGGAAGTTCTTTCATGGCTTTGAAGGGAAAAAATACGAAGACAGAACTGCAAGTCTCTTCCTTAAATCAAAGTTTTCTGCCTGAAACGGGAACAGCTCAGCAGAACAGTTTAAGTAAACATGGCCATAACTGCTTATCTGAGACATTGGCATCCTCTCTTCTTACTGTGTTACTTTTTTGTGGTATCCTGGCGTCTCTCAGTCACTGATGTGTTTGTTCTCACAGCACCTCCTTTGTAGGCATATACTTTTGTGTCCATTTGATAGTTGCCACCAAGATTTGAGGCTTTATCTGAAGACCTTGCTCCAGGAGTGTACGTTTTCTACACCTATACAGATGAGATTTTGGAACTGCTGTCTGAACAGTCCTTCCTGCCTCCAGCTCTGAATTTCTCTCTGTCTCTGTTGTGGCTTCTTTATTTATCAAGCAGGGGAAAAAACAGAGGCAACTGTTTCTGAGTCATCCCAAGTCAGTGTTCAGCCCAGGACAGGATAAATCTAGGCCAGTGACAGCTGGTGTACAGTTGTAGCCTATGTGGGGGGTCAGTATAAACACTGGGAGATTTGCTGAAAATTACATATATATGTGAGAGTGCAAGGAATTAGGTACCATACTCTAAAGCTGGTGCCTGAGTATTGGGATCATGAGTCTTCTCCTAGGTAGGAAAAATGCACCATATTGTGAGAATGACTTATTGATACCTAACATTACAGCTTGGGTGGGTTTTGCCTGTGTGTGTTAAAATAATGTAGACCCACACTGGGTCTTTTATCGAGGAGGCATTGCCACATGCAAGTAAGTTCTGTGCACTCCAAGTTCCTCCACTGTATCATTGCTTGAAACTTCGTTATTAAAATTAATTTTTTAGTTAATGCTTTGCTCTTAAGACCAACTTCTAAAGAAACAAATTTGTTTTAATTTGTACATGAACAACAAGAAGAATGTTTTAGTTATAGAATGTAGGATTGTAATTTATTTGATATTTGGTCTAGTAAAGTAGGAAATTGTAATGTTTCATAGAGTACTTCTGTGTGTTCTATAACATCTTCTTCAAAGTAATGGAAGAATAAGAAATGAGAAGTGAGAGACGCTTTGTGTTTTTTCATGGGAATGAATGTGTCTGTACATTTTTGAGGCTCTAGTATAAGTTCTTCCTTGTTTTGGTTATGTTACGAGGAGTAAAAGCAATTGAAAGAAGAAAAAGTGGAAAAGAAGACTTTGCCTCTTGCTTAGTTTTGTTGTAAATCAGACCACAGTGTATCAGGTCATGGGAAGTGATCTCAGCCATATTTTTAGTTACAGTTTGAAAAATGTTTTGTCATGCAATAGTGCCCAGAGTTTTAAAGCTAGTACACATGCAGATGTAAGTATATTGCACTGCCAATGCCAATCTAGTACATAAAGAGCTTCACAACTGTTTGGATCTGCTCTTCTTTCGTAATGGGCTGCAATTTGTTTACTAATGCTTGAAAGCATGTACACATCAAATAAATCTCTGGTATTTGGGCCGTAGTGTACCAGCATTATGCAAAGGGAAGATTAACCACACTCAGTATTAAGCTACGATCCACTTCACTCTTGATTCCTCACCATAGTAAATCAACCAAACCATCAAAGAACAGAATTAGTGGAAGGGTTCCTCAGACAATAGATTTATTTCCATGTTTATTTGTATTATTGTTAAGAAAAGGGAAATCAGCAGAGCAAATCTGCCTGGGGCTCAGGGCATTATAAATTAATCAAAAGACATGAAGTGAACTTTTGGGTGTGGAAAACCAGCACCAGATGCAAATGCTACATAGCTGCATCATATGGTGTGTATGGTGTTGCTGCAACAGAGAGCAACACGCTTGCTTTGACTGCTGCTGCTCTTAATAGATAGCCTTTAGCAAGCAGTATATTGGCAAATCTGACACAGAGCGAATTTGCAACATTGACTCAAAAGACTTTCCTAACACGAAGCATCTTTAATGCATATCATTTTAGCTCTTTCCTGTTTTTACTCTGCTCTCTTTCAGTGAAAAGGTCAAGAAAAGCAGTAGCTCAGTGGCTGAATTTTTCTGAAGTGCTTTACAGCAGGAAAAGTGGGGAAACCTTTTAAAGTGGTATCTTAATCAGTAAGTTAAACCTTTTTTTCTTCAGTTAATTAATTAATTAATTTTCTTTTAGTGTTTTAAAATCCTGTATATCAGAATAATTATAGTCACTTATAAGGTGTCCCCAGGCAGGTGTGAAACTCCTCATCCCCACTTTGGCTTTCCCCCTCCCCCAGAAGTAGTCTTTGCCAAATGAAACCTGTCAGCCCACTTTGGCAGATACAGAAGTGTGCAGCTGACTCAAACCCTACCACAACGTGACTGTCCATCTGCCCCAGCTGGGGCTGGTTGCTGCATTCCTGTTCAGAGATGTGCACTATCGAGTGCGCGCCTCTTTCTTCGGCACTTGCCCTGCACGTGTGTGTGCGTGCACCCACACACTTCAGCAGTGCCCCCCCTTTGTACTCAGAAAGCCATCCAGCTGCAGTAATGAGAGATTTTTCAGAGACCAAAATGGGAACTTTTTGGGTTTTCCCCTACAGCAATAGCATAAGTATGTTTGATGTCGCTACCACTATCACTATAACAAATAAAAGAGAGAGGACTGTATTAATTTTACAGTAACAGATAGGGAGGCACTCAGGAAGATTTTCTTTAATGTAACTAGAGGTTCAGTTAGTGCTGCTGCCTTACGTTGATTTCAATAGAAGGTCAGAGCTGTAAAAAGTTTAGTGCTGAATATTCAAATTTAATTTGTAGCATCAATTTAGGATGGCTTATAAGTTTAACTAGCCTTAAGGGTGCTAAGTACTTCCAGCTGAGGCCAGAAGGAATTTCAGCTGGTCAGCAGTTCCTGTGATTTGGCCTGATGCTACTTACTATCATTTTCTTGCACACCTGATATTTCTGCATTTTTTTGCAGGTATGAGTTTCTTTGCTCACTTTATGCCTCATTTTGCTAACTCTTCTGTTCTGGAAAATTGGCAGGATGACAGCATGCAACTCCCTCATCCTTTTGTGTTAGGGCTAATCCTCAGGTTTCTTTCTGATGTGTCTCCAGAAATATGTATTCAGCTGAGGCTGAATGCTGATTTGATTTGTAATACTAAAATGTGAACAGTGCAGATCACTTTCTGTATATAAAAAAAAAAAAAATAAACACATTAGAGGTGTATATGAACAGTTTCAGAGTTTTAAACTCAGTCATATAAAATACGTTTCTAAAATACAGATGTACTTTGGCACATGACAAAGTACTTTGCTGAATCTGGATGTTTGTCTTTGCTTTGTAAACTTGGAACTTTACAATTAAGAACTAGATGACTGATCACTTAACAGGTTATGGTATTTTACTGCTCTGAATTGTGCTTTGGCATGACAGACAGATTTTTATTTTGATTTCAGATTATATGACTTGTTTTTACTTCTTTTTTTTGCTTACCATATGATTTAATTAAAGTTTTGTTGCAGTGATTGACAGTTGCTTTATTTGATACCTGTTTATAGACATTTATTCATTACTTTTTCAGTGTACTGATATTTGTCAGAAGAGAATGGTATTATTTCTTTTGTCAATGAAAATGAGGCTATAAATTACTGTAATTTTGGGATACATTTCTGGTATGAGCAAACAGTATTCCCTTGGTGAGTTTTCTGCTGTGGAAAACTAGGTTATGCATAATATATTTTAGAAAAGACCTGTATTCCTCTGAAGAGGAATGGCATTGTGCACATCTTGGAAACAGAGAAGAATCTAAATGTATGTATAGTCTTATTCAAAGTATAGAAGCATCTGCAGTGTTGTTCCTCCTTGTTCACAGGGGGGACTGGAAATTATTGGTTCTGGGTTCTGCTTGTGATAAATAAATAATTTTTTTTTAACCCCTCTTTTGTAGGACATGGGGTGAAGGGTTCAGCTTTGAGCACCTCGGTGCAGTCACCTGCCAGGTTCTTCCCAGAGCTGCCACTGGTGCAGGTGTGTTAGGTCCCAAGGTGACGATACCCACAGTCACCAAAGATCAAACAAAAGTCACACAGATGTGTCACACAAATGTGTGACTTTGTATTTTACTGACAAGTACAAAAGGAGTTTGCAGGATTACGACGCGAGTACGCTGTGGGAGTAGGGAGGATATGATGTATTCTTCCCTGCTAAAATCATTGTGTTAACGCTCTTGGCACCATTGCTGAACTCCACAGTAACTTGCGGTGTACATTTTAAAAAGGCACCGAACAGCACACACTGTTTAATTCTGTGCTCTGTTACGCAACAGAGCACGATTGCCTCAGTGAAGCACATCTGCATTGCGAGAGTAAACTCTCCTGGGAAGAAAGTGCATCTTCCACAGAAGTAGGAGTGAGGCGTGGGCTGGGCATTGCTATTTTGGCAAGCAGAGGGAGCCAGTGTTGGAAAGCTGCCTCACCTTTCACTTTTCATGGAACTTACTCTTTCTCCCTGTTTCAGGCACCAGCCACTGCCACTTGCTTCTCTTAGTGGTGGCATGGGGATGGGGATGTTTTCAGTGGTTGATTAAAAGCATTTATCAGGGTTTTGGGAACCTTGGTCTTTGCTATCTGTCAGGTTTGTTTGTGATCCTTGAGCAGAATAGGCTGTTAGGGAGCAATAAAGAATGCACTTTGGAAAAACATCTGGAAGAGCTAAGAAAACATTTTGGTTTTACTAAAAAAAGCCAAACAAAACCACACCTATGTGATAGTATCTTCTTTAACTGCTAAGTCGGCAGCAGTTGATGGAAGGCACAAAATTCCTGTAACTTTCGTATTGTGTTTCAGTTTGCTTCTTCCAAGTCTCTCATTTGCTTGAAGCAAAGTGAAGCTCCTGCTGTCTCAGTTCTGCTGAAGTTCTTCCTGTCATCCTAAGCTTGGTTATCAACCCTCCTTTTTCTCCTATCAGCATGCATTACATTTTTATGGCAGTGTTTAGCAAAGACTTTCCAACAGTGCTTATGACAGTGTAATTGGACCCCTCTGTCTGACTGAAATTACTCCCTCTTTAATGGGGGGCTCTGGCTGCTTTCTAACACAGCTTTCTTTGAGGCAGGCTGGATGTCTAGTTAACTGGTCTGTAATGTGGGTGCACAGCATTTCACCAGGCATTAGTCAAAGTAGTTATTCATGGTTTGCTGTTGAACTGCAAGACTGGAGTGAGTGAGATTCCCCAGGGGTCTGTCCTGGCTTTGGTAATACTCACTGTTTTCATTATTGAAATGATTGATGGAACAGAGAGAGCAGTTGTTAATTTTACATAGGATAAAAAGTGTGAAGGGGCGCTGCAGACTCGTTGGAAGGCAGGATTAGAGTTTTGAGCTGCCCTGGCTAACAGGAGAAATAGTCTAGGAAAAAACCCTGAAAAACAGCCAGGATACAAACATAGAAGTGCTGTAGAGAGATAGAAATATCCAGTTGCATGAGACAGAATGGGGCTGACTCAGTAGTGGTTCTACACAAGAAGGTCTCTGAGCTGATGCTGGGCTGTATTGGAGTAGCAGTTTGGCCTGGTTTGGTTGAGTAGGGTGGTAAAAAAACCACAGCTGGTTCGCAGACCAGCAGAGAAAACCAGCCTGTGACACATTCTTCTCTCCTCTCCCCTGGCACCTGGGCTGCCAGTGCTCTGCTGAGTGGGCAGCTTTTCTTTTGATCCCCTGCCTGCTTTGGTTCTGACCCTGGAGCTGGTGACCATGCCTGTACGGAAGTGTCCCAGCTCAAATCCTCCCGGGCCTGGTCCATGTGCGCAGGACAGCGCATCTGAGAGGGAAAGGGGTCGCAGACCTGATACTGTGGATGTCATACATTCATAGAAGGAACAAGGGTTCCCCATCCCCATCCGTGTTGCTCAAAAAAGCACTGTTTTAGGGTGTGTAAAGAAAAGACATGAAATAACCCCTCCACTCCATTCAGTGCTTGAAATGGCTTATCTAGTTTGGGGCACAACACCGTCAAGAGCCAGCCAGCTGGGTGGTGTCCAGGGAGAAGGCAGGAAAAATGATGAAAGATTTGGAAAACATGACCTGAGAAAGAAGATGAAAGAATGGGGATTGTTTAGTCTACAGGGGACAAGGCCAGTAACAGACGTGATAGTAGTGTTCAAGTATGTGGATGGTTCCTGCGGGGAGGAGGGGAGTAAACTGTACTGCCTGATTGTTTGGGGTTAGGTCTAAAAGAAATGGGCTCAATATGAAGGTGGCAAGACTTAGGTAAACATTTAAGAAAGCTTTGAAATTATAAGGATATTTTGGTCTTGCAGTTATTTGCCTTTGAGGAAGCTGTGTAAGTATCATCACTAGAGGTTTTTATAAAACAGACAAACCTCCTACGGGAATATTTTGGGCATTGCTTTGGGAAAGGAGGTGGAATATATGCTTCTGAAGGTCGTTTCCCAGGAAATAATGAAGAAATTTTATTTATTTATTTATTTATTTTATTCTGTGAACTTAGGTAATTAGGTAATCTAATAACCCAGCAAATAAGAGATAGTGGCAATTCATTATTGCAACATACCAGTGGTAAATAGACAGCTCACAAAAACCAATGATGATGATACCCTTCTGCTCTCTGTTCCAGTTTAAAAAAAAAAAAATTTGAGCAAGCTAATTTTACTGGAACATTTCAAAAGGCTGTTCCTGTAAATATCTTACTCTATAGAGAAATAGAGGAAGTGATGTTAGTTGACTTTGCTTATTGAAATATTGTGCAAACACTATCGGTACCTGTTATTGATTGTACATAGCACAGCCATAGTAAAGCCAGCAGTACTTTATAAGGCACAGGAGCTAAACTGGAGCGAGGTGTTGTGTTTCCAGTCTTGATGTCTGTGCACTTATGTGCTTCTTTTATGTGGAGTAGGGAGTAGGCCGAGAACTAAGCTTTAATTACCTCATTGCTATCTATAAACGAGTTACTCTCCACTGTCTTGTTACGTTTAGTGCCTTGAGAAATGCCTTGTGCTCTCCCTATGGATACTTTCCTCCCTTTTTTCTTCAGTGGAGAATCCCTTCTATGACTTTGAAAGTTCCTGCAGGTCCCCTGAAGTCTTTCAACTCCATTTCTGCTATAGGACAAAAATGTACTTTTCTTTTTGAAATACAGTTTCCCCTGTTCTTGTCACTATGCGTGACAGGGAAGAGGCGGTCCCATGTGGTGCTATGATGCATGAGAACAAGCTGGGCAGTGGAGTTGCTACAGAACACCCTTAGGAGTATTTCCCGAGTTGGGAGGGCCAGTTTGCATCCATGTGAGAGCAGCCAGGCTCCTTGTGTCATGCTCAGTGCAGCCTCTAGTTTGACAGTCCTGAGGGATGTTCTGTCACCCTCATCCTGGGCCTAGGAGCACTGGCAGAGGATGGTGCAGAGTCACCACGTGCCCAGCATGGATTTAGCAAGGCTTATCGTAATCCTGGCAGTATCCACACTAACCCTGGGCAGTCAGACATCACTGTGCGTTAGTGTCCCTGGCCCTGCAGCTCTGGCCTCACAGTGCTGTGCCTACGGCAAGAGATCTGCTGCTGAGCCACTCCTGGTGCTCCTGCTCCTGGAAGAGTTGCCCTGAGCACCCAAGAATTGCTGCTCATTATCTCTTTGCAAGAGCTTCCTCTTCCTAGTCTGCTGCTATGCAGGTCTGTGTCCTGATCGAGTGTGATAACAAAATGAGGGCACGTACTCACACGTGCACATATGTGCATATATTTTAGTCTCTTGCCTTTTTAAATATGGAATAGCAGTGTGCACTTGTCTCTGTCCCAGTGTATGTGCTTTGCATCAGAAAACAAACGTTCTTCATGATCTTGAGTGTCCCATCTCATAAGAAATAAATCAGCACTGCTCTTCCTGCGGAGGTTCTTCAGGGGATTTAAACTCCTGATTTCAATTGTGACTAAAATCAGCAATCAGGAGAACTTTAGAGAAATCACCAGCTTCTAAATCTTGCTTTGCATTTACTCTTCTTAATTAAAGTCCTTAAAGAAGAGAATGCTTTCAGTACTTGAAATAATTTCATATATCTTTTTTTAAACTTGTACTACATTGTATTTCTACAGATGTTCTACCACTAATCTGCTCCAACGTAGATTTCTGTGGGCCTCTAATTTGTCTATATTTTTTTTAAATCAGGGTGTGCTTTCTGTTCACTGTTGCCTAGATTAGATTTTTTCATGCAACTTGTATCAGGCTATATTCACATTAAAATAAACGTTCAGCAAAAATGTCCAAAAAGGAGATTCTGAAACATTTCTGTCACACAGCTAAATGCTTCTTTAAAATAGGAGATGAAAAATAGGAGGGGAGAAGAGAAAAAAATTGAACTTGTTTTGCATTAAAATTAAGTAATTTTAAAAGGAACTGTTAATTCTAGTTATTAAGTCAAATTTGGTTTTTTGGTCACAGTATCTTAGATAAGAGTTTTGGGAATCATAGATCTTGAACTCTTGCATATCACTGCTGTTAAGAAATTATTTTAACTCCTATTTCCTTACATCTACAACTTCCAGTTTCTTTCTTTTGTTTGAACCAGCTATATAACTTGGCCTGCTAAATGCAGTGACATGGCAGATACCCTCTCTGGCCTGGCAGAAGACTTTGCTGCTGCAGACTGCTGCAAGCTGTCTGGCAGGCCTGGTTTAAGAAGTGTAGTCATTAACTGATAGCAGTTTTGAGGTTTGATTTTCTTTGTGACTTCAGCAGGAAACATCCTTCTCTAGATGTTGCTCAAACAACAACCCTGAATTTGAACCGTTTCAATAGATACATTTGAATGTAATATACATTGTCATAATCTGGTTTAGAATATGTCTTAATTTACATACATAAGTGCATGAGAATGAAATCACTTATATATATTAGCCTGTATGCAGAAGATGGTGACCCATCTCCACTGTGCCCAGAGTGGGAGAAGAGGGTTGTCTAGCAGACTTAGGAGAGGAACAGAGCTTGAGGCTTTGCTGTTGTGTTCCCAGTCACATTCTTGGATCTTGCAAAAGTGACTGTCTTTTGAATTCATCCAGCTGTAAATGAGGAACTGAGACTGAAGACTGTTGAGAGATTTTAGGAATAAAGTTAGCAATTTTGTTTTCTGATATACTACATAATTTCTTCTGGGAAAAGGCTGTGATGGCTCTTGGTCCCATGGGTGGCAGCAAGCTCAAGGCACATATGGATCAAGTGTGATAACACTGATCACTTGTGGAGTCTGGCAGTTTTCTTCTCGGAGAGCTTTGCAAACACGAGCTGGAAGGAAAGATACCGGAAAAACTAATTTTCTTTCTCTAGTGTGTATAGAAAAGCCAGTTCTTGGAAACTGAGGAAGGAATCAATGATGTGGTGCTGAGATAAATCTTCAGAGATGGGCATGGGTGGAGTATTGGGTCATTGCCCCTCTTCCATCTCCCTTGGCCATGACTTTAACTGCGCACTCTTTCCAGCATTGCTCCTGGTCAGAGTTCACGCATGGGAAGAAGTTGCTGCTCCTGGCATGTAGTGCACTGGTTAACTCTTAGCATCATAAGCTTTGTGCTCCCTCACTTGTACCTTTCCCTTCTCCTCTCCTAGTTTGATACCCATCCTCAGCTGCCTCTGATGCAGGGTGTCACCCTTGCCTAACTGTGTCTTGCCTAACTGTCTTGGAGCTCAGCTTAGAGGGATGAGTACATCTGATGGGTCCTTTTGAAAGGTGATGCTCAGAAGTGTGTGTATTGACAGGGGCTGTGGCTGGGAGATGAGGAACCTTTTTGCAGAACTATCAGTCATGGTTTGTCATCCATTTGTCACTGTTTAGCAGTTTCTGCACTGGTGGCCTGAGAGCCCTGTGGTGGGATTTATGTAAGTGCAGCACTGTCTCCAGGCTGAGGTCGAGGAAGTCCGCACTGAGTCTGCATCTGAGTTCTGATCACAGTTTGTCACTAATTGTGTTCAGGCCAGTTGACACTGTATGTCCACATGCAAATTGCACAGTGATTTCAGGAATCATCTGCAGAAGAAATAGGGGCACTTGCAACACGAGTTCAAAGAAAATCAGTAAGTGTGAAACCCAGCATTAAAATGAGCATGAGGATGTTTCTGCATGGCCAAAACCCTTCAAGGGGTAATGGAAAGATTAGACTGGGGGAAAAATTGTGCATCAGCTTCCTGTGCATTTTATCTTTTGGGGTTCTTTGTGTTTGTTTGGTTGTTGTTTTGTTTTTGGTGTTGTGTGGTGTGGTTTTTTTGTTTGTTTGGTTGGTTTTTTTTAGTGGTTTTTTTTTGTTTTTTTTTTTTTTTTGGTTTGTTCTTTCGGTTTTTTTTGAAACAGCTTGCTAGTGGCTGCTGTAATCAGGAGTTTGTTTGTTTGTGGACTTACAAGGGGAAGGCCACACAGCAATTTGATTCACTGGCTGCTACAGCCTGCGAATGGTGGGCAGGGCAGGGTGGATTCCAGGAGCACAGACACAACTGCAGGCAGCTGATGGGGACCTTCTGTGAGTGAGTAACAAATGGAGTTCCACTGCACGCAGGCCAGAAAATATCAGCTAATGAAGCCTCTAAGATAAGATTTAAACTGACAGGAAATGAAAACTAACTTTACTGTTTTTCATACAGGCTGACCAACCTCACCCTTCACTAATGCTCCTGATGACTGTAGGGGAGCAGTTCCTCTACCTACTTCTTGGAATATACACACTTGGGTTAGAAAAGTGCATGACCAAAGTGCAGAGCCAAGCTCTGCTGTCTGTGGGGCTGCAAGGAGCCTTGGCTCTCAGTCCAGCTTTATTTTAGACAAGACCTTGCTGTTGTTACCTCCAAAAAAGCTGCATTTGAAAGCAAGGACTTGTGTAAAGAAGGAAAGTACAGCACTTTGCTGTCTCTCTCTCTGCCTGTAATCTGTTACAACAGATCTGTTGCTGTACAAGAGTGTGTTTGGCTCAGCAACTGCTCTTCCTCAGCATACCTGTCAAATTTTGAAATCTATAAATAAGGATGTTTGGAGCAGGGGGAATAGACACACCTTCTAGCTCCATTGAAATGCTTGGGTGTAACATGCTTATTTTGGCAGGACAGATTGGAAAAAACAAACTCTAGCTTTCTTTTTATATATATTGCTAAAATATAGGGACTATCTCAAATAAAACAGCTGGTGTGTCTATGTGGCTAAAGCAGATTTCCTTAGATTTATGCTAGTCATGCTATGAGCTGCACTAAAAGAAAATTAAACAAGTCATGTTTCATCCCCTTCAGCTGCAGACCTTTGCCAAAGTTTGTTTCTTAGAAATTAGATGAACCTGATGAAGCAGGATCTTGTGTCTAAAAACAGAGTATTTTACTTTCCATCTTGCCCCTTACAGGCAAGGTATAATTTTACCTCATCCAAGAAGTGAGATGAAAGGTGATTTGAGCTTTGCCTTATGTCCCTATCCTCATTTGAGCTTGTGACAGAGGACCTTCATCTTTCCTGACCAGGTTCAGAAGTGGAGGGATCCTGACAGTGAGGAACCACCACTGCAGGCTGTTTTTGTGGCCAGGGCAGCATTTGCATTTTGCAGGTAATGTGGCCCTGCATATGAGTGTATGGCTTCTGCTACCCAAAAACATAGGGCTAAATGTTCTGCTCTTGCAGCAAAACAGCCCTGAAAAAAATGATGGCGCTTTAAACCTGAGTTTTGCAAAGCCACCTGAGCTGCAGGTCCACTGGAGTGTAGCTCTGCAAGTAGCCCCAGTTGCCCTTTCGGCTTCATGAGACACGTACGAGCTGTCCAGCTGCAGCTGCCTCCGGGCTCTGCAGGTGCATGCAGGGGAGCCAGAATGGGGCCGGGGGGGACACTGCAGCCGCCTGCCCTCGGCACCCACCAGGAAAGCCAAGTCTGACTAGCAGGAACGGCAAAGCTGGCTGACGGCCAGCTTGAATGCCATGATCCCAGCGACAGCTTCCTTCCCCTCCTCTCTTCCTCCCCACCCCGCCGCTTGAGTGGTTTGGAGGGTGGTGTCCCAGGCGCTCGTCAGGGTGTGTGAGTGTTGGGGCTGTGCTGTTACTTTGCTTTCTGTGCTTTTTTTTTGCATGTAGGCCTGTCGGCAGCTGTTTGCCTGCTGCTTTTCTAACCATGCGTGGCGTTCTTTGATTCACAGGATCGCAAGCGTACGAGCCAGCGTGTGGCAGCTTGGCACGACTGTTTCATTAGAGCAAAGAAGGCCTGTGTCCTGCAGGGTTGTTTTAGTAAAGACATGTCCCATCTGCTGCTTCTTATCACCCTTTTTATCTGTGCTGCTGACTCATGCAGTGTGGTCTGCTCAGCTCTCCATCGCAGTCACATCACACTTTGAGTTACCTTTACTATGACTCATGTTTGCTTTTTCACTTGGCAAGTGTTAAGCTAAAAACAACCCAGTCTTGTCCTTCTCTTGTGTGTTGTGTCCTTTTCCTACCCTGTACCTCCAAGTCTTTTCTCTCTGTCATAAACTTTTCCTTCCCCCCAAGTAAAATATTTGTACGTCAGTTTTAGGCTGTGTAATTTTCTTTCCTAGCATCTCTGCACTGTGCACCTCAGGCTAGTGAGATTGCCAGTCTGTGCTAAAATATGATAGTTCCTCTAAGTTGCTGTCACAGACATGTTTGGTGGAGATATTTTTGTTTCCTCTGTTTAAACACATCTGTGTTTATTAATGTTTTGGTGTGAAATTTCTCATTGGGACAATGTGTACATCTTTGTGTTTTGACATGTAGTATATGCACACGGATCCAAAACCCCTTGACTTCGTATTTTGTGTGCACTTTCAAGCCTGTGTGTTGAGCTAATGAGCTCATAGCTTGAAACCACTTGTGCTGAGGTTTCCCTCGCTTACTTTTGGCCTATACTTTCAGAGCCAGCTTGAAGACCAAGGTGTGTATCCTGTGTGGGCATCAGTAACTCATTTCACCAAGCTTGAAATCCCCACTTAAACTGCTAGTGCATTGTTTCCAGGCTAAAGAGAGTGACTGAGGAGTGCTACCGAAGGCTTGGTATTTCCTTGCTTCAGTTGAGGGGAAATTTGCAAGTGATTTCTTTGTGGACAGAGTTGTGTGCATTTAGACCTTTTCAGTGCTGAGATCTCTGAATCTTTTTCGAAGGAGAGCCTGGTGCATGTTTCACTGAGGACAGATGATTGGCAGAGGTTGCTGTACAGTTTAACTGATGCTGAGTTCTGTATCTTATTGTACTGAGTCCTTGGTCATGCCAAACTTCTGCCAAAACTGGCAGTCTGGTTGAGGTCTGTTTGCCCTGAATAAACCTTGAAGAGTTGTGCTTTTATAGTGCTGTTGTGATAACTACTTGGATATCATAAAAATTGGCCTAGAAATGAAGGAGAGAAATTCTTGGAAGAAGTTTTAGAACAGGAAGGGAGGGTAATGCGAGACGTTTTATTTAAAAGTAAAACAGTTGTCCTCATATTCTTCTAGCAAACACCAGGCAGGTTTAGATTGCTGTGCCAGATTTTCTTTTCTAGGAACAAAATTAGACTTCTTTTTTACATCAGGGCGCACGCAACAGATGAGAACACACATCTGTCTCTTTTAGACTTGTGTGTAGAAAACACTTTTCAGTGTTAAACAGCTAACACTTGTTTTAGACCAAGCTGCTTAAAACTATTGCAAAGGCTAAGTGATTTATCTGTGCCCATGGACATAGCTTTTGAAGCAGCATCGCCTGATTAAGCAGACTTTTTAGTCCCATTTCAGCCCTCTGAGATGGGGAAAAGTCCTTTCGGTACCCAGTCTGCAGGGTTAGAGACTTGGTAGCTCCTTCCTGTGGAAGGCACCAGACCATATTTCAACATTTCTTCTGCTGTGTGTGCTAAACAATGCCTTGGATAGACTGGGGCCTTTGCTGCTAGCAGTTTAGTTTGAAAATACCAAGGGATATGTGGTAAGTGCAGGAGCTTTACCTTTCCAAGCTTGTGGAATGGCCAGCTTCTGTCTCTGGGCAGGTGTGTCATGTCCTCTACAGTTCCCATCTCTCCTTCCTGTTTAGCTTGAAAACTTCATGATTTTGTGAATTTGCTGTTGCTGGCAGTGTGTTGCCAAGCTTTGTTGCTCCCTGGTGTAAATAAACGGGCCTAATGGTGATCACAAGCAAAAATATTCCATTATTTCTGAGAAGCATCTCGTTCTCTTGTAAGCCTAAACTAACACAGTCCATAACTCCAAACAACGAATGTAGGGCCCTCCTGCTCAGCGTGTGGCATCTGACTAGGAGATAGGCATTGCTCAGTGTAGTCCTTGACCCTCAGAGATTTCGCTTTTCCAAGCCCGTGACCGTGGTTATATATATACATGGTGCTGTCCCTGACCTGCTGCTAATGGTGCTGAGGTACGTCATGGGCACACAATGTGGAGCAAAGGAAATCAGTGCTTATGGGCAGGGGTTCTTGTGCCTCACAGACACTGGCTGCACCCTTGGGAATATGGTGGCGTGTAGAAATATCTCTATTTTCTGTTTTTCCTCGTGGTGTGAGGGGGGAAGTGTGGATCTGCAGGGTGCTGAGCCCTCCTGCTCTATACTGCAGGGCAGCTTTCCCTCAGCAGGAGCAAGGCAGTGCTTCCTGCCTCGGGACAGGCTTGGGTTCACTTTGCGGCTCGTTTTACCCATGTGCAAAATAGATGTGTAATGATACCTGCCTTTGATGTGGAATCCAGTCTTAATTAATTAATTAATTGATGTTCCCTAAATGCCTTGAGATCTGAGAATCACTGCGTATGCTCCAGAACAGCAACAATACTTGGAGGTTGGAGAACCGTTTTTGCTCCCATGATGAGATTTCTCAAAATGAGAAACTCCAGCTCCTCCTTCCCTAGCTCCTCTCCCATTTTTTGGATGAAGTGATTCTGTGCTGTGCATGAATTGTATGGCTTGCTCCTTCTGACTTCTGCCTAGATAAATAAATAAATAAACTGATGTGCTTAATGCAGTCAGCACGTAGGGTGCTTGCCAAAGAATTTCTCAAAGCAGCAGAGCTGGGTTGCCAAATGTCATGTCTTTTATATAAAGCATTCTTCAGGAAGCAGAGTTGCACAGGGGAAAAAAAAGAGAAGAAAATGTTATAAAAACTCTTACTGCTGTAAGAAACATTGTCTTCCCCCACAGGGAGAATGTCTGGGCCATGTCATGGTGGGATCAAGGGATCCTATTTTTATTTCCTCTCAAAGGCCCCTCTCTTATTTCTTTTCTGCACTCCCCCTCTCAAAGAGTAGCTCTTTACTGTGCTGGCTGGGGAAGTGGATTTCAATTAGCATTCAAAAGCAGGGTTATGCGATGGTCAGCTTGCATGTGGATTTTGCCAGTGGATTTTGGGTGGAGAAGAGGTTGTTTAAACAATGTCACTGTCAGAATATTTATTAGTATAATGTGATTAATGATTGGAAAAAGTCAAAGGAAATTTAAAAAAATATATTTTTTATATTTCAGGGAGCGTGGGGGAGGTAACAAAACTTCAGCATCAAAACAAAAGGCTGTATGTTGTAAATGCATGCAGATCTGTTTTTACTGAGAAAGCTTATATGTACCACTGATATGTTTAGTTGTGTGTGTGTTCAGGAGTGCATTGTGTCAGCTCAGTGAGTGTGGGCTGCAGTGGTTTGACCCTGGGTTTTCCCTGACAGGTGGAGTTTGCTGTGGGATCTGCTGTGTTCAGAGAGGCTCAGCATCAAAACCCTCTTGTACTGCAGCCCACAACTTGCTGTGAGCTTGTGGGAGCCAAAGGTGCCCTGGGGTGAGGCAGCATCTGCTGTGTTTTTCCAGGGGCAAAGGATGCCGGAGGGTCCATGGATGAGTGGGTGACAAGGTGGATTGGGCATTTTGGGGGTTGACATTGTGTCCCATGGGCTGTAGGCTGGGTATCTGGGCTGAGCAGGGAGCAGGGTTTTGCCCAGTTTCAGGGCCCTGTAGGGATCCCAGACAGCAACTGGCTGCTGCTCAGCTCACCCGGCTGCTTTTTGGTTAAGATGTGGGAGGATGAGTTTTGGAAATCGCTTTGTGTAGGCTCATAGAATTGCTTCTGCTTATTTGTGTACTCCCAGTTCCTATCTCTGGGTGGTTCTTACAACTCCAGAGGCCAGTGCTTTTTCCTCTAAATTAAAGCTTTGTTGTGGCAACGTGTTGTCTGTAAGTGTCTGCAGGCCCTCCATTGCTCTCAGTGTTGTGCAGTAACTGGTTGACTTTTTAAGCCTGGCGTGGATTTGCAATGTAAATGTGGGCCATTGAATTGGTATCAATAACAGAGAGTTGGAGCTGTACTGAGGTTTACAAAACAGGGTTGAAATAGATTTTCTGAACTTCAGCCCTCTACAGTGTTTTATCTCACAGGAGTATTTAATTTGGTAGCATAATGTGAGATCATTCAGGCAGCAGTGCAGCCTCGCAACTCAATTCTCCCATGTTATAGCTGCAAATGACTGAATGCAAATTTAAACTATATATACTACTGTTTCCATCCAGATCTGTCACAACTCCTTTGAACTTCCATCAGGGTTACTGTATGGCACCGCAGAATAATTAACACAGTATGCATTAGCAGTATGTTCATTTGTCCTATATTTTGTCAGGAACAAATCAGCACCAATATTTGGATAAGCAGCAAGAGCTTCTGCTTTTGGATTCTTAATGCCTGTATTGCAACAATCCAGTAAGTTAATGGTAATGAGTCTTCTTCAGTTAGTGGAGTTACATAATTTTAAAACGTTGTGAAAAAGCCCTTCAATCCTTCTTCTCCTTCCTTTTTCCAGGAGGGAAATTGAAATTCTGTGTGATGAAAAATCCACATCTCTGGGTACGGTGTCAGTAGGGAAGTCCTCACCACACAGTTAATTGTGTCAAGTGCCGGTGTTTCTTCTGAGATGTGCTGTGTCAGAAATAGGGACTCTTTCAATTGTACTTCTTCTTTCTTCTTGTAACTACACAGTTATGCAGTCCTGCTTCTCTCCCTGGGTTGCAAGCACTGAAATTTTCACTGCTTCTGAGTCCTTGGCCATGTGTCTTGTGTTGTGTGTTTCCCTCATCTAACAATGAGGGAAAGAAGATCAATTAATAAGCTAGTGCTCAGATTTTACAGATTTTTTACAAATGCCTTTAAATTTAGAGTGCAAGTGTAAGATAATTCCCAGATAGGAAAAAAGCATTGTGAGCAACAGTTATTGTATGTGTTTGTATGACTAGTGCAGTAAGAATGTAAATTAGTATGGTATTTATTATACAAGCATAATTTTAGATTAATTTCTGAATTGATAAGTTATATAGTCCTCAGAATACATGAAAGTGAGAATGATATTTGCAGGAAGAAAGAGAACATGATAGGTAACCCTTCCATTTATACTTAGGCACAGAATGGTGATAAGAATGGGAAGAGCCTGAATCAGTTGGAGTTACAGTGACCTAAGTTTGCCATGTGCCCTTCCCTCCCGCATTCCCTCTAGGTTTTTTTCCTTCTTTCCTTTTCATTGGGGAATTATTTCTCTTCTCTGTATTCTGTTTACACTGTCAATATAGCAGTGTTTGTTCAGGAGAGGTATTTGATTTTGCAGCTGACATTTATTTACAGGGTCACCTTTTAGCCCCTGTGTTGGATTGCCATTCCCTGTAAGCAATATTTCACGAGCAATGTAACCTACTGTCTAAGAGATTCCACAGAAAACTGTCTCTCTTTCTGAGTCCCCAGTAAAAGGCGGGTGGAGGCATGCATTGGGCATTATGTTAACACTTTTGTGGGAGCTTATATTGTTCTTTGAGACATAATAAACCTCCAAGATTGCACCAGGTCAAAGGGTTTCTAGCAGTGTACTACTGTTGCTGAAGCCTGTAGCTCAGTTTGTGTGGCTGATTTTTGAGTGGTCGGCTTTCAGCAACATAATCCAGGGAAGATGTCTCTGCACACTGCAAGGGAGGGTTTGGAATAGCTCTTTAAATGTCCCTTCCAACCCAAACCATTCTGTGATTCTGTCGATCTCTGACAAATTTTTACTGCTATTTTTCTCCAGTGCAATGATCATCTTCGCATATTCTCAGCAGTTACTCCTTTACTACTCGGAGCAGAGGGTACTGTGTCTTCGAATGTTTTGACACTCACTGCTTTAGTTCTTGACTCATGACTTACGTAAGTCTCTTGAGTAGGTTTCAGGTTGCTATTTAGAGGTGATGATATGCTTCTTGTGGAGAAAGCATGGAGGCAAGGAGCTTTAGACAATTGTCTTGCTTTCCTTGTCCTTTTCTCATGATTTTTAGTACTTTTTTGGTTTGTGTGAATAGTCAAGGAAGGCAAAAAGGGAGAAAATAGGTCTGTGGAAAATGTGTCCTTAAATGCAGATGTAGGCATGTAAATATTTATATGCAGATTTAAAATTTTGCTGGTTATCAGAGAGATTAAAAGAGAACAGAAAAATTAGTAGACTTCTCTGGGTGAGTGGCTTCTTGAATATGAGAACATTGCTGTTAAGGTGCTCAAATATGAGTATAGGAAATATAAGTTCAGGTATTCAGTTTTGAACACTTTACTATTATAGAAATGGGAAGTGTGAAGAGGAAGATTTGGAAGGAACAAATAATACAGTGACTTGTGAGGAAGTGTCAGATATTCAAAAACTGTTACTCAGCTTAGACATTTTCAGCTTTTAAAAATCAACTTTCTGCACCAATTCATTTGTCTTTTTTCATAATCTTCACATTTCCCCTCCTTTACTTTTTTTTTCAGCTCTCTTAGCTACAAACCTAAGTGAAGTTGGGTGGGGAGAGAGAGCAAGAGACAGTGAGCATGAGTCTCACATTATCAAGAATGCGGTAGGAGGGAGGGGGGATAAGATAAATCTGTGAGTAATACCATGCAAAGAAGTTCAGAATGTGGAACCACTCCAGGCCGTGAATGATCCTGTGAAATTTCATGCCTTGTTTGTGTAAGACGGTCAGAAAGTTATTTTCTTCTTGTCTCTGAAAGAAAGCTGGCTCCAGACATCCTTGAAATCTTGTGGGATTTGCTAAAAATCATGGGAATTGGTAGCAAAAGTCAGGGTGAATATAACAGTTAACTCTATATAGATGGTTATTTTGGCTCTTGGTCTTCATACTTCAAACCTTATTTGCATTAAAATGCTTATTGTTAGACTTGTAAAATGTCTTTTGAGTCTTCATAAGATTTCTTGAAATTATCTGCAGGAGAAATATTTGGACCATGTTATTCATGAAAATTTTTGAGATCCTTTACACTGTATAAACTGTGTGTGTATGTGTACATATATATATACACATATTTTCATCAGAAGGATACAACTTCTCATCATGAGTATTTTGTTTTGCTCAGTAGCTTCCTTGTCAGATAGCAATGTGGATTTGAGATATACTGTGACTTTATCCCGATATTTTATGCCTGTTGTGCACCTGTACAATACCTGTTTGACTTCTGAGTGAAATGCTGTGTATGGTTGTAGGAGGACATATATTCAGCATTTTAAGGACTCTGTAACATAAAACCTGAACTTCAGCATGTAGTTTCTTACTGTTTGCTGTGGTGGAGGCATTGCCTGTGGTACAAGAACAGCTTTCAGTTTTTTGATAGTAGTACTGATCTTTGCTTGCCTTGCTACAAATACGCTGAGTGGGCTTTTGAGGGATGAGATTTACTGCTTACTTTAGCAAGTTCTGCAAACAATATCTGACTTAATAATTTTATTTTCTGCTTGTAATTACATATCCTTCTTTTTTTGGTAATGCCTTCAGAACTCCTCAGTTCATTATAAACTCTCAGATCATAATTTTAGAAATAATGTGTATCCTGACTGGTCATAACAAGGCTGAAATTGCATCTTGGGCTTCTGGTGTCATCACAGAACTGGGATGAAATTACAGCTTTAATTTATGTACTATGGGGGATGCATTATTTATTACTGTGCATTAGAAAATGATTAATCTCTGCTTGTGTTGCAAGGCTGCCCTACTGCTCTGAGTCCCCAGGAAGTGCTGAGACATTGTAGAACTTCTTGTGCGGATTACATACGGTTTTATGAAGCTGCCAGAAAGACCATTGCATTATTCAAAAGCTGCTAGAGGTGATGAAAATTTAGGAAGCCATATGGGTTTTTTCCTAACTAGTAGAATTTCTACAAGGCTTTCATTTGCTAAACCTGAGCATTTCCATACCTTTAGTTGCTTTCAAGTGTTTTGGGAGCACTGTGTTTTGGGGACCCTCATTCATCAAAGCACATTAACTGTAGCCAAGCTCTACTAAAGATAATGGAAATCAATCATGTGCTTCATTGGTCTGCTGAGTCTGTTCTTTAATTTCTACTTCTTTGGTTGTTCATAAAACCGATTTTCTTCCTTTTCCTCCACTTCCCCAAATTCTGTGTGTGTATGTGTGCATGCATATGCCTGTGTCCATGAATACATTGAAACTGCAGTGGAGCAGCATGAGCTAATGGAAAACTGTGATAAAATTAACTCATTTGTCCATATTTAATTTTAATGACTTTTAAAAAATGTTTTAATGTTCTTACAACATTGCGTTTTTATGAGCATTTTCAGTACTAGGCAAGTCAGTAATCAAGTTCTGGTATATGAGTACTGTGTAACTTGTTGTAATGTCCATAGCTATGGCTGTGATGAGTTTGAGTCACAGCATTCCTTCACAGCTAGTTTTCATTGGAGTTTACCCTTTCTACATTAGCTGAGAATTTGTCTGGTTTTGTTTTCTAGCCTGTGGACATGTGTTTGTACAGACCTAGTAGCAGCCACTATACCATACAGCTGTTACCAAGTAACATAACTAATCTGCCACTTCATGAAAAGAATTTGGTATCTGGGGGAGGTGATTGGAATTTTGCATTTGCAGTGCTCTGCCCTGGTTTGGAGGGGAGGGAAAAAACCCCAGCAAAACAAACAAACAAAATCTAACACACTATTTCCTCCCCCCTCAAAAAACCCCTCACCAAACCCAACCCCCAATGGTTTGAAGGAATTCTAATTAATAAACCCTGACAAATTGTCTTCAAAGTACTCAGCACTATTAGATCTGAAAAAAAGAATTAGATATTTGTAAAAGATCAAACAGATACAAATACCTTAAGAAAAGAAGTCACTGATTTAAATAAGTGAATGCTTTATACTAGTACAAAAGTATTATAAAAAATTAAATACTCCCACTTTCTAAGGTGGCATTTTTATCTTTTAAGGCTTTGATGACATGTATAAACCACTCAAGTTTCAGCCTTGTGGGTTATATTGTCACCAGAAGCTCTGACTAATGATACAGTAAAGTCTTACAAATGACAGTTTGGTATGACTCTAAATTACCTTTTTTTGATTGTTTTATTATTGTCATATGCTAAAAAAAAAAAAAAAGAAAGTTGCAGTGCCTACTGAACTTAGTGGGGAAGTGTTACCCTCAATTTAATTAGGGTGGCCATATTACAAATCGCAGATGTGGAATCTAATACCCAGTGACAAAGCTGATAATCCTTGAGGTGTAAGAATCTTGAAGCTGGTGTAGGGAAAGACGTGCGAAACATGCCAGCAGCTCTACCCCACGCAAAATTAAAATGATTGTCATTTTTGCAGGGAACACCATGGGAATCAGAATTAGAGACATCCACCCCTCTTCAGTTTGAAAGCTGAAGAGATGGCTGCAGTTTCTGTGCAGAGTTTCAGCCCGCTAGAGCTGTATAAATAGATCTCTGGTGCCGTGCAGATCTGTGCGGGACCAATCGCTTCTTCCCTTCTACATCACGAGGAGATGCAGAGAGCAGTCCTCTGCAGCTACCTGTGTCATGCCAGTCAAACTGACCACTGGCTGGGACTTCTGAGGGTGGAAAGTCTTGCTCAGATGATGTTCTCCGCTCTGAAGGAGTAAGGAATGAGGTTTGTGTAGATGTAGGCTGATCTTTTAAAACCTCATTTGGATTTTAAATGGGACATGGCATTTGTTCTAGCTTTCTGAATGAGTTGCAGCCTTGGGCGAATCCTGTATCGTGTGAGTCAAGATAGTGTATCACATCAACAGGGAGAAAACCAGCTGTTTAGCATTGGGGAGTTTTAATTGTGCTATGATGGAGACATGAGACTGGAAATAAACACAGCAGCATGAATTTTATACATACACTATAATTTCTTACTTTTCTGCCTTCTAGCTCACTGTAAATGTTATTGCCAGTCTTGTGTAGGGAGGGGCTTTAAGTGTGATAGGAGAGGTAGAAAGGAGGACCAAAGTAAAAGCTGAAGGGTAGATTTTTCAAGGTTCTTAAGCTGCCTGTTAGTCCTGGTGGTCATAGGGCAAATTCTCTTGAGCTGTCACAGTCCAAAAGAGTTGGATCGTACTCCTGCAAGCCAAGGGTGACACCCTGGATATACTGTTCTGCATGTATGTGAAGGACTGAATACTAACATAGAGGACCATAAAAGCACAAAAGAAAATTGGAGGAGAGAGAGAAGAAAGAATGACAATGGGTTTTGACATAGGATTGAGGTCCATTAACTTCTTGGCACAGGAATCCAACTCTGGGAAATGAATCTTAAAGTAGATTTGTTACACATCTAGGAAAGTGTGCAGTCACTCCTTCCTCTGCAAGTGCTTCCCTATCACCTTGCCTGCAGACGCAGACTGGAAAGACATGGCTCTGATCACTCTGGTGAATGTGTTAGAGCCAGTCCAAGCTTTGTTCTTCAGAGCGTGGGCTGTTTTATTGCCCAGGTTTTCATCTAAGATCAATAAAGGTTGGGTAGTCTGGTTGTGCTGTGCTGGCACTCAGGGCTGGGTTGTGCCTGCCTTGGTGCACTGCGGGAGCTTGCCGAGTTGTATAATTGCACGTTTACTGTCATACCATGAATGACTGATGGCATAATTTGTATTTTCAAAATACATAAGCAGCTCAGCCTAATCAGGTGGTGTGGTAAATATTTCCAGGAGATAAAAACAAAGTATTAGGGCAGGGAACAGAGTTACGAACTTTCTTTAATGAGCTGCATATTGTTTGATCGTGTTTTTTTCATATACATGAGCTTCTACATGCCAAATTCTAGTAATGAGTGGCAGCTGCTTCACAGTCCTGGAGAAATAATACTGTAAATACTGGAAACAGTAAAAATGAGTGGATGTGTCAGTTTGCCTTTCAGACTCCTATGACTAACAGGTGATTAGTACAAATAGCAGAAGGCCCTTTTATCTTTCATCTTGCTTCTGGAAATAAAAAGAAAGGGAAAGCTGTGGGACAGAGGGAACAAATTCAGCTCCTCCAGACAGTTAACAGTGATACTGCTGACTGGCTTGGATTACAGTTCTGGCTGGGTGGGTGTTTAACTTGTAAATCTGAGTAGTTCTGCTCACTTCCGGAGCCCCTAAAGTTAAGGACATAAATGTTTTGGGACCTGAAAGAGCCTCATTGGCTTATTCTGGAGAGTTTGCTGCAAAATCTTGTGATGTAGGAAAACCCCCAAATCATAAATCTTTTCCCACTTCTAATGAGTGGCTCATAATGTTGATGGGATGTGGAGGGATTCCATTTCTATTTGTTTATGCATACCAATCTTCAGTGCTCCAAAAAGATGCAAAAAATGAGAATGTCATGGTTTTGTGTGCTGATCAGCTGCTGTTATTTTTCAAAGGCACAAATTTTAAATAGCAGCTGCTAATTTAAGTAACTTTTAAACATATGTGGAAAGCACTCCGGAAAATACACTGAAGTTAGAGTGAAGGATTTTTTTTTAATGAAACATTTTTCTCTAATACAAATGTGTCAGTGCTCGGTGACAATCACACTCACTGGAACTTGGGAGAGCAGGGGGAACAGTTCACTCTTTCACAATGAAGAACGGTTTGTTTTTAATAATAAAGAGAAGATCCCAGTAATAACTGTGAAGTGGCCTAGGAAAGTAGTGCATTCACAGGTGAATGAAATATTTCTGTAGAGTTTAGATGTCTTTCTGAAAATACTGCAGAGCAAATTTCTGAGCTTGGTGCTACTAACTTGCATGAAATGAAGGGTTGTTTCCCGGTCTGGGGGGATTCTGACCTCAAGTTTTATGTCCTGTCATATGATTATCATAAACCTAAAGAAGCATAATTGTCATTGCTGACTTTCAAAATCTCTTTAATTTTTTTTGAGCCTTAAATTGATTTATCTAGTGTAGATTGCATTTCAATATACACCTATATGTTGAGGCATATGTATTTTAGCATAAGAGTCAGGGGACTAGTACAAGGAGGTGTGTTTGTAGCTTTTTAAACTTATTTTAAAGCAGTTATGTAATGATCATTGTCCTTTTTTTTAGTAATATACCAGCTACTGAAAGCAGGTTGTTGTCTATTTCAGCCTATTTGAAAGAAAGTCGCACAGTTGGTTTCCTGGCAAATGTCGCTCATCCTGCAGAGACTGGCTGAAGGGTTACTTTCCTTTTCTCCAGGACAGTGGTGACAGGAAAGTTATGTGGTGGTATAGTTACTAGCTGTAGACACCAAAGAGAAACGCTCGGTGTAAAGTCAAGGAATTGTTGGAAAAGACAGTATAATGTTAAAATTGACACAGGCTGGTGCCAGAAAACAAAACAAAACTGTTGAGTGCTATCTTTCTCATGACAAATATATGCAGGTTGAAAGCAGTTTTGTTCTAGGTATGAATAAATGCTGGAGAGATTAGACTGCACTGCAGCCCACATTAGTACATGTGTATGTATGTAAAGATGTACAATATCCAAAATAAATTAGGCTGTAAATAATTTTTCTGGTTACAAATTCTGTTCACCAAAATTAATAAGAAATATGTAGCCATATGCAACATTGTGAATGTTCCGTAAACTTGGCTTTGTTTCTAACGACATCTGTCTTATATTATGAATAATGTAAAGGAAAAATAGTTTGTTTTGATCCTCCAGGGGAAAAACCCTTTCATTATCTCACCTCTCCTCAAAAACCCCAGATATCTACTTGTCCTCTGTCATTTGAAGCAGATTTGAATCTGTTAGCTGTACTTTTCCTGTCTTGCATAGGAACAAAATGTTGTCCTACTTTCTGTAATTGGAATTTGGTAAATCACAAATAAGTTACAGTAGTAAACTGAATGTGTTAAAGAAATGGAACAGAGAGAGGACAGATTACAATTTAATTTCCCAGAAGATAGACTTAATATTATTCATAAACAGAATGCAGTTCACAGTAAGTACAAGTAAAGCTGTGTTTCAAACCAGCCTAAGTAAAATAAACCTCCCTGGGCAAGATGATGCTTTATTTTATTACTGATGAATGTTACAGAACTGGCACTGCATTCTGAGTTTTAACATCAGATCCATTGGTTTATCTTTCTTGCCAGTTCAACATCATTTTTCTCAGGCCAAGATGAATATTTTAGTTTGTTTTCCTTGTGGAGTACACTATCTTCCTATCTCCCCGAGTCTCTGCACTAAGGTTGGAGTCCACTGGCCAACTCTAGCTAAATATAACAGGCAGATTGAGCTCTGAGCAGTTTTGTGGAACAAGGATTTGGGTATAGAACAACGACAGAAACGGGTGACCTTTCTGGAGGAAAGGCTCACCTGTGTTACCAGAAATGTGAGAGTGCAATGGGATGAGCCATTGCTCAGGGTTAGCTTTGCTCAGAGCGTGCATTTCACTGTGCAGGGGATCATGTGGAGGCAAAGCCATAGGAACCAGCCTTCATGGACTCCACTGTGTATGGGACTGCTTGGTCTTTTAACATCCTTTTACTTTACCCCTGCTGTATTGGTAAATGTCAGATTTTGAGTGTTCAGCTTACTCTAAACTAACAGCACCTTCACTCATTTCACATATTCTGTATGAGTCAAAAGAGCCCGGGACAGATGGACAAGGTGATGTGGCCAGGGCTGTGTGACAGATGGAACGTGGTGCTGGTCTGTGCAGCTGAGCTGGGAGGTTAGAGCCCAACCCACTTTTTCCATGCACGGAGTTACCATAGACATCCCACTATGTCCCATGCATAGAGGTACCAGGGAATGCAGTTTAAACAGAGAGATCACTTATTAAAGGTCCCAAACTTTCTCAGACAGCTCTTGAAAATGCAGGACAAGTAGTTAGACCCAAAGCTGCACTGTTAAAAATTAACCGTACTAGAAACCATGTCCCTGGCTGGCTTAATACATAGAAGCAATTACCTTTGCAGGAAACTAACACAGATCCACATTGCTTTGGAGGGAAAGGACAAACAGCATGGTAGCAGTTGTGACAGGGCCCAGCTTCCCATACTGACTTTGCCTTTTCCATTCATGAAAATGGACAGTGGTGGTGTAGTTGAGACTGTGGATCTTACACACACTTCCTCTGTTCTTGAGCTTCCTGCTTGAAATGACCTCAGAGTTATATCCTGCGTGGAAGGCGTGTGAAGGAAGAGAGAAGCTTTCAAGAAGGATTTAAATACTAGGAGAGCATTTCACTTGGCCTCAGCCAGGTCCTCAGCATGGTGGTCAATGTCACTCTTGCTCACAAATTTGCTGCCAGGTTCAGAACAGTTTAACAAAAAGTTGAGCAGATGAATCAGTGAGGTCTAGTTGGTTTCCTGCGCCTGGAACACAAGGAAGTTTCTATCACAAGGTATTTCTTAGCAGCTTCCAGTAAAACTCTAGAGTGTTATGCTCTTGCTACTGCTAGGGACAAACAGCTTATGAGGAAAAGAAACAAATATGGGGGATTGTGTATAGGTGGCTTTTAGCCATTGGCCTGAAAACCTCCACAGGTTTTACCTACTCAGCAGGTAGTTTTTAATGGGATGGCACGAAGTAAAGCTAGACATCATGTCATAGAATTCTTGGCCTTTCATGCTCTGAAAAAAGATGTGATGCCTGTCTTATTAATTGAATTAGTTATGATAAGTGTTAAGATTTTGAGGGTCTATTTAATGACATTTTCAAAGAGAATAAAAGATCTACTGTGAGGACAAAAACTAGAGGACATTTGACATAAGCTCAGATGACAATATATTAAAAAAGCACTACTGCCTAAAATTTTCTGCTGGGAATTTTTACAACTAATGCCTAAATTTTTACTATTATGCCTAATATTTATTATTTCAGGGGTTTAATGATAGTAGTGTTGTCTTTCATGGGGCTTAAAGGTAGTACTTTTTTTTGGTCTTTTTATCCAGTTTGGTTTACTTTTTCCCTTCTCTAATAATTCTTTACTATTTTGGTGAAAGATGAAGAGAAAATTTTCAGTTTGTTTTACTTTTTCCCTTCTGTAAATGTTTTGTTACTATTTTGGTGTAGGACAAAGAGAAGATAATTTAAAAAGTAGAAGAGCTCATTGTAAAACTACAGAAATTAGGTTAGTTATTGTAGCTGAAACTACTTTGATCTATTCTTTACATTGTTCACTTCAAGATGCTCTTGCTGCTTGTCAGTGTTACACTGTTGCAATATTAGAATGGAATATAATAATAACATCTTTTTATTTGGTGGCATAAAGATGAATGACAGCAGAATATTTTATTTTTATGATTATGCTTACATTAAAAAGTAGTGTGGACTGACTGGAGAGAGTATCTATGAAAACTGTGCTGGGATGCTGAGGTTTGCACCAGGCATGTTTTGGGGTTGCTTTTACTTCTGAGCCGTCTAGTGCTGCTGGCTGCTCACTCTGGGGAACATGATGCTTTTAGTTAATTCCTGCCAAGAGGGATTTGTTCATGGGCTGCAGGATCACCCCACAGTGTAACTGAAAGCCCAGGCAGGATGGATTACCTGGAGACTTGCTTCAAAAGCTGCATGCCTGATCTAACAAAAGCAGAAGGTAGCTTTGCCCTATAGGGATGTAGTGGGATGAAAGCATGGAAAGAAAGGCATGTTTCTGTGATCTGATTGTGTATAGTTGTGCCAGTTAGTGAAACAGGTTTAATAATTTTTCTTTCCTTTTGTTCTTTCTTCCCTTTTCTTTGTAATTATTACTGAAAGGGGAAGGTTGATGTGAGTAGGCTTCTGAGAAGGAAGGCTGTTTTGAGAAGTTAGAAAGAAGAAATCTTCTACTGAAAGGATCATATTTTCTTTAAGGAGCTTATACAATGCCAAGTGCACATTAGATGCTTAACCAGTAATGACCCGTGTCTAGTGGCTGGTACTTGACCTGCTGATGTGAGCATGTGCTCACGTGGGGACAGTGCTTGTAACCTTCAGCCACAGAGGGTGCTCAGACAGACACTGCACTCAGCTCAGGCTCTCGGCCATCTGAAGACACTGGCTGGGCATCCTTTATTTAAAGGTGTGCAGCCTCTTTTTGGTGCGTGTCCTGAGGCAGAGAGGGGATGTGTAATGTCATATTATTGCTAGCATGACTTGGAAAAATACATGATGTTATCTGAGACAGTAGGTGTGAGAGCCAGTCTGGAAGATGTGACAGTCCTGCTTTCTGGATCTGACAGCTGGCAGCCCAGGGAGCATACCACCAGACTTGGTATTTGCTGAAATGCTCATGTTACGGCTTGTGCTGAAGGAAAGGAAGAAGTAGAGGTGACAGAAGTAGGAGTACAGTGTTTCAGGGTTTTTTTTTAAAAAGACTAGTTTGAAAGTAGACTTACAGAAGAGCATTGTCTTTCTCAGTTTCCCATCTCTTCTTGATTAAAAAAGAGTAGGTTTGACTACAAAAAAACCAACCAGTCTTTGTAGCCAACCAACTTACTGAATTCAGGCAGGTGACAACATTTCTTCCTCTGCCTGGAAGATTTTAGCTGCTGGCATAGTCCTACTCTCAAAAAGTAGGACCAAACCACAGTGGTGCTGAGCTGGTTGTGGCTTAGTCAAATTTCTGTTCTAAAAACAGCTTATGGTAAGGCCTCCAAAGTTTCCTGCAACAAAGGTCATCACAGGTTTCTTCTGAAATGTCCTGAACGTCTCCTGTACTCTCTGTCACTGGAGAGAGATGATTGTATAACGAATGTTGATTGTTCAGATCTTTCTATATAGCAGCAAGCAACTAGATCCCAAAAAACAACCTCATATAGCTAGAAGGTAGGTGAGATGAGTAAGTAAAGCAGAAGGCAATAGGAAGAAAATACGAGGCCCATCTGTTCCAAACAACATGGAATTTCTATTGTTTTTCTAGAGCCCTTCCTTTGAAGGACCCAGAATATATCTGCACATTGAATATCACACCATATTTCATTTTCTTAACATCTCTTTCTAAACTATACGTGCTCTTTAGCAGAGGCACGCCTGCCTGCTGCTTTTTGTGGGCAACACACTGAACTTTTACAGGAGGATGTATGTTAGTGTTCAGAGCAGCTTGGCCAGTGAAAGAGTGGGTGGAGGGTATTCAGCTCTGCATCCACTGGCATTCCTTGTTTTCAGAGGTCGTGAGCCAAGGAGGGCTGTGCCTCTGAGCACAGGCAGTCAAATGGCAGGGTCGCTGCCAAGAGATGAAGCCACTGACTTGTGATGCAGTCTGTCTCTCTCAGACCTTCATGCTGGGATAAAGGAGGCACTTAGGGTGCCAGGGAGAGCCTGAGGTCAGCACCTGATGAGACTGGGACTTTATGACTTGGAAAGACATGACATGCCTCAGGGTAAGTGGGGGAGAGCATGGCTCTGTGTCACCTTGTAATGATAAGCAGGTGGCATCAAGGCATGGGGGCAGTGAGCGTGGGCTGGTAGTTCTAGTCCAAAAATCATGCAATAAAGTCACTTCAGCTGTTAAGAGGGGAGTTCATGGTGTGTGTGTGCTTATGAGCAGAAGGCAAGAAAAGGAGTAAATAGCACATAGGAACATGTGCCTGAGCCTGCCAGACCCTCACCAGAGGCAGGGGAGAGTAGTAGGTCCATTCCTGTGGGGGGAATGGGGGGAAGAGTTCCTGTCCCCATGGCGAGAAGTGTGCAGAGAGCCTGGTGCTGTCATTTCTTCATCCCTCATAGCTCATTCCAAAATGAGATCATGTTTTAGCAATCCACTGCTCTCAACTGGCCTTGGCTCTGTCCTGTCATGTGCAATAGTACGACTTTTGCCCAGGCCCACCCCAGAACCGCTTGCCCTGGAGATGGCAAGGGAGGCTGGCAGTCCTGTCTGCCCTCCAGGCTTGGAGGTAGGCAAGCCTGCCCAAATCCAGAAGTAAGAGGGGAGTCTTTCTTTCTCTGTAGCTTGTCTTGAGGTTTAATTTCTTTCTTTACTTGAGTCTTTGTTTCCATTGCTGTGGTTTTTCATCAGTTTTGATCACAGTCAAGTCATGCCAACATAGCGTACATGCAGTTTACCTAGAATGGAAAATCATCTCAGTCCATTCAGCTCCATTGGCCTTTTGAGAGAGGCCCCACTGTGAAATGAAGGCAGACTAGGGGAAAAGGGGTATCCTACTGCTGGTATTTTATCAGGCTGCTACTCTCTTGGTATTTTCTTAAAGTCCCAAGCTGGCAAAACAAGGGGTAGTGCCTGTCTCAGCTCTCACTGAAAAAGAAAATATTTCTGCCTTTGAGTGCAGAGCAGCACAGCACCTGTTGTGTTCCTGTGGCTCTGAAGCCAGAAGGCAGAGAAATTGATCTTGTAACTTTTGTCCAATCTCATTGCTTTTGAGGGTAGTGCTGTGTTTTGAGGAGATGTGTGCTGATCAACCATAATTTAATTCTTGGGGGTTACTAGTAGTGTGTGCTGCAGCTGGGACAGGCTGTTGGATAGCCCTGGCTGAATTTGGTGTCTTTGCAGCTGGGGTTAATGCCGTGTGTATGGGAGGAGGAAGGAGGATTTGTACTTCAGACCTCCTCTGCTGGGAGCTAGAGAAGCCAAGCACCGCCTCATTTATTGCACCGGGAAGAGCGAAGGAGATGACAAAATATTCCTTTAATTTGTTTGAAGCTGCATTCATTTCTCCAGAAGGGGGAGAGTGGAGTAGTCGAATGCTGGGAGGAATGTGCCTAATTCAGGACTGTCCTTTTTCCCTGCCTCCAGAGACACTACGAAGGGGCTGTCAGATCTACTCACATGTTTTGCAAGGTCCAGGATTATCTGGCTATTGAGTGAGTCTTTGTAAAGTGTGACCCAACAATTTTGTTTTTAAGAGTTCACTGTTGGTTTTGATACTATTTCGGTTACTGAGAAAATATTATAAATGCATGGAGGTGCAAGCCCTGTGCACCTCATGACTGCAGGAAGTGCATATATGTATGGCAGGCCTGATGCTCCTTTCTGATGGTGAAATTTGAATTTGGCTCACAGATATTGTGTTGTAACAAAAAAAAAGGAGGGCAGAATGAGTTTAAAGTATTTTTGTTACACTGAATTTTTAGTGTTTTATGCTCTGATATATAAATTGTTACTTCTGTTTTTTTTTTGAAAACCAGGCTATTTCCTCCATCACAGTTAAATCTATTTTCTTTTGACAACCCTGATTTGTTGCTCCTGTTTCTGTAAGGATCAGATGGGTAATGGAAGCTGTACAGCAACTTTATGTATGCTACTTGAGATAGTAAAATGCAGGCCTACAATAGGCCTTTTTTCAGCAGCTGTAAAGCTGTTGTGTGAATACAGTGAATCCATTCAGTGTCCCCCCACGCTTGCTGGGAGCACCCTGGAGAAGAGAGTTGTACTCGTGAAATGACTATCCAGCAAAACGGTTTCAGAGGGACAGGCTGATGACTCACTCCTTATTTTGGTTTGCAGGGTCTTTTTCTGGGTATGTGAAGTTTCAGCCTGAGTTAAGAGATCTGTAACTTTCTATAACTTTCTCCTTGTTTCCAGATTGTCCACTAAATCAGCATGGGTGTTGTGTTCCTTGTATCAGCCCTCTGAGATGGGGGAATACTCTTATTTTTGTTGTAGAGGCAGGAGCAGGGGAAATTTTGGGTTAAGTGACGGTGTGCATTAGGAGCCAAACACTCATGCTGTAGTTGTACTATAGAAGCTCAAGTGTCATTGAGAGCTATTTCAGCCTTTCAGGAAGTGTCACATAGTATTTGCCCACAGGTCATGCAGAAAGGCCTGGAGGATAGCTGGGAATCTGTCCATCAAACAGTTTTATTTGACTCTTTAAACAGAGCATTAAAAATGTAAGTATGTAAAGTGAGAACAGGAGGATTTTATGCTGATTTTGATCTTTGGCCACCTTGTATTTGAGTTCAGGAAAAAAATGAGAGGCAGAATCTACTTGATTCGGCAGGGTGACACTCTGTAAGATAATCCCTTTAACACTTTTTCTTAAATTAAGAATGGTTTCTAGGTGGCATGAGTCATGGACAGACTGTCCTCATTTCACTTTGAACTTGCAGCCTTCTCTGGATGTGTGTCACAGATTTAGAGGGCTTTGTCCGCTTCCTGCAAGTGGTAGGCTTGGCTGTTGCAGCCTTGACTGGTGTTGAGTGAGAGCAGGCTCCTTGAAGGAAGAGGCAGCACCATGTCAGCCTGAATAAGCACGGTGGAGTAGGGGCCCAGGCTAATTTAAGCAGAGTATTTTGTACAATAAGCAGCTCTGGGGAGTGGTGACATAGGCACAGCCTTTGTACAGGTGTCAAGGTCCCACTTATTTGTGTGTTGTGGTCTGCTTCAGGTTTTGGGTTGTTTTCCTCCAGGGTGTGTGGGGGGAATACCCTGTGGTGTAGAAAGCTGTACTTTTTGAATTTTTGACCACTTTTGGAAAAGTTGTGTTTTTTGAGGTATATAAAGCCACAGAAGGCTGTGAATATTGTTTTCATTTCTTAATTAAAAGCATGGGAAATATTATTCTGACTTGTCTCTTCTAGCCAAGGAAGAATATCAAAGTGTTCTGGCTTACATGTGCACAAGGTCAAATCCTCTCGTTGTCATGTTGTGTAAATTTGTTGGCTTCAGTGGGGGTAGCCACAGGTGTAACCCTGGGAACAGTTTCTTTCAGGCTTTTTACAGAGCAAAAATGAATGTGGTTGTTGGTCCTAAAAATTGTTCATAGAGAAATAGCTGGGATGCTTGTAATCCAGAGAGGCCATGCAAATGCAAGACCACGCTCTCAGAGGGAACGTGAACTCTGCACTGGCTGGCAGTGTTTTCCTGCTGACAGAGCCTGGTTTGGAGTCTTACGTACTCAGCTGGCCCTTGGCCAAGCCTTGCTGCAGGTACGGGAGAGGGAGGAGGGTGAAACAGGGGGCGGTGAGAAACTGTTCTTGGTAGCAGCACTCGCTGAAAATTCAAAACCCTTCAGACCTTTTTTGGTGATGGTAGAGAATGTCAAAATTGATTGTATTAGAGACCTGCCAGTTACTCTTAACTCATCTACTTTGTCGCTCCTCCTCCCTTCCTTCCTCTCTCGACAGCTGGGCTGGGTTTTGTAGTGCTAATGCTGCATTGCTTCTCCAGCACGGCTACTACTTCCCCCACGCTGCTACTACAGAAATACTACAGGAACTCAGTGAAGACTGAGGGAGAGAGCCGTATATGTTTTATTAGTGATAATAACAGTGATAGCAGTAATAAAACTGTGTAGCAGTTTAATACTTTACATAATGATTTTTCTTCTGGTTTGTGTTCTGGGTTTTCTTGCATTTTCGTTGTCATAAATTTGTGGAGTCTGGTATATCCTAGATTGTGCTTTAAATGAATACTTTGTAATGTGCTATCTTACGGATTTTTAAAATGTCATGTTTTTGAGTGGTCTAAACCAGCGTTTTATTTTTTTTTGTTCACTTGGGTCTTTTTAAAATTTTTTTTTAAGTACAGCTCACAGAAGAGCTGCTGCTGGAGGAAGTTACCACACTTGCTTTAGATAATGAAACATACATTCAAAAAAGGTCAGGGATTTCCCCTGAGCCACCCACCAATTGCTTGAAATGACATTTTCATTCTGTTTCTTTTTTTGTTTTTGTTTAAGATCCTGGAGCACAGGGAAAGAGTTTTAATGCAAAATACCGGAAAAAAAAGTCTGCAACATCTCCTGTGAGAGGGGGGACAAAAGGAGATTAACAATTGCATCTTGAAACACTCATGATTTGAGGTAAGTGATTGGAGGGTCTTGTCATAAGTTACAGTTAGTTTGTAATTAAATTAATCATTATTTAACTCAAAGTGTCATGATATTGTTGTTGAAGGCAATAAAAACAGGCAGGAGAGGGAGGGAGAGAACTGTAACGGCAAACCCAGAAACAGCAGTAAAAATATGTAATGCACTTATCTTTTTGAAAATGGGCCCCATGAGTTCCAGTCCCACAAACTGGCAATCATTCTGACATTTATAAGGGTTAAACCCTGTTTAAATCAATGAGGCTATTCTCCCTGAAAGTTAGGCATGAGCCTAAATATTTCCTAGTTTGGAATCTACGTAATACGGGAACTATTGAAGAAAGCTATTGAAAAACATACAACACACAGCCAGAAAAATGCATATACTAATCTCTTACTGTTGGTGATAATGTCATGAGTAATCTGATTTTGCAGCATTCTTAAGTGATATTTTTATATTAAATACATAGTTCTCATTTTTATGTTTAAACACCTCATTGAAATACCAAACTTCTTAGCAAAACCTGTGAATTCTACACCAGCTTTAACAATACATCTGCCTTAATTGCTTCATCAGTGTGCCTTTGAACAAATGGAGTTAAATGTATAAAGAAAATAATGTCCTCTTTCATAACTAGAGTTGCAAATTGCACTTGGATATTTAAATAGCAACTGAACTAAAAGTTCCCTGACTGAGGCTGAATTGCGTTGTCAGAGTTAATTTTTTTAATAACACAATAATGAGGCACAAGGAGAAGCTCACCTTTTCCCTCTAGTCCTTTTTCTTTGTTTGTTTTTCTTGTGGGTGTTTTTTTTTTTTTTGGTTTTGGTTTTTTTTGGGTTTTTTTTTTGTCTTGTTTTAATTTCTCATTAGAAAAGACTCAAACCTGAATTTAGTAAAGAGAAAATGCTACAGTTGTAAAACTTTTAACCAATGAAAATGTTGCATAAATGAACACTAAAAAACACCAGCATCTTCCTTAAATAAAAATTTAAAGTTATTTACTGTGTTCTGCCCCACAATTGCGCTGAAAGAGACAAAACTGCTGTAAGGAATCTGCAGAATCAAAAAGACACATATAACCTGGAAGAAGCAGGGTATACATTCCCACAAATGTGCAGAGAATCAAAACCTTTTGGCAAGTGGCATTTGCAGACATATGTTGCTTACCAGATCTCAGAAGAGAGGAGAGCATAGCCGAACCCTGGTGATTGCTCTATGTTTGCTTTGTAGGAACAGAGCTATTAAGTTTCTTTTGAAATCAACAGGCTCACTGCAGGGAGCTAAATATTTCCTTTCTGGTCAGTGGACAGGAGCCATTGCTAGGGAAATTGTAGTGGTCCTGTAGGTATTTGTACTGATTTTTCTGAGCAGGCCAAAAGTTTTTCTAATCAGTGTAGCCAACTCCTTTTTATGTGCAGGTCTTGCACTAGGGACTGTGAGCCCAAACAGGAATACAGAACTCTTTCAGCAGGAGTCCGAGGCAATTTTTGTAGTTGTGAAATGAGGTATAAATGCAAACCTGTTTGAAGGCTGAGGTTGAGAAATGCCTTGCTTTCTGGGGCGAGCCCTGTTTCAGGTGCAGGTGACAGTCCTGGCCAAACCAGTGAGAGAGAAGTGCTCTGTTGTATGATCACCCTCAGCCCACCTTTGCTTTATGTCCACCCCACTCTCTTGGAGGCAAGCATTCCTTCTTGGTTCTGTGGAGCATAAATCAAAATGCTTTTATTGCTGCCTTCTTTTCATTGATGTCAGGCCTGGATAAGGCGCATGATTTTCCTTTCACAATTGCCTTCTTGTTGCTCTCTGAGGAAGCTCACGTTGAAGTTCAGGAAAAGGTATTTTGTAGCATCTGTGTGGCCTTTATAATAATTTTATCAGCTCTATGTTACACTCAGAAAATCGTTGAGGTTGTTTTTAGCTTTCTTTGTATCAGAGAGTGCAGGAGCTCATTGTCAGAGTATTGGAGGGAACCTCTTCTGTGCCAAAAGATCCATTTTAGGATATATTAAATTGTCCCGCTATCCTTCTCCTTTCTTATTTTTTTCAGCATGTGAAGAAATAATGCCCCCATTTGTGTGCATGGAGAAGGTCCTGTGGTATATGCCAGGGAGTTATGTGGGTGCTGAGCTGAGCAGGCAGAGAGACTGACTCTCTCCTGCTTTGTATTTTTCACTGGGAGTGAACACAGGGGACCGAGCCTGCCCAGATTAAACACATGCCTTTTTTGTTTTGCTCTTCATTCAGCTGTCAGCATGCCATGTTCAGATGGCAGTGATCAGTCACAAATTGTCCCCTGACCATACTCCTCAGCTCTCCCGAACCATTAGTTTTGTGGAGCTCTTCAACAAAGATGGCACTGGTTCGATTTCCCCACCCCCTGCCCTGGCTAATGGAAGAAGACTTTGTTTGTTTGTTTGTTTGTATTTTCCCCTCAAATCAGCTGCATTAGATCCCAAAGCAACTTGCGTTAAGTGGAAATGAGGCTTTGATAATACGTGTGCTTGCTAGAGACTTAAGATTTTTTTCCCCCCACCCCCTATATATGGATCTTTTCAATGGGGCGCCGCTGTTGTGAATCAGAAGGAAAGTGCACAGGCTGCCAGGCACATAATGGAATTATTCTTTTGTTTCAGTATGTGTGTGTGAGCCTTTGTAAAGAGGAGGCGATGGGGACAGAGAATGGAGACCTTCACTGCAGGGAGGCAGGAGAGTGCAGTGGCACAGTGCAGGGCAGCACTGTGGCAAGATATGGCCGTGCCAGTGCCACCATGCCCCTTCTTCTTGGCTCTGGTGGGCACTGCCTGGGACTCACACTGTCACACTGCATGTCCCAGGAAAATGGGTGAAGCTTGCACAGCCATTCACTATGCTGCCTGTAAACCACGTAAGGCAAAATATTCAAAAGCTGTAATGTTTCCAGTGCTTTCCCTAAACTTTCAGAAGAGTGATGTAAAAATGAACTGTGCCGATACTGTCTTTCCTCACTGTGAGGCTATTTATTATAAAGGACGTATAGTATAAGTAATTTCAGTATGGAGTACATAAGAGCTTGAACCAAAGCCTTGGATCCAAGCCCACCAGCAGCTTTGCAAAAGGCAGGATCCAGATCTGAAGTCAGTGGTTCACACAGTTTCTAGCAGATAGTGGCTTTAAGTTACTTCATTAAATGGGAGTAGCCAGAAATTTTAAACTGAGGCTTTTAAACAAGTTTTTTACTTTTTCTCACCCACCATTCTCCTCTGCCTTAGAAGGTTATTGCAAAAGCACAGCAGCTATTTTCTCCTAGCCACTGTGGCCAGGACACACCAACTCAGGGAAGGGAGAAAGGCCTCTGTGGTGGTGATTGTTATACAGCCATATGCACTTTTTTTCTGAGTATTTTTTCTTCTAAGGTGTTAGACCGCTTTTCTGGATGGGGGTCTTTGAAAACAAAGTGGAGGCTTTGGAAGTAGCATCCTGAAATTTCAAAGACGTCAAGAAATGGTTTATCCCCCTGGCATGGAGCAAATCAGGCCGCAGTGGCTGGACTCCCACCTCCTGAAAAGTCCTCTCTTGAGATACCATAGCTGAATTACAGACATGAAAAATCTCGGCATTGTAGACAAGAAATCCATAAGGCCCAATTTTTTCTTTTCTTGCTAGATATGCGGTTCTGTTTTTATTCTCTCCCTTTTCTTTTGCCCTTGGACACAACATTTTAGGGCTTTTCAGTCTCTAGCTGTGCATGCACTAGAGAAGCATCTGGTTATGTGTTACTTTACACATCTGTTACATACGTCAGAGAGTCAAATCCAGCACCCAGAGACTTAATGTGTATTTGCAGTACTCCCTGTGGGACTTTGAATCCTTCATCCAATGAATTGCTTATGAGGATACAAAAATGCAGTATTTCAATCTAGTGCATATATTACTGCAGTTTATTGCATATATATTGCACATATATACACTACAGTCTCCTTTGTATTTGGCTGAGAAAATCTGCTGTGGGAAATACAAGAAGTGCAGGTGAACTGGGAAGTATTTAGGTATGGCAGTTAGTTTGCTCCCTCCTGAAAACATCATATCTCTGGTTGGCTGCATGAGAAACAGTTTTCATCATGATTTGAATATCTCTAAAAGGTGCACCAACAGTGTTTGTGTATTTCAAACTTAAATTCAGGCTCGTTGGACTGTGGGGAGAGGCCAGATACCTGAGGCAGCATTGGTAGCTGAGGCAAAGCTCAGGCTTTGCAGTTTTGTGTGGAGAATCTGTACTATTTGCAGGCTGTATAGGAAGCATGAGTGTCATGGCATGACCCCAGATGACAACCAAGTACTATGCAGCCATTCACTCCCCATACCCCCACAGTGGGATGGGTAAGAGCATAGGGAAAAAAGTAGGTAAAACTCATGTGGTGAGATAAGAACAGTTTAGTTATATAACAACAGCAACAATAATAACAATAGTAGTGCTAATGATGATGATGATGATGATGTAATGAAAAGGGAGGCAACCAGAAGAGAAAGAGAAACAAAACCCAAGGAAGACAAGTGATACACAGCACAGTTGCTCACCACCTGCTGACTGATACCCAGCCTGTCCCCAAGCAGCCATCAGCCCCTCCTGGACAGCTCCTCCAGCTGACAGATTGTGTAGGATGCTCTATTGTATGGAATATCCCTTTGGCCAGTTCGGGCCAGCTGTCCTGGTCATGCTCCATCCCAGCTTCTTGTCTACCTCCTTGCTGGCAGAATGTGGGAAAATGGAAAGTCCTTGACTTAGGATAAGTCCTTGACTATGGAGCTACTAAAACATGAGTGTGTTATTAACATTATTCTCATGCTAAATCCAAAACCCACAAAACTTACAAGCTACTAGGAAGAAAATTAACTCCATCTCAGCTGAATCTGGGGTAGTGCATTAGTTCGGGTTTCTGCTTTGCTTTTCCTCTGATTGCTTGTTGTGCAAGTACATTAAGTTTGCAGAAAACATGTGGCTTCTTAGATGGTCTTTTTTTATGATCCATGCAGAACCCAAATGTGGTAGGTGTTATTCCTACAAATGGTAACCTAGGGCTATTCATTAGAGTGCAGTGCATGCCAGTGAGCAGATGAACTTACCTGTTGCTTTTTGGGGTCTTTTTGTTTGCTGTGGTGGGACTGCCCTCTGTGCTGGCCATCCTTGGGTACAGCAGTCGACACGAGCATTGCTGATAAACTTGTGTGTGTTTTGTCTCCCCTTTTGCTGATCTGTAGTGGAGCAGCTGCTCACTGTCTGGGGAGACGAATGGAAGCCATCATAATGGCAGTGTATGCCAACCTCTGCTTTGGGAGCCCCTGGCTAGGCCACTGTTAAAACCTGTTGGCTGGCTGTTACAGGGGGCCGGTAATTAGTGCAGGGGAGCTGGGATGGGGGAGATTTTATTGAACCCAAGACAATGTGAAAATGAAGATTTGGCAGAAGGCACACTACAGCAAGAGGGAGAGTGCAGTGAGCATCATGATTCCCTTCTGCTGGAGGGCTCAGCAGCTGGAGCCCATGTGGGAGCATTTTGCTGCTGAGCAGTGGTTCTTTGTGCCATGATGGAGCCATGGGTGTCAGGAGAAGGCATCCCAAAGGTTCACCAACCCTGTGGCCCACTCCCCCTCTGCAGTGGGGAGTTCTCTGGCAGCCCTCTCCTCCCCTGGCTCTCTGCGATGTGGCTGCTGTGGGCAGAGTGCTGCAGCTGCTTGTTTGAAATGATAATATTTTATGCTGTTACTGTGGAATACTGCAGTATTTTTTGTAATTGTGGGCTGCAGGCCAGTAATGTACAATAGCATTTTGCTCTTCCTGTGCTGTTGCTACTGTAGGCATTCATTCCAATTTGGGCTGCATTTGGAGTACTTTCTTTTATTTTTTTTTTTTTGTTTTGTTTTGTTTCTTTTTGTTGTTCCTAGACGCTACTTGTTATCTATTGTGGATATTTTTGGAGTATTCATTTCTACCCACGTATGTCCATACAAATCTATCTGAGAAAGCACTTCAGAGAGTAGCAGTCTCTGTTGAACAAGCAATTGTTGTGGCTTTCACAGAATTACATTTTTTTGAAAGTATGAGGCAAGAATGAGATGAAGATTGCTTTTTAAGTTTAAAAACTGTTATGGTTTTAAAAAATGTTTGAGGCAGATAGAAAGCAAAGCCTTTCTTTGACTGATGGTGGGCATATTTAGCACTGAAGTCCCCATCTGTTCCAAGCTGTAGGTGATTGAAACCTCTGGGATGGCAGAATCTGGGAGGCAGAACCTTTAATGATTCTCTGCAGCTTTGATTTTAACTGTAATTTAAAAAAAAATTCAGAGGAAAGTAATCATAACTTGGAAGAGAGTCAGTAGTGTTCATGCCAATGATTGTTTATTAATGTGGTCATGGTCTGGAGATGAAACTTTTGTGAAAGGCAAATTCAAGTCCTAGACACAGAGCTCACAACTAGTCAGCCTGCACAAAATCTGTTTCTTTCTGGAAGGTAGAGGTTGAGTCCAAAGGAAATGAAGAAGGTACAACACAAAGGATACAATTAATTTGTTTTTGGGTAAATTTGGAATAAAATAGAGTGTGCTATACAAAAAGGATTGCACTTTTCTCACATGTAATTTTAGTGTCCTATTACTGTGCTGACTCACTAAATGACTTCAGTCTCAATCTGCATTTGGTTTAAATTACTTCAGAGGCCTGCATTTGTATGCTGCTCTGTAAAGTAATTCTCATCTGTAATCCAGATTTTTTTCCTTTTGTTCGGCATTTCAACTGACTTGTCTCTTTTCATTTTCCAGGTCTCTGTTTTACTAATATTTGAAACCAATCTCTCTGTGTGCCTGCTTGGGCCTGCAATTGGCAAAAGTCATTTTTCAGCAAGAGATAGAACAAGGAATGAATCATTGCTTTCTGCCTTTCCATTAAATTACCTAAACCACTACTCATAAATATTGCTTTATGTATGGTACAGCAGCATGATTATCTCACTGCATTGATGGAACAGTGCTGGAAGTGAATATAATTTTTCTTCTATTACATCTTTAATGAGCTTCAATTAAAAATAGTGTGTTGGCGTGCCAGAGTAGATGTGTTATTCTCAGAACTTTATTGAAGCTGTTTTGCCTGTTAGATTTGGTTGACATTGTGTTGTTCTGAAAACCCTGGTGGACATGATGTGGTTCTGAAAACCTTAAGAATTAAACAACAGAAAACCAGAAAAATCTGCTTTTCTAGGTGAAAGGTGACAGGACAGTAAAATCTGGTGACTGGAAAGATTCAGGTCTGTACTGAGTGGAAAAGCTTGCTTTTTGTCTGTCTTTGAGGGTGAATTTTTTAACATATAGTTAAAAAAATATTCACAAAGCAGCAGGTTTCTGCAGAGCTCCAGTTAAGTCCCTGATCACTTGACACCTGTGGCAGCAAGTCTGAGTCAGAGATAGCAAAAAGCTGTGAAGCTAATACTCTCAGTATTCAAAAACACACCTACGTAGGAGTCTAATTTCAAGTACCTCTTTTAGCTCCGGGTTCCCCCCCCCCAGCCCAACAAATTTTTAAGAGTCATTCTTAGACTTTTGCAGAGAAAAATTTTCCCAGCACTTGTGGATTTGTGAAGTATTGACATCATTTAGAGATCAGAAAATAGCTCTGTCAATTTTAGCTTGACGGCATTCCATTCTCTGCTCCAAAAACTGAGGAATTACAATGGATGAGTCAAAGTTTTCTTGGAATTTTCTTCCCTCCCCTCCCCCCCCGCCTTGTGCAATTCCATTGCCATTTTTAGCATTGAGGGCAGCTCTCCAAAGAATGTCTGTGTGCTTGAACTGTGATTTCTTGAAAGTCCAGAACAAAATAGAGTTGTGTCAGATGACAAAAATCATTCTATGTTTCTATGCATTTTTGTAATATTACGTGAGCTTTATTGAAGAATCCACAGCAACAGGCAGGAGATGTCTGATACAGAGGTGTTGCATCTCACTATCATGCTGCTTCATTGTGTTGTGGTGAGTTTTTGCTTAATTATTTCTGTGTTTTATCAGCTATTCTCAGGGAAGTAGCCTGACAGAACAAATTATCGGTGATTTGGGAGACTTGGACCAGCTTGAAGCACTTACTGAACTGCAGCCTCCTTCTGTCTTTGCCTCAGTTTGAAAACCAAGGATTATGTATTTAATGTATTTTAGCAGGATGCTGAGAGTAGTGATACTAAGGACAAAGAATTGTGGGGGTACTACTGTTACCTAAGTGATGTGGTATGTTTAAGATAAACAGTGTTGTCAGCTGTTCTTGGCAAAATCCCTGGGGTTATGATGAGTGAAATTTTAACTCTGAACGGGTTTGGTTTTTTTTAACTTGCGGAAGTGGCCTGTATCATGCATATTCTAATGTGTCAGAGTGAATGTGTGAAGTATGAAACTGCTGAAAAGAAATGTGAGGGGGAAGACAGGTTAAAGTGGTTGTAAATGGAAGATCTGTGTATTTTACTTCTGCACTAGATAAGTATTTTACTTAAAATTGGCCAGGGAAAAAAAAAAGGGACAAGAAAAAATGCAAGTGTCCCCTTAAGAGCGGCTGTGTCAAATTTGAAGAATGATTTGAATTGAGTCATTAAAGTGTGAAATGGAGGGATTTTATTTCTGCTTTAAATTATGCATCTCAAATTAACCTTAGCTGTGGAGTCTCTGCTGACGCCCCCGTAATGACACATTATTGGTACTAATGGCTTCTTTGTGACTTGAGATACAAACAGACATCCTAGACAGAAACATTTAGGCTTTGAACTAAATAAGACACACGGCGTGCATTTCTGCCTTGGGTTTCAGTTGCAAAGGCCTGCCTACCTGGTGCTCATGAGCTTTTTTCAGTTTCCATGCACTGCTCCCCATCCTGGCAGATGAGGGCAGCTGAATGGAAACCTGCTTCACAAGCTTTGAAGAACAGGAGAGCAATAAATCTGGAGTGAATGTGAAGCCTGTCCAGACACTGAGTACTGTAGGGAGCCAGAACAAAGACTGGGATGTGGGTAGCAGTCAGGGAGGGGGAACTTCCAGTAGATGATAATCTTGGGAGGAAAAGGCCCCAGGATTGTGAGGGAAACAGAGAAGAGATGCCAGGGCTTAAGGAGGAAGTTGCTAAATAAGGGAGGGGTGAGATTATAACGTAAAATAAGCAGTAGAGGTTAGTAAACCCTTTATGTGCCTTCTGACGTAAAAAGGGACTGTATCTGTGCAGCTCTGTGCAGCTCTTTTGAAGTTCATTATCATAATTTGAAAAATTCCACCTCTACGCAGACTCACTCATGGGCTTTGCAGCTTTCTTTGCGCTGTTGGTGTCTCTCCTGGGACGAGGATGGTAGTTACTACTTCAGTGTAGCTACTGGGTAGGCAGAGTGAGCGTGGCTGTGAATGAGTGAGAATGGCATTGCCTGGGGTGCTGGGTACAGAAGGTGCACAGAATTTTACATGTTGATGAAAAAGGAGGAGCGGCTTGGCTAGGCAGGCCCAGAATTTAGACCCTGACATGTCTTCCCAAAGATATTTTCTAGCTCATTGCTTCATCCTAGTTTTCTCAGTAGAATGTTAGTATACTCGATTGCCTCTGCTTTCAAGCTGCACTTCTGGGAATTTGCTTGTTGGCTATGGCAGGAGGGATGGAGAGATGCTTCTGCCCCGTGGTTGGGTTGTGTGGTGTGTTACAAGGCTGTGTGACATGACATGACTTTCTCTATGGATCTGCTCTCAGCAGAGAGTGCTGTGGAGTAAGTAATCTTGTGGTATTGTGGATCCAAAGCAGGATAACATCTGACTGCTTAGAATCAAATACTAAAAAAAGTATTCAGAGGCCTTCTTTGTATTTCTGCAAGGAACCACATTCCTGAATTGGGACTCAAGAATTAAAAGGAAAAAAAAAAGTAGGTGTGCAATATATCACATTTACTAATGCATTAGAGATATTTATATGAATAATTAAAACACCATTTAGAATTGCCACAATAGTAGAACAAAATGTGTTTTGTCACTTTTCTGTTTCTTTTTGTTGATTGATCAATATATTGATTTCTTCCATAAATTTAGAATAGGTATCCTAAACATTACTGTAAATTAGCAAGACTGTGTTTTTTAATAACCTGTTGAAAGCATTAATGGAATGAGAAGAAGTCCGAATTTGGTAATAAAGATCTGAAAAACAGAGACCTAGAACACATATCTAGTGTTTTGCATCAATTAGGTTTGTAAAATATTAGAGCCTTTGTTTGTCTTACTCATTAATTAAAAAAAAAAAGATATATTTTATATTCATTATGAATAGCCTAATAGCACATCAGAAAAAAATGGAAAAGTTAGGCAACAAGCTATCATTGTATTTGACTTTCCATTGTATTTATAGTTAACTTTAGGCTGGTTGGAGTCAGTGGGAACATGTGTGGGATGGAGGACAGAACTTCAGTGTTAAAGAGACCACAGTCCTTCAGAAACATGTGAGAAAAAAGTAGTAAACTTCTGAAACTGAGGTCTGGAAAACAGACAGGTGTTATCCAAGATACCAGGAATTAGGAATTATATTAAATTTCACACACATATGCACACAAAATATTTGTGTATTTCTTAGCTCAGCTTTCTCCTGGGTTATATCTTTCATTGTTCCTTACTACTTACATTTAGTTTGTTAACCTGTTTTGTCATACTTTTTCCTACCTTCAAAAATATGCTTTTTGAATATGCTAGAATGTACCCTTAACAAGAACCCTTAACAATTTTTAAGTCAGTATTGTTCTGATCCCTTTTCAGGGCTGTGTTTCTCTGTTTTCTAGCTACAATGGACAATTTGTTGTAACACTTGGATTAGCATCATATGTTTTGTTTGATACTGTTGTTCCGGCCATGCTTGGAATATGTGTTTTCATATGCATTTTTGGGGGCAGTTTTGGATGCCATCAGAGGCTTGTGCTTCTGCCTCCCCATCCACTGGTGATGTCCAGACTTCACTGAGGAAAAAGAGGTGATCTGGCAATGGTCACAGTCTGTTAGTCTGGGTTTTAGCTCTGGTTTGAGGTAATTGTTACCGCTCCAGGCTTAATTTGAGGTGCCTTACTCTGTTGCCCTAATACAAAGTAAGTGATAACTGTCTGCTGCACAAGGGGATATAGAATATCTCAATATAGAAAGTACTGCATGAAATCATTCCACTTACTGTTACTGGTTGTCACACCGACAGTGAATATAAATGAAGGCTGTTAGAGGGGGGAAAAACTGATATTGTTTCAGTTAGTTTATTTTGTGCCTACTTGACAGCCCTCTGTGTATAGTGAGTTACATGATTTCTTGGGATAGCCAGATTTTTCTTTATTTGTGTTTGGTTCTTTCAGCTATAGGGGAAAGAGATCTTAAAAGACTTAAAAGATCAGAAAATGTGTCTGTAAAGCCAGGAACAATTGTGTGCAACCTCAAGAAGATATCTAAGAGCATGTAACTGCTTTTTACTCATCTTCCAAAAGCAGCTCAGTTCCGGAATAACGGTGGTCTTCTGGGCTATATTTCAAGATGGTATGATTATTCTCAGACAGGAATTATAAGGATCGATAGCAAACCCAACACATCCTTTCTTTTCATGACAGATTCGCTGATTGCCACCAGAGCAGTAATAATGCACTGGTCAACATAAACACCAGAAGCAGTAATCATGGATTTTTGTCTCCATCTTAACATGTGTTTAAGGTTACACAATTTGTTGTCATGGGTTTGCACCCACAGGTCACGAGGAAGGAGAATTGTTTGATCTGTTCACCTTCCCTTCTCTTTTGCTTTTATGCTTCCTCCTTGAGTTGGGGCTGGGCTGTTTGGTGTCTCTTCAGGGACAGAGCAGGGCAGAGAGAGCATGCCTAGCCAAAAAGATAAGAGAAAGGTCATTTTGAGATACCAGTGGTTTACATGGTGTGGGTTTTCTTTGTGTGTCCTATTTAGGAAGTAGTAAAGACCAAGATTTTCCATAGGTGTGTGTCAGGAGCCTTTCTGCATTGGGGTTTTGTTGGAGGGTTGCTTTTCCTCAGTGGAGGGCCCTGTGCTTTTGCTGTGTTTTGGCAGCTTGACATGGCAGTGGCTAGGTAACCTGTGTATGAGTTTCGGTTTTTATTTTTTTGTTTTTTTGTGTGCCATCCTCAATTTACTGAAGCTCTGTGACTTTTTAACCTGCTGTCTATGGGCTGTTGTTTTACAAGCTCATTAAGGAGGCAAGGATAGCGATGGCAGCGATCCTGCCCCCCTCATGGGTGCTCATTAGATGGCTTCCTTGTGCTGACATAAGCGTTGTGTAGTCATGCTCTGAGCCGGGTCTGGGAAAGGATCCAAGTTAAAAATAATCCCTGGAAAAAAAAAAAGAAAAAGGTAAGTTTTCAGCAGGATCTGTTCCTGGATCTAACTCGCCATCATTCTCATGCTGGCCTGGAAAGTGTGAGGGTTTGTACTGGCACAGAGGGAGGTGACGAGGAGCAGCTGGGGCAAGGTGGTCAGGGGTGTACTGCTGGCAGCAAGGATGCTGCCTGCTTGTATGATGTCAGCCTGAGGAAATGGGGCTCTTGTGAGTGTACTGCCTGCCTTTCCTTAAGTGCGTTGGCCCAGTAACTTCCAAAGTTGTGAGGCAGTTTTGGCCAAATTTGCCTGAAAAGCAGTGTTGAAGGGGTGAAGGTCCCCTGAGCTGAGCAATTTATGGTGTCTGGTAGGCAGACCCAAATCAGCTCTCCCCAGTTGATGAAAAGTTGTCCTCTGGGGCTCAGCTGCTGACCTTGTCAGGCCTCCTCTTGTGGCACAGTCCCACTGTCCCAGTTTGGGTTGAATTGTGCCCATTTTGCCATGGGGCCTACTGTTGAATAGCTGGTGGGAGAAGAGCACAAAGTGCTCTCTGTGAGTAGCTGTTCATTTCAAGGGGCAGGGATGGTTCATCTTCTGGATCCTGACTGCACAGGGAGCTGCATTTCCAGTTGTGGGATGGTTTTTAAATTTGTTTTCTTTGTTTTTTTTTTTTTAATTCTGCCTAGGTATCAAAATTTCTGGAAGCTGGGATAGTTGGGAGGCAAGACTCCCTTCAGGTTTCTTGGTGTGGCCAACTGTTTAACCGTGAGGTCAAACAAGTCTTTCTAGCTGCACCTCTACATAGCTTCCCTTGACTATCGGGCAGCATCTTTGTGCCCTTCTCGGTCCAGCTTCCGTCCCCATAAGGCTGTGCTCCTCTTTGGTGCATGTGCCTGGGTTTCACCTGCCCAGCCTACCCTGCTGCACAGGCAGCCTTGCTCTGCACCACTGCTGAGGAGCTAATATGAAGACACACATTGTGGTTTCCTGCTGTTTTGCTTTGTAACCAGTCCACTGGTAAATATAGCTTGTGTGTGGTTAAAAATTCATTCTCTCATTATGGGTGGTTGTTGTGCAATAATTATGTAGAAATTACAACCGAGAATTGTTGTGGATTTTTTTGTTTTGTTTTGTTTATTTATTTATTTTTGAGCTTGGTATGCCCTGCAGTGCGAAGAGCAGGCTTTGCTTTCTGCCGTAACAAAGACAAGGCCACAAGCAGGTGTCAGCCTTTGGCATGGACACAGGCACCATCTAGCAGGCTGCTGACTTTTGTGTGGCTCTTTTTGTGTGGCGAGATGAGCGCTGCAAGGGAAATTGGGACCTGCGCTATTTGGACTATTTTTTATTTTTCCTTGCTTTACTCTGTGGGTAGACAGGCTGTCGTTCCCTGCAGGTTTGGTACTGTACATGTGTTTATCCTGAAATGAATCCATCCTATCTCTTTGGAGGTGTTGGTTGTATATTTCCCAGAGCCCTTGTATCTCTGGCAGCTTCCAGCCCTGCTCTCTGGGCAGTCCTCTGGGTCCTGCTGCTGGGCTGAGGCCGTAGGGCTTGGGGTCTCTGCCCCCTGCAGAAGTGCTCAGGTTCTGCTCCCCAGAGGTCTTCCCTTCATATGTGGGCCCCCTCCCGTGATCCCTCCTTCTGTTCAGATGTGGAATTAAAATAAGTGTGGGGGTTTTGTAGATTTTCCCCTCCTGTTTCTTTATTTAAAATTCCAGTCAAGCAGATCCAGAACAGTGCTTGTCCCTGCTGCGTTCTCATTTTCCTCTCATCCCTCCTTTAATTTTACATTATTCCCTGCACTGTGTTTGCAGGCCATATGTGTCCTTTGAACTCTGAAGAAGCTGTGCCAAAAGGAAGCCTTCTTCTCCTCCCCTCCTCCCATCGTGGAGCCGCTCTTAGATAATTGCAATTAGTAGACAATGCGGAGCGAACCCAAATGTGAAGTCCACGGGTGAGTGTCTGCAAATTTCCTGAGAGCTTCAGAAACGCTTGCGCTTGGTCTCTGCTTTGGCCCTTTAACCCTGCAGCAGTTCCCTGAGTCCGAAAGAGCTCTGGGAGGTGTTTGTAACCCGCGTTTTCCTGCCGGCGTTCCTGGCGGGGCACAGCCGCTGCCGAAGCCTTGGCAGGGTGCCGTGGCTCAGCCTCTGCGCGGAGGGAGGTGGAGCTGCCCGTCCTTGTGTTACGGCGCGGGGAACAAGTGGCTGCAGCAGCGGGCTGTAGGAGGACAAACCCTTCAGCCGTGCTCCCGGGGAGAGGTGGGCAGGTTGTCTGCCGCAAGCTGACCGGAGTGGGGAAAGTAAAACTCACCCTGTTAAACAAGAAGTGGGAGAATTCCTTCTTGTCGTCCGTGAGGTGCGGAGCAGAGGGACGTGCTGCCGGGCCAGCTGCTGCTCAGGGGCTTAGCATCAGCTGCTGGCTCGGCCAGAGCGATCGCTGACAGGTTGGGCTTTAGTGTTCAAAGGGGATGCCCTCCGTGGAGAAGGGTGACAAGCGCCTTTTGAGTCCCTTCCCCTTTAGCCTCTGAGAAGTGTCTTCTGTGTTAAACCAGGTTTCTAACCTCATTTCTCAAAGGAGTTTTAAATGAGGAGAAATAGGAGTATTAATTAGTGCCCCGTTAAGTACTTGTAGTCAAGTATGATAATTTTCTTGAAAGGATAATGTAATAGATGAATAAAAATACTCTCCATTAAAAAATGAATACAAAGTCATTTTAAACCACAAAGATTATTGTACATTTCTGAAAAATTAATGTGATTAAAGCAAAATATATTTAATAAATTAAAAAGACCCCGTAAGGCTGTTTAACTGGTTGGTCTCATATTAATTATTTTCAAATCTAGTGCTAGAGAACTTTGACCTTACCTGTAGGCATGGGAAATGGTTTCTTCCCTCACTTCATATTTTGGCTTGTAATTATTAAGTCTGAGTTGTGGGTGTGGTAATTTTCCCTTGTTTTTTGGGGTTTTGTGGGTTTTTTGTTTTGTTTATTTGTTTGTTTTAGTGTTGTGTGGGGTTTTTTGCTTTTCTGATGTCTTTCTCAGAGATTGGCCACAGTGAAAAACCAGACCCTGGACAGTGATCAGAAATTATATGGAGATTTCCTTGATGGATTTAGTTAATGTAACCTACTCATGTGCTGCTGTCTGGATTTGGAGCTGAGAAAACTCCAAACAGCTGAATATTTTCAAGGATGTTTCCTCCTATTTGGATTGTCTGTGATGTGGTATAGATTGTGTCTGCTGGGATCACGTGGACTTCCTTCAGTTACTTCATTTGACTTCACACAAGTTATATTAATTTTTTCCACACATAGTTTGTCCCGTAGATTATTTTTGGTTTAGGAACTTCCTTAGCTCTCTACTGAGCTTTTACACATTCAGCTACTTAATGAGAATTGCTCTGTATGTTGTGGAAGACAATAAAGTAAACGGTTGGAGCTGGAGACATAACCCAGATCTTTGGGTTTGCTTGTCATTTTTGAAGTTTATGTATTGACTTAGGGAGGACATAAAAAGCTCAGTGTAAAACTGGGTTTAAATAGTAGCCTGTTTAAAAAACTTTGGGTTTTGTGTCACTAGGAATGAAGGCAATTCCTCAGCAGTCTCATCAAAACGTTGCAAGTATTTTATCCCTTCTTGCTTGGCATGTTCTCTTGTTGGGGGTATCTACAGGGCAAGTATTTGGTATGTGACTCTCCCCAAACTCTTGTTCCCTGTAACAGGTCTGTGGTACAGATTCAGAGAATGCTGGTAGTCAGTTCTCAAGGTTTCCTAGTTTACAATTTGTTATGGTTTAGGTACCTGAAATCCATGTGACCTTTTGAAAATATTCTTCCAACAGACCAAAAAATAGAAGAGAATTTTTGGGTACCATACAATGTTCTCTCAGGTGCCTTCTGAAATTTCAGGCTATTTGGTGATGGTGACTGCCAATTTTTATTTTATTTTTTTTAATTTAAGGCACATCTTTAAGTATCCTCTGTCTTTAAGAAGACAGCCTTTGCATCTGATTCTCTACCTTTGTATTTTACTTTCAGCTTTTCTCTTCTTGTCCTGTTGCAGCTTTGACAAGCTTGTGCAACTGAGGTGATGATAGCTTCCTCCATTTCTTATTGAAAGAGTAAGATTTATATCTAAAGGTACTTCTCTCAGTAGAGCCCTTACAGGCTACACATGTGAACAAGAGAAAGAGATTTTACTTGTCTTTAGGACAGTAGCAGAGCCTACTGTGGTTGGATAATTGACTACTGAAAGCCTTGAGACATTTCTTCTTTTGTTTGAGAAGGTGGTGGTGGCTGGAGCTCCTTGGTGGTGTGTGAAAATAGCTCTGGAATTCAAGGAGAGTGTTGTCTGTGTTAAATGGTGCTCACATAAATGTATGGGAGTTGCTACCCTGTTGTTGCTATGCCAAGTGCCTCCCAAGATGAATGGTCTGTACTGCCGTAATGTTTAAAAATATGATTATTAGTCTTTTCTGGTCCTAAATGATACCAGTCTATCCCCTGAAAATTACCTTGAAAATCCTCTTAGTACAAATGATCTCATTTTCAAAGCCACCTCCTCAGGTTACAACTAAACTAAGCACCCAGCTGGCTGTGGTTGTGGCAGCGCCGTGGCTGCTGTAATGACACCCACAGGTGTGGCCATGGGCATGTCCCTGTGCACAATCCATTTTGCGTGGCTCCCACTGTGCCGCTTGCCTTCCCTTTTTGTTTGTGTGTGTTTTCCTCACCACTCACAGAGGACACAGTCAGACTTTTTAATATTATGACACTGCAGCTATGAATCTGTCAAAATTGCAAGGGCATAACAAAGAGTAGATCTGACCAATTTCACTGTTATCTTTTTCTTTGCATTTCCCTGGAATTCTAGCTGACAGTGGCCCTTAATATAAATTCGTTATTTGCAAGGAGCTCTGTTTAAGCTAGCAAATTATTGTGCCAATGTGTGACACTAACCATACTGCAGAATAAAGAGCAGTGAAGTATTTATGATGCTAAAATAATTTCAGGTCATGTCTTTTTTTTTTTTCTTTGTGTAGTTTTGCCTTTATTACTGGTGCTGAAATGGTTCTTGCAGCGCAAGTGAGAAAACCAGACTGAACCTCCTGTTTTTTTGTTGGGCTCCCAGCTGGAAATCCCTCCCTCGATTTTCCATTGATAAAAGTGTCACAAAGGGAATCCAGAGCAGAGGAATAGGCGGAAATAGAACAATGCAAAGTCTTGGACTTGAATCACAAAGAAAGTTAACTAATGTAGATACAGTACTGGACGAGCTGCTGCTCCTTTCATGACCAGGTTCATTTACCTGTGGTCTTAGCATTTGTGGCTGCCCTCAAAGCCATCTAACAAATCAGCTATTTATTCTCTCTTTGCTGTGGAGGCTCTTTAAAAGGATATTGCAGAGCATTTTCTTCTCCCCCTTCCTATGGACTGCCTTATTTGACCTTCAAGAATTCAGAGTCTCAACAGGGGCTAGAAAACTCGCATACAAGAATGCTTTTATTGTTAATCTATAAAATATGTCTTTCACTAATAAAATAAAGATGTGACATTTATAGAGCTCTGATAAGGGACATGGCAGTGGAAAAGGCCTAGGTCTCCCGCTGTTCAAATTAAGGGCAGCTGATTTCAGTGAGAGAAGAACCAGGCTTGTTAAATGTGTATTTTAACACATGCACTCAGGTGTTCCCATAATGCTCAAAAAACTTCCAGGAGTATTTTGCGAGAATTGAGAAGTAACACCATAGAGAACTTTGTTCATTTAAATGACCGAAGGTAATTGGTGCTCCTTCAGAGTTTTTTGAGAGGGAAGATTACTTGAGTTTAGTTTCATTAATTAGGTGGTTAAGTTTATACTTTTCCTGGACTTTCTTCGCATTGTATCACTAAAACAATGGTTTCTGTATTGCTCCTGTGTTTGACCTGCGTGTCAGGGTCAAAGAGCTGACATCATGACGTTTGCCACAGTGTCTCTGTGGTCGCCTGCCTGTCACATGCTGTAGGCGAGGGTCTGCATGCAATGGTGTGACCAAGGGGCTTGGAAGTCCCTGTGGAAGACAACTGGTGCAGGTCTTGTGCTGGGGGCAGCAGTGAGTGCGATGATCTGTGACACAGGAGCTCAGTCCTGAGTGAGACAGTGACCTGCTTTGCTGCAGTGGGAGCAGCCGGTGCTCAGCACCCCATGCCGGTGCTGAGCACCCTATACCAGTGCTCAGCACCCCATACCAGTGCTCAGCACATGGCTTGTTGCAGACCTGGATCTCTGGAGCTTTGCTGAGAAGCACTGTGGTTGTCCTCTAGCCTACCCTCCCATATGAAAGGCTAAGCCCTGCTCTTGTCTTTCCCTCCTGTTCTCCTCTGCTCTTTTTCCCCCTCTTCCCTTTTTCCTGTCTTTCTTAAACCTGCCAAAATGAGAGACCCACACACTGAAGTCTGTTTCCTGGTTCTGATGGTTTATTGTGATGAGGTAACAAAAATGTGCGCAGTTATTGAAGTATGGAATGATAATACAGCAGGAATGGGTTATGTAATGAGCAAATAAGTGGGATATGCTTGGCGTATCCATATGTTATTCAAGGGTAAAAAGGAAAACATGCAGAATAGTGAGTGAATGAGAAGGAAGACTGGAAATAGTATTTGGATTTCTTGGACATTTCAAAGCTCTTCCTCTGACCCTGTAAATCAAAGCGGTCATATTTTGTGCTGGGTTTGGTTTTTTTAATTTAATTATTATTGGGCCACCCTTCCTTAGAGCCAAAAAAGGATATACAGCAGGCAAAAACACTTTAAGCTGAAAACCAAGTAAGAATAAATCATTATGTGATACCTTAATAATGCTATTAAAAAATTGCTTTCCAGTGAAGCATACTGAAACCTAGGAGTAGTAGCTGCTTTAAGTGATACAATTTGTCTAGCATTTTGACAATACAATGGTTTTTTTATCTTGTCAACGTAAGAGTCAGTAGAGTTGGGTTTCTTACTGCCTCCACTCTGCCCAACTTGTTATTTCCATGCCAAGATGGACTCTTCATGCCTCTGCCTTTTCATCATGGTGAGAATACATGAGATATGTACTCTGTCTATGGATAAATACAACAACCCAGGCCATTTACTTTCATCACTGTTTTGCATAATATGCATGCAAATGCCATATACAGCAGAGGAAGATGCTAAGAGCCAGTTCTTACTAGATCCTAAATGGGATACTAGTTGGTGAATGACTGCAAATAAAGCTACCCCACACTGTCCTTAAGAGACTCACTTTTGGAAAAGGCATGTTATCTGTAATAGTGGGCAGAGCATCCACTGAATCAGAGTGTTTTTGTTTAAGAAAGGGCTGCCAAACATTGAAGGCAGGGAAAGCAGTATTGTTTTTTCATCCTCTTGGTGCCAAAGAAGCAAAAGAAGGTAACAGAAGAAAAGGATAGCATTCTGAAGGCATTTGGGTTTTTTACTGTTAAAAAAAAAAAGGAGATGAGGGCAATTTAGTTGAGTGTTCTGCTTTGGACAATTGTAAAACTAATAGGATGGAAGCAGTATAAGCTGTTGCTACAATTATAGCTGCAGTTACTAAGAGAAATCCATGTTATGTTATTTGAATGAAGCATTCACTGTGTGGCTGAAAAGCAGCAGTATCTTAAAGAGACAGGGAGGGGAAATTATCCGCTTTTTTGTTCTGTTTTGTTTATTTTATTAACCACGTGCTTTTTTTGAGAAAGTTTGTGCATGTGATTCATCCAAGAGTTCAAACCCAGTCTTTCCTTTGCACTCAAAGCAGTTTAAACAGTTTGAGAAAGAGAGTAAATGTGCATTTAAAAAGCATATATGTATACATATAAAAATGCAAGTATCTGCAAGAGCAAAATGGAACGATTGAGTTTGTATTCCCTGTAGCCCATTAAAACTTAGGGGTCATGCAAAATTATTCAAAGGGTAATTTACCTTCCATTTTCATCAGGTTTCTTAGTATTGTGAGCCGTTATTTGCTTCCTTTCAGTGATGTGTCAACAAACATTACTTTTCTTTGTGGATGCAGCTGAATTTTATTCATTAGAGAGATTACAACACATGAACAGTTGCACCTTTAGAGTACTGGCTTTTAAGCAGTTTATAAGGAGAATGTTTATGCTTTGGATGGAGATCACTTGGTGCTGGTATTAGTCAAATTAGGGCTGAAGTAATGGAAATCTTAACTTTTCGCCCACTTCATGTATCTTTGACAATTTAGCATGTATGGTGGGCAGTTTCCAAATGCAAACAGATGGTGTGCTCATAAACACCAGGACACAGAAAGGTGTTATTAATACTGGGTTTGTCTCTTTATAAATGAAGGATGCAGATCTATGGCTGGTACAAATTTAGCATATTCCTGTCAAGTAAAGTTATGCCAGCAAAGATGGAATGAGAATCTGTCTTCCTGGCCACTATTTTTAAACACAATGCTGGAAACTGCTCATGTAGTTGTCTCTGTAAGTGTATTTCTCTACTCCCTTACACTCTCTCTGTGGCAAAATGTGTTCTCTAGCCATCATTTTAAAATTTTTTTCCAGATGACCAAACACAGTTTTTCAGCAGGTCTCAGCCTCTTTTCCTTCTTTAACCGCCTCTTATTCCTGTTTTTCCCATTTTCCAGTTTTGAATATGGAAGTAACTTCTTGCATCCCTATTCTTCCAGATGTAGCAACAGGATAGGATGTCTTTACTCCTCTCCTTTCCTGCTTTTCCCATGCCTGTGGATTCATACATCCTGAGGAATTGCTTGAACTTAAGCTCCAGTTATGTCTTGCAAAAAGCCCAACAAAATAGTGTTAGTCACACGTGTATAATGCAGAGTGATTGACAGAGTTAGTGCAGGCTGTGCTGGGGTTTGCCATGTGACTACACGGATGCTTTGCAAATCCTGCTGTGCTGGCTTGCAGCTGGCTCTGGACTTCCCAGTGGATAACACTGAACCAAATTGGATGGGCCATTCCCATTCAAAATGTCAAATTTGCGTTCTTAATTTCCAGTGAGGATGTGATGTGATAGCAAAATTGTTCAGAAAAGGGTCATACGCTGTTTTACTGTCAGTTTGTGAGGCTCAGACAGAAGGAGATGATCAAAACCACTCGATGCTCGTTATTTATTAATTGAGTTCTGGCAGAGCCTTGCTACATTCTGGCTTTTTGTTTGTTTCTTTGTTTACAAACAAAAAATGACAAGCACAGTTCACAAAATAAACGAAAAGGGAAATTTGTTAACAAAGATTTCTGACAAGGAAGAAATGGGATTTGAGGGCATTTGAGTGGAGGTGCCTTGGAATACAGGGAGAGCAACTTGGCATTGTGTCACACACCCTCTCTGAGTGCTGCTCCTGAAAGAGAAGGATGCTTTAGAGAACAGCAGACCATGAATCTTCTATGCTGGCACACTGGGTTACCAGAAAATATTTACCCTCGTCAGTTCTGTGGTGGGGATATTTTAAGTGCTTTCACTTTATGCACTTTGCTTGTATGGATTTACTTTCTTTGGAAAAAAAAAAAATCAAACTAACAAGAAGCTCCAACTGTTTCTTCACTTTTCTGCATCTCTGCCTTGTTTCTGTACATATTCAGGTAAAGAACAGTACATTGAAGTACAGTGTCTTTCTTTACTAACTGTGGTTTCTTGACTTCAAAAGTCCCAAAACTACTTAGAGCTCAGTCTTTTCTTCTGCAGTGTACCCTATGCCGACAGACCCTTCCATAGATGCTGTGGCCCATGTGGAGGTATGTCAAAGCCTGGGGTGTGATGTTTACATTGCTGAAGGTCTGAAGATTCAGCTGCCGGCCTCCCGCCCCCAAGATTAAAAATTAACCAAATATAAGTGATTTTTCCACAGGGACAGCTAAGAACACATCTTTGATCAGCATAATACTTCTGCCAAATTTTCAGACTTTCTCCAAAGCCTGAAGCCATTTTTATGTCTCCGTAAATTAGCAACAACAACAGCCGCAGAAGTAAATTTAACAGTCAGTGATACATGCTTATTAGCCTGCTCTCTCCAAAATGGCTGATTTTTTCCTTGAAACTTTCTCTCAAAAGATCAGTCTGAGGCAGATATCACAGGATTTTAAATAAAATATTTTAAAATATACTTTATGTTTATATTAAGCATTTTCTGTTAAAATATTAATTCACTTACTTGCCAGAGTTGTAAAAAGCTAAAACCAAGGCTCTTGAGGAAGAGGGTTGTATAGTCTTCAGTGTCATGGTTGTTGTGAGAATTGTTTGCTTTGGGCTACTGGTCTGAAGGTGGATATTGTGTTCAGCTGCAATTCTATATGCCCTGTCCTTGAGATACCCAGTTCTCTCTCTTTCACTTTCCTCTGCTGCTGTTCTGTGGGCTGGTAGAAAAAAAATGGTGCAGGAGATCATTCTTTCCAGGTCACTTAGATCTGCATTGTTTCAGCTCTCCTTTTCTTGTCTGCTTGACTTCACAAATGTTTCTTTCCTCCCTTTGGATTAGAGGTGGAACTTTAAAAAGACAAAATACACAGCGAAACCTGCTGGACTTCTGCTCTGGCCTTGTCCTCATCAGTTGAGCCCCAGGGGTTGTGCAGCTTACCCAGTAAACAAGAAGCCAGTGTCAGCTGCAGAAGCTCCTGCTGCTTTTCTTTGCTTTTACACCATCAGTGCTTTTTGGACAGTAGTGGTACCCAGCAGGGGTCTGTTGCAGTTCCTCTTGCCTGGTTAAGTGGCTGTGGTGGCTTTTCTTGAACCATGTCAAAACCAGGACCCGGGAGGTGCTGCACAGTGTACCCATGTCCGCACAACTGCCTTGTTGAATTTGGCAGCATATCCAGTCGGGATACAAAAAATGTTTACTCATCTGGGTCACCTGAAGAGAAGAGGCAGGTCTAGGAAGTTGGTCGGGGCAGGGCTACTGAAAGAACTTGCAGACATGCAAGATTCCAGCTCTCCCTGGCTGTGAGCTGGCTTTCTGAAGCACTGCTAAAAATCCCCCTTGCTGTTCCTCTGTGCTCAAATCAATCCCAGTTGAAGCTGGGAGTAATATTTGCATACCTCACTGGTTGTTCAGGCTAAATTAATATTTGTATAGCACACTGTGTTCCCCATATTGAAAGGATGACATGAGCACTGCTGTTTCTAGGCAGCTACATCCCGTGCTTAAATGTTGTAAATGTACTTAGCCAGGGCAGACAAGACTCATTGCATTTGTTTAGAAAAACCCTGTCAGTGCCTTGGTATATGTGTGAATGCATTTTTTTTTTACGTAGGTGATGTGTTTACTGTAAAGCTGAAGCTCTCCTCTGTTGGAATAGCCCTGTTTCAAAGGTTGGGGGTTGTGTTCCTTTGCCATTTTTTATTCTGCTTGCTACTGCATTGCATGCTGAGGGGAGTATTAGGTAGCTTTTTTCAGGGTTTTTCCCTGCTTATAGAAACCTTCCAGTGCATGCATAAATCCACTAGCAATGCTTTTTCTTAAGCTGAGAACATAAATAGAGTAGATTATTGTCTGGTAAAGCTGATTGGTATTCCTTAAATCTTGATCTCATCCCTTACTTATTCACACATCATCTGCACAGAAGATATTTCTGCTGTCTTCTGAACTCTGTTTCACACAGCCCAGTGAGATGTTAAAAAATAATAATTTTATAAATCTTTGCTAGACCAAATGAAAGCATTAAATGAAATCTGGGGAAAAAAATGAAATCTGGAAAAATAATTAATTCAAGCTAATAAATGTTTTGGTCGTCAAAATTCTCCTGCAGTGGGTGAAAGAGGGCGATTTCTCCAAAGATCCTGCTTGCAGAGCATCTGCTGGAGATGACAGCATCAGGAAAAATAGAACAAGCTGTGGCATCAGTGCTGTTGCATGGTCGGCATCGCGACCTGAAGAGCAAAGCAGCACCGTCTCCTGCAGGAAAACCTGGGCTTGTAGCTCTCAGTGCACAGGATTCTGCTTGTTGTGTCATGCTGCCATAAATCCTGAGCAGCTCCATTGAAATGGAGGGAATTACTCCAGATTTATGCCAGTTTCGGTGAAAAGAGGCTTTCTGCTGAATGGATCGGGGCAGCCACTCGCCAGGTGGAAGGGAAAAAAGTGACTCAGCTTTCGGCAGTTGTTGCTGATCACTGGCTTTTGCCAAGTGCAGAGTCAAGATTTCCTTTTTTATTTTTTCCCTTCTTCTTCTCCCTACCCCCTCTTTTTTTTTTTTTCTTTTTCTTTTTTCTTTTTTTTCTTTTTTTTTTCCCCTGGGTGAGTGACTGCTTTGTGCACTGCACAGAAAAGAGGACTTAATTTCTGAGAGAAGAAGGGATCCTGTGGCAGGATGAACCAGACTGAGTCCTTGCTGTGAGCAAGGAGCTTCTGGAGGGACAAATCACCCTTGCTAGAAGCATTTGGCCCCTCATTTCAGAGTGTGCAATATTGGCTTCTGCTTCTCGCCCTTGGGAGACAAACGTTTGTAAGAGGGAGTTCTCTGCGTGGCTGGCCTTGTATTTCTGTGTGCATGGCAATACCCTGCTAAGGACAGTGAGAGCAGCTCCTCCCACGGGGCACACACGGCAGCAAAGCCTGCAGCAGAGCAGAGGGAGCTGCAGCTGGGTGCTGCCTCCTACTTTCCCCCCATCTGCAGTCACCCTGCTCTGCCTCCCCAGCAAGCTCACAAGCCAGCAGCTGTGACCATTGCCTGCACCCAAAAAAAAGAAGCGAAGAGGGAGGAAAAACCATGTAGTTAGGTTCTAGGGCCAGGTACTAGTTGAGTAAATATTGGAGTTTATTTTGGACTACCCAGTAAGTGTAGTCCAAGTTTAGAAATGGTGTTAAATTACTGCAATGAAAAATGGGATTTAAAATCTCTAAGCGGAGAAGACAATAGCGTACTGTAGATCTCTGAAAAACATGGGTTGTTGAACTGAAGCTCCCTGAATGTTTCAGCCCATCTGTCTTGATAGTTTCTGTGTCTTAATCACGGATTTCATGAAGTGTCTAATTTTCTTTTTTTAGCTTTCTGTCTTCCCCTTGTACAAAAGTTAAGACAGGGAAATCATCTGAGCTGGATTTACTTTTGCATTCGAGAGAAAAGCTGTCTATAAAAAGAAGTGAGTGGTGTGTGTGCTGGGAAACCAAGTTTGTCTGCTTTGGGTTTGGGGAGCAAGATTTTCCCACCCTCAGTTCTGCTACTGCCATGGTTATTGGGCCAGCTGGAGAGTGCAAGTAGAGGTGCCTACCCCGTAAGTACCAGTGCTTTTAATTGTCTGGCTCTGATCCATGGATGTCCAAACAGTGTGGACTGGCTCTACTGAAGTCACTGGCAAAATTCCTTTGCTCTCCCTCCCACTGCTGCCACTGTTCCTGGCAGCTGTCAGGATGTACTGGCAAGTCCTTGATCCCTCTTGCACCTCGGGAAGTCTGCAACAACTCTTCCGAACTGGAGAATTGCTTCCTATTCATAGCTGTGGGGTGAAAAGCACAAACCAACAAACAGAAACGTCCCCCCCCAGAAGTCACAGCATTTTTATTGACCCCTCAGGAGGGTCATTAAAAGAGGGTTGTGCATCTCCAGATCCTTCCTGTGTGACTCCATCACATAGAGCCTACTCAATTTCTAGCAAGAATGGAAATTTTTGCCCCTGCCCTGCGCAGAGCACAGATAAGGCCATGTGTATTTGCAGTGTGTACTTCTGTAGTATGCAGAAGATGCTGATTGACATTAATTAGGAGTGGGAGGTGTGAAAGTGTAAAAATAAAATTCCTTTCTGTCAGGTTTACTATTAGAAGTGAAGTACATAGTGTGACACTGAGTGCATGTGAACGTGCACGTGTGTCTGCGTGTGAGTGTGTGTGGAGTGGAGGGTGTGTACTCACTATTTAGAACAATAGTGGGAGTGAAGTATTGCAGGATGGAACATCTGTAAAAGTCTGCAATTACAACCTTTTACTTGGGAGCTCCTCAGTGAAATGTGCTTAAAAATGGTTTCTTTTCCATTGCCAGTTCAAAATGCCATGCTAAAAAGCACACAGTGCCAGAGATTACAACTTGTGTCAGTACAGCTGCCTTTGCCCGGCTTTGTGCTGTTACAGTGACTGTTGTGAGAAGCAGTCAGAAGGTACAATATTTTCACTAAATTTTAGCGAGAGCAATACTTTGAAAATAAATGGATCTTTATTTAAGAAGCTCCAGTATTGCTCTGGTTCGTAATAGTTATTAATTCCTTCTCTGTGTGTGTACTAAAAATGAGAAACAAAAAGTGCATTCTGCTTTGTTAATGGTTCAAGAAGTGTGTTGTTGAATGCACCTGGCTTTCTCTTACAAAATAAATGGGCAATCATCTGTGTAACTTAAAAAGCATATTCTTTGGATCTTAATGGCGTTAGAATATCTGAGCTTGAGAACTATTGTGTATGAAATTTCTTCAGTATCTGTTTTATGTGGGTGATAGTGCCAGAGAGTTATCTGTAGAGCTTTTAATAGCTGTCTGACTGTCCATCTGCTCTATGTGATTGTTTATATTTATCCTTTATACAAGAAAGTTCAAGACATGGGCACTCAGCCTAATTCATCTGTCACTGAAGTGGGTGGCACTGACTGAAGACCTCCTCCCCAGTGGTTGGGACCTTTCTATGCAGAACTGCAAGACTGTGTTTGGTCTTCATAGATTATAACTAAAGGACAAATCTCCTTTTTCTGTTACACCTTTGAAATGATGTGTGTTACCCCAGTTTTTGCTTGTGTAAGTAAGCTGCTTTAAAGTGGACTCCTTTTTATTATTATTGCCCAGTGATTTGATGGAAATGAGTTGCTAATCTCTTCATTTCCTACCAGAATTTTTCTCTGTTGACAAACTGACCATTTGCTGAGGGAGAGGGTGGGAGTGACACCTCAACTCTCCAGGTCTGCAAGGTACTGATAGTACATGCTACAGGCACTGTGAGTTGTGGCTGCTTGTGCTGGGCCTGTGATTGAGATACAGAGCTGTTACTTAGGCCTTCTGGTTAAGTATAATTTTTTGTCCATTACTGAAAGTAGATTTAATGTTTTGGACATTCAGTTAAGATACTCTCATCCTCCTAGAAGGGAAGCACCAAAGCTGACAACACCATTTTGCACTGGCCTCACTAACATTGGTGCTGTTGCTTTATCATGATAATATAGAAGAACTGGCTCAACACCACCCCTTGCCCCACCCCCAAAACCAAACAAAACAAGCAAAAAACCCCCAACACTTACCCAAAAAACTCAGTCCTGGCTTGCTGATGCTGATCCTTCCCCTTATGGGGTGATGATACTTCGGGTGAGGTGTCACATGTTGCTGAGAAGGGGCACATGGCTTCAGCTGGGAGAGATTGCTGACCGTGGGAACGTGGAGCTAAGGGTAGTGCTGGTGGATATTTTCCAGCCAGCTTTGGTATCAGGTTTACAGAGTGCATGTGGTACAGCACTTCACATGCTGTGTCACAAAGACAGGAGTTCAGAGGTTTCTCCAAATATGTGCCAAAGGCCCCTCTTAGTTAACTGAGCTGCACGTGGTTTGTGTAGAGGGTGTCTGGGCTTGTTGGGAAGATGTTCCCTACACTGTCCCTGGCCATGGGCACACCTGGTCTGCCACAGCTTGGGTGATGTGCATGGGGAAATGTTTGAACTAGCTACAGAAGTACGAAAACCAGTTCACAGGTACACAAATACTGAGGTTTTCCCTTGAGAAGAAAGATGCCGTAGTTTGGTTAGGAAAACCACAGGGAGGTTGATTTCTGGGTTTTGATTTTGTTTTATTTCTTAGTATAACAACTGACTTGTGTTTGAAAGGGTTAAGCAGAGATAAGTTCATGGTTGGAGCTGCAGTGGTGGGTACAGAATGCATGGCATATCTGGTGTCAGAGAACTTGTTTGTAGTCACATATGTGTAGATAAAAATATATTGAGTTTTCAGCAGTGTTTTTTTTCCTGGCTGTAATTGTGATGTTACTAGCAATTAATGACAACTGGATTTCATGACTGTGTCTTCTTGCTGTAAGCCTCAATTCAGTGAAGTGAGCAAATGTATGTGAATTGTGAAAAAAAAAAAGAAAGGGAAAAAAAAAGGAGGAGGGCAGAGTAAAACCACCATGTTTGAAATCATCATCAGACTGTTTCTGTGTTTAAGGTCTGGTCAAGTAGTGTTCTTGGGAGAATTAATCAGAGCTTAAAGAGTTCAATGCATATTCAGTGTCTTCTAGAACGAGACCTCTACTGACTGAAGAACTGTTTGGTCTTTGAGACTATATCTATAAATATATTTTCCTTCTTGGGGACTGTAACTGCTGAAGTCAAACCTACCAATATTTTGGGTTAGACCAACCCACAGGGTTTGATCTTCATACACATAAAGGCCACTTTACACTTTTGAGGCAAGTAATATGATCTTGAAACTGGTTTAAATCATACAGTTCATTTTGCCTTCTTCCTCTTTTCTTACTGATTAATATATTAGCCTGTCTAAACATAAAATACACAAGTAAAATATGTGTGGGAAAACACTGTGTAGGTATATAGCCTTCAATGATTGGATAGCTATTTGTAAGCTTGAATTAATTAGTTGGGCTGACATGCAATCCGTTCAGCTTTGTGGGGGCTGGACAGTTTGTGGGCAAGCAGGAGGGAAATCCTTTGAGGGATGTGTCATTGTAGGACTTTCTATACTGAAGTTTTTTTTGGAGGGGGGGGAAGAAAGTACTATTAGAATATCTGCTCATGATCCTCCCTGACGTGAACATAGTTTAAAACCAGAGCCTGTGTTTTTAATGGTTCTTCAGTTGTCATCATGTTTTTCAATTCTATGTTATAAAAAACCCCATTAAATTATTTTTAACACAATGCGTAGAGACAGTGCTTGAAATAGTTTGTAATCAGCTAGACCAAGTCCTGGATGGTGCTTTTCTGTTACTGCTTATAGAAGAAAACAGTGTTTGCACAGTTCAAATGCTTTTCATGTCAGCACTGATCACATTTGTTTGCAGTCTATGAAAACAGAACATTAGATTTCACCTCAAAGCTATTCTAAGAAAACTTTTTAATAATCATTGATTGTATTTCAGAAACATGGTAGTACTGAAAATGTTACCATAGCTATGGCCATGAAGTTAGAACAGAACTGCTATTATTTTTGGAGTGTGTCTAAATCAGTAATTTTTCAAGTGGAAATGTTGGCAGAATTTCATTTTGCTTGTCAAAGTCAAAGTTACTAGTTTCCTTCCAGTTCCTCCAGTTTTACTGATCTGTTTGGTGAAAGCAGAACACAGAAATGCAGAATACGCTCCCAGAGCCCACCACATAGGGAGCCTGCATGCAGCACATAAAAACCAGCCTGAATTCTCTCAGGCTTCCCTGTGTCTGTCCCAACTGTGTTCCCCTCAGATGGGGAAGGTGTGGTGCCTCCACTGCTCAGATTGCAGAGTCGAGTCTGGAGGTGGGCTCATGGCCCAAAGGGCAGCATGGCAGGGAGCTGAGACTGGATCTCCCAAGTCCCACCCAAGGAGTCTTGGCACTGCATCATCCTTCCTCTCTTCTGCAGTTTAAGGACCTGTTTAATACTGAGCAATGGTTGTAAATGTGCTTTTCAATGCCATCGACTTGCACAAGTGAAACTCTGGGAAAGGATGCTATGGAGCGGCCAACACAGCTTGTCCAGGGAGTTTTCTTTACTGAGGAATGTTAAAGTGGCATTGAAGTTTTCTTTATGCTGGGGTGCTTTTTTTGCTGTGTGCATCGGTGATGCCTGGGTGGGTGTGTTCCTTTTTTCAGATTGAGATTTGGAGTTGTGCTTTTCATTCTTCACTTGCACTTAAATAGTAGACCAATGTTTCATAACACCAGTGTTTTCAAATTCTGTGATAACTGAAGTGTCCTAGTGATTATTTACTGGGAGTAGAAGTTTATCATTGTGTTATCTTTGGGCTAAATTGGAAGGATAGTGCTTCAAGCCTTTTTTAACACAAAATATAATAACTTGACATTCCACAGCATACATAAATTGATGAAAGTCAAAAGACCATTTGCTTGGAGGCTGTACATAATGATCTCATTTGTTATTATGTGGTCTGCACAGGCTATTCTCAAGACATGTAGGATTTTTTCCTTTCTAATGTTTCTACATCAGGATGATAGAGATGAATACTCCATAGATATGTGACCATCTGTTTTTCCCAATTACGCTCAATTTACCAGAAGAAAAAGTAATGTATTATGCCTTTCTAAATAGAGTTCTTCTTCCATGATTGAAAATTGAATCACTTATTCTATGGAAAACTCTGATATTCTGTAATTTCCTTTGTTCCAACTTGAATATTCTTAGGAAAAGTAAACCCTTGATTTCTTAATGTAAGTTTTGTGGGATTTTTGGAAATTTTTCTTATTTTGCTGTCATTTCGGATCCAGATGTTCTCCAACTGTACAAACCAAATAAAGGTATTAGTGACCTCTTTTGTTCCTCAGATTATAGCAAAAAAAAAGATCTTAAAATAAAGATCTTAAAATGCCTTAGAAGGAAAGGAAAGCAGTGTAAAAGAAAGTTAGCCTGCTGGGAAGAATAATTTAGGAAAGAAATTTGAAGCACTTCCATAATAAATCCCAAACTTAATAAAACTCTTTGTGATTGGGTTTGGTCTTGAAATTCTATTTCTAGTTTGGAGCCTTCCACTGGCACAATGTCTTCTAAGAGGGTTTGGTGTGTGTTTTGGGTTAGTATGAGTGGTTTCAGTTGCTGAAGCAGTTGCAGGAGGCACATTAGAGGCAATTCAGACCTCACTGTGAAGCTGTACAGCGATCTCAGTGACTGAAAATATGTGCAATGATCTTGGTGCCACTAGTAAAAAGAGTGATATTAATAACAATGAGAAGAAGAGGGACCAGCACTTGATGTGATGACAGTTTCTGTTTGCCAGCCAAGTAAATGTGTCAGAAGGTCACCAAAGAGTATCTATGGCAACCAAGAGAGGAGGATGGCTCTGCAGGATCAGTGTTGCTTGTTGGGTAGAACCCCAGGCAGTGAACTGGGATATGACCTGATTAGGACTAAGCTACTAACTGAAAATGATAGTATTTATCAGCCACAGTCTTCGAAAATCAGTAAGAAGCAGAAGGAAAAAATTGGTGGAAAGCAGAAAAAACAGAGACCAAGGAAGTTTGTCTCATATCTTTCCAATTAAAAAACTCAGACTATTCAGTACACATAAAAATGTGGTAAGCCTGATCTCTGGAGAAAAGAAAGTTACTTGTCATTTCTGATAGGAATGTTCTTACTCTGCAATGTCTTATTTTTTTTCTTAAAATTTACTTTTTTAAAGAAGTAGAGTTTGTCAAGAATCTTACAAACCAACACCAGACTTGCCATTGAGCTAGCCATAAATTTTGTCAAATGACATTTCTTGTATGGTTTTAAAAACTAAAAATAAATGAAAAATCACCAAGTCTTTTAAGCCTTTGATGGAAATCCAGCAGCTTAAATATTGTTGAAATCTAGTCGGTGGGGCGAGTTAACTGAATTCCCAGTGTAGCAGCACTATTTAAGCAACTGTCTTAGATAATAAATGGCAGTATGCTCTGTGACTCACTTGAGGGGTCATTATTTTTGGCTGGCCTGAAAGACAGTGTTGTTTGCTGGGCTGCACTGAGGAAGGTATCAGCCTGTTCCATGTATATGATCAAAGTGATATAGTGGAAGAGTGAGGTCAAGTTTCCTCAGAGACTACTTGGGATGCAGGCTGGGGAGAGGAGATGGATTCCCCTCCCTGTTTCCCCAAAGCTGTTTCTTTGGCCTGTAACCCACAGCATTAAAAGCTGCTATGAAATGTGTTCCTTTCCCTTCACCACCCTCCATTTTGTACTGCAACATGGAAGCCTAAGGAGTAGTACTGCACATGGTACTTCAGGATCTGAAGGACTATGGAATTACATTATTGAGGGGATTTATAATCTCCGGCACACATTGCAATTTGCTTTCTATTAATGAACGTGCACGTAAATAATGTAGTAAAGATCTGCACGTAGAATATCAAAAATCTACAGTTTGCTTGGGTGTTCTGTTTTTCCCATGGATCCACTGTATCTTTTATAATTCAAAGCTTTGCGTCTGAAGCACTTCTTGCTACTGAGATGGTCTTCTCTAGCGCAACCCCATGCTCTGATCCTTAGTTTGCTCAGAACCAACCTCAGACCAGCTGCCTTGTGAGCACTGCCTGCTCCTCTCAAACCCTCGTTTTAGTTTTCATGTTCCTACGTTTTGTCAGGTGCCAGCTGGCACCGCAGCTGTGCTGGTGGCACTCAGAGGAGCCTGGGGTCACTGTGAACTCAGCTGGGCACTGGCTGCTGCAGGGGTGGCACCAGCAGCCACAGGGAAACTGGGAGGCGTTTGTCACATTGCTCTTGAGGTGATTCCACTGCATACTCATTGGGCAACGTGAAGAGACTTGTAATTCTTCTGTATCTCTGCCAAGCAGAACGTTACTACAGAGCATCGTCATTCAGCTAGAATAAAGGGAAATAAAGGGTGAAAATGTTTGCAGGATCGCAGAACTGTTGACTCTTTCAAACCCCTACAAAAGTAAATGATTGAACAAGGCTACAGCTTGGGTTCAGCTGTGGCTGTGCAGCTCAAGCTGTAATTTTCTATTCTGAGATAAACTCTGGTTATTGTTTAATGAAATAGAGAGTCAAGGCTTTAAATTGCAATCAATTCAGATGTTTTTCTTCCACAAGATTGTGTAGCATTTTTTGTTTTGTCTTCTTGTGTGAGTATCTAAAAGTTTACTATGATATGTCCAAGTGGCAGAGAACATGGTTTGTTCTGGCACTATGAGAACAGCCAGGTAATGTTTCTTAAAGTTCAGAAGGCCTTGAAAGGAGGGGAGAAGTAAGTCAGACTGATGAGTTTGAAATAATTTCTGACTGATGCTTGTAGTGCTGTCTGCGTCCATGCTTTCAGTGTCTGTGTAAAGCATTACAATGATGATTCTTAAAAACCCAACAAATTCTGTTCCTCTTAGTACGCAGAAACTGCCCTAGAATTTTCCTTGTTATCTGTTTTTGGATCCTGTTTTGTTGGCAGCACGGTACAAGCTATAGCTGGCACCCGCATGATGCTGTGCTAGGCTTTGTGTAAAAATACATTAGAGTGTATGTGGGCAGGGCCATAGCCTCTGCAGTTGCTCTATTTGTAGCACGGCTCCTTCATCTTTTGCATGTTCCTGTATGTGATATTTGGGCAGATTTTAACAAACCTGGCTTAGGGTCTGAAATAACAACCAGCATCGTATCAAAGCACTTAGTGTATTATGAAAGGAACATGCTTATACAGCAGGAGTATTTATAGCTGGCCCTTCTGACTGATGTAAGGGAAAGGTATTCTGAAGGTGTTTGGAATAGCTACAGATTTTTCTACTGTGTTGAAATGCAGTGCTTAGAAATCTCACCATGAAAGCCTATATTGATAAAAACAGCTTCCCCCTCAGTTTCTGGGGATACTTGTGACTTGAAGGCCATTATGATCAGTTGCTTTCACACTGTGTTGTTGTTGGACTATAAAGAACAGTCCACAGGTATGATATGTTCACCATGTTCTGGTGCAGAGGGCCTACCCTTCGTAATGGCATGAAGTATTTTATGGAAGACAGATTAGGTGTTTCAGCAGATATGTCATGTGAAACCCATGCAATGTCACCAACCTCATCTTCTGCTAAATTGGACAAAACTGTTTTAAGAAGTAACCTAGGTTTTCTCATACCTAAGCATTTGAAATATTAGGGAAAATGAAAGTGGATTTTATTCCTTTTAAGTGCAAAAGAGCCATTGGAAATGTTTTTAGACGGGCAAACTATAGATTCAAAAATATGTGTAGCAAATTTATCACAAACAAGACATGTTTATTTCCTCACTCATTTGTTTCAGAGACACTTTAAACTTCTGCTTGTTTTCTGAGATCGTAAGTTGCAGACATTGGAGAGGAGAAAGCAGAAGACTAATAGCAGTGATGGCAGAAACACCACTTATATGCTTATTAAATAAAAAACTGTTTTGCTTCCAAGTTCTTAAGTGCTATACTTATTTAATCTGGTTTGCCCAACCTCTCTTTTGTTCTGCTCAAAAATTGCAAAGAAATTTTTTGTCAGAACATTTTGTTGGTTTAGATAGTAACATTTTTTGGTTGCTTTTGTTCAACACATAAAACAAAACATTTTCAGATTGAGGGTTGGCCCTCATTAATTGGAGTTTCAGGAAGCAGAAAATGAGAATGCTAACAGAGTATCTTCAAATAAATCATGATTAATTGCACGCAGAAATACTCTGACTTCATTTGTGTATGCTTAACAAGCCTTTACTACTACAGTTCCTGCTGTTCAAGAATAAAACTGAGAGTATGTAGCATCAGTATCTGTTTGAATATACCCCTAGTCCAGCTTTCACTGCTAGAAAGCACAAGCCCTGGTTCTGCTGCAATCTATTGTTGGCAGCTATTAAGAGCTGTTGATGAGAGCAGACTGGATCCCGAAACTGGGCATCCTCTGTGTACAACACGGATACAGATACTCCTTTTCAGAATCAGTGAGCATCAGCCTTTTTTGACAGAGGATTCTGCTTTGTTCATCTTTGTTTCCCTGCTTTCTCTTTAATAAAAAAATGGCCTTTTCCAATCCCCTACCCATTGCACAAAGGTTCTCGCAACATTTTTTGGCCATACGTGAGTTTCTCCCTGCCATTAGAGCAGCCTGCACGATACATCTTTCTGTGCTGTTGAAGCTGGTTGTAATATTTCTGTCTGTGCCCTGCCATACTTGGGACTTTGGAGGCCCAGCTATTTTGCAAGGCAAATTTCTTTCCTACTCACTGCTGCCAGTGTGCAATTCTGGTTTGCCCGAGGTCCTTCCTTTCAAAAGTCACTTTTGCCATGTTGGCAGGTGGAAGGTGTGCATTTGATGGGGAGGGAGAGGATAAAGGGTCAAAAGAGTAATTTTCGTGCTTTAAGCTGCTATTACTGAAGTGATGCAACACACTTGCTGTATCAGCCGTTGGTTAAGCTGCTACACCACTTTATTATTCATCAGCTTCATCAGTGTGTTCAGCATTTGGTGATGAAGGTTATCCAGGGAAAAGAGATTGCAATTTGTGGAGATGCAGTCATGTGGAAGTGGTGGCCAGAGGAGCCCAACTCCCCAGCCTCAATAGAAAATGCATCCACAGAGAGCAGTTCCCCTGGCTCTGTTTTGTAGCATTTTTCTTTAACCAAGGTTAAGTCAGAAAGCACAGCTGCCTTCTACTTCACAACTAAGGAAGGAGAAAAGTTTTCTTCTTAACAGCTTGATGTAGTCAAGATCCAAGAAGCCCCAAATTCTCTGTAGCTGTGTTGTTGCTGCCAACTTGCAGACTCATTTGGGGACATTATATTTGATCAGTCTGTGCTTCTTTCCCTTACGCTGTGGGGTTTAAATCCCTTCTGCTTTTGCGTGGAAAAGCTTCTTGTGGGAGTCAGCTGGGTTTTGTTTTCCATGCTCCATTCTGAGCAGCACAGCCTGAAGATCTCCGAGTTTTATGCTGATACAGGTGCCTTCTTTCTGAAATCGTGTAATATAGTGAGGTTCTGTGAGTCCAATACTTGGCTGGATGAGATAGGGTGTCAAACCATCTGTTCTGAGGGGTTCTTTTTTTCTGATTCCAATTAGTTTTTATAAATTTGACTGTGCCTTTGATGATATTTTTCATGTTCTTCCTTCTAAAGGAAGTAAAGGCAAAGGCAATGCTTTGATCTGTTATCAGTTCCACAGATTCCTATAAAGGTTTTATGAGTTTTTGGTATCAGGGAAAAAAAAATCTTAGGGCCTGTTTTAAAAAACAGATTATCAGCCTAGGGAAGGAGCAGTGGGATAGGAAGTTACCAGTGATGAGAAGATAAATAGGAAAGCTGAGTAACATGGGAAGGAGCTACATGTTGAGGCTTGGGTTGGGAAGACAGTGTAGGTGGGAGCTGGAGCATCAGTGAAGTGTGTACAAGGTAGCTGAAAATGTCAGATAGGAAAGAGTGAGAGGGGAGAGAGTAGAAAGAAAGTGTATTGGAAGATGCTGGCACTGGATTTGAGAAGGAGGAGTCTCTGTTGTTGTATATAATACTTCAGCAGTGTAAAAGACTGGCGTTTATTCTTTTTCATGTGCTAATAAGAGCTCAGGGATTTGTATCTTACCTCTCTGGAAATTGAGCAGCTGCATAGTGAAGAGATCTGCTACAGCAGACATAAACCAGCTGCTGGTTGTTGGAAAGGTCTCACCTTCAGTCCCTCTTGTGCAGTCAAGGGACTTGTAAAGCAGTGTGAGTATTCAGCCTTGTATGCAACTCCTGTTCTAACCCTTGTCCTGCGCTATTCTTTTGAGTTTTCTTAAGCTTAACTAGCTAATACTCCAGTGGCAAAATACAAATGCTATCATCCATGTTGCTAGGAAAAGCGATGGTATTTTAAAGTGTGTTTAAGGGTATCCAGTGATGAGGTGCTTCGGGATAAGGGTTTAATTCTCAGTTTATTCCCCCTCAGTTGTGCTCATGCAGCTTGCCTTTCAGTAACACAGAAGAAATAATGATCAGTTCTTTCACTCTTTCCTGCATTATTTCTTAAATTAACAAATTGGCTATCTAGAAACACATTTTGAGAGAAAAATATTATTTTTCTTGAAATTTTTTGTAGTATTTGAGACTAAAGTGTCTCACTAGTAATTAAGAAATAGGTTTTTCGTAACCATATTGTACTTGCTTTTGTGCCACACATACATCTCTTTCCAACCTTTATCATCTAGCAACTTTTTATTCATTCAAGCTTAATTTAATATTAGTTGCAAGCTTTTACATAGTTATTCTAATCTTAGTTCTTTTCAAAAGAAGGGCAAATTACAGAAACAACTCTTGTGAGATACAAACTCCTAGATGATGACACCAATTTGCTTTTCACAGTTAGGCACAATAAATTACCTTTCATTGCAGGTGAAATGAGTTGCACTGACATGTTTCTTCTTCCATAGAACACAGTTGGGTTCTGGGACAGGGATGAAGAGCTAGCAGTCATGAAACTGAAGCAGCATTTAAGTTTTTATTTAACTTCATATTTATCTGCCTGAAAATCTGTATGGAAAGGTGCATGGACAAGTTATTTTCCTATTGTCTTTTAATTTCCTGTTACCTGTGAGGAATTTGCACTTAACTTTGTGATGAACCCGGAACCCTTCAGGTGTTGCTTTTTCAAAAATTCCTTATGTGACAAAAAGAGTGTCTCTGTGTAGTAAACAAGGAAAAGAAATCTCTTGAGTCAACTACATTTTTGATAAAGCAGATTATATTTTTTATGGCCTGATTCAGTATTAGGTTATTGCAGTCTCACGCCTTCTTAATTTCATTCATCAGTGGACTTATTTCAGCATAAACCTGGTGCAAGGGATGGCAGAATTAGCCTTTCTTTGTTATTCTTTAGTATGCAAGGGTAAAGAAGTACCTTCTGGAGGCCAGCAGTACTGCCCTATTAAATCTGCTGCCAATGTGATCTGAGGCTTTGAATACTGGACTTTAAGTACTTATTTTGAAAGGTGGTTCTTTTTGTTGTTTTTTGTTTTGTTGTTTTTTTTTTTACTGCAAATACACCAAGGATTTGTTACAAGAGAAAGGGTCTAATGTCCTTAGCCTGTAATGAGCCCCACAGAGGCAAATCTTACCTTGCTATTTACTCCAAGGCCAGGGAGTTTACCTGCCTCTTGGTGAGAGATTTATAAGTGTAGACCCTATCAGAAAAACACAGTTATTAACTACCTTGCCCTAACCTGAAATAAAATCCTCTTCTTTAAGGTGAGTTCATTGTGCTGTCTTGTCTGATGTCATGCTTTTACTGACTTATTGTGTTAAAGACATCCACACGGTATCTCTGTATTTACAGGGAGAAGACAGAGTGATAGGCACTAAATATCCATTGTGTGTATCTGACAGTAGAAGACAGAGGAGGTTACCTGTCCTTTAGGCAACCTACAGCCTGCAAAATCAAATGTTTTAAAAGCCTGCATTTTAAATGACCAAGTCAGTTTTTGCCCTTAGAGGTGCTACAGGATGTGTAGTTACAGTGTATGTATTTGCAAGATTCAGTGTTTGTGTTTTAGAAATCTCATATTATTTCCCTGCTGGTGCTAGTCTTGTCTGTGTTTCACAGCTATACCCGTTAAGGTCAGAGCTATCAAATCTGGTTAGTCCCAGCCTGATTTTCAGAGCAGGCAAGTCTCCTGCAACCCTCTACTTCATTTTAATGGGCCTCTGGGTGCACATAGCACTACTGTGAAAGAGGCCAGCTATTTAGGTCCCAAAATATGGATTGGTACCTAATTTAGTGTATCCAGGGGTGAAAATGTTGGCTTAGTATTCTCTCTCCCTGGGACTCCTATTCCATGTATTGCTTCTTGTATTTGAGATGGGAGCTGTCATTCAGTGTATGCCAGTACAGAAGCCAAGTAGGTCAGTGCCTCCAGGCACTGCTGTATATTATACATCCACCCCCATGGGTGAGTTACCGCCCTCTGTTGAATCTTACTGTAGGTATTTGCTGAAACATTTTAGTGGGGCTCTGCTCAGGTTACCTTGGTCCTGAGGGCTGCTTGAGCCCTGCATGAGCAAAGGTGAGCAAAGCAAGCTCCTCCTCTTCAACACATTCCTGTAAGGGGGATCGTGGGAGTTGTCCCTTCTTGGAGACTTGAGCCAGAAGATGCACAGTGGCAAAAGCAGCCAGAAGACAAACTGTGAGTCCAAACTGCATATAAATCTCTACCTTAAGCTGATTTGTTGTTGGGTCCAGCTTTCCTCTCTTCCCTGAGCCTCTTCTACTCAACTTCACTCTTAACTGGATCATCTTTATCCACTTCCTGCAGACCTTCCTTCATGCTCCTTTCATTCAGCTGATCTTTTCCCATGGAATGCAGAACCCTATGTTTCACTGCCAAACCAGCTGCAGGGGAGCAGAAGACAGGAGTGCACACATCTTCCACTAAGATGCAGGAGCTTGCTGCTTGCTTGCTCCAGGTCTGTTTCAAGGCAAGAGGGAACTAAAATAGCTTATTGCTGTTGAAGACAGACATGTGACTACCTCAAACTGCATCACCACTAAAGGCTTAAAAATAACGTGGTCTGCTGCCATCTGCTTACACATCTTTCCTCCACCCTCCGTTGCTCTTGTCACTTCAGGCTGCTGTAAGCTCTTCAAAGCAAAGATAGTCTTCTCTCCCTTTGCAAAAGGCATGCCACTGTGGCACCTTCCCAACCCCATTGTTGCTTAGCTCTCAGCTTGCACTGTACTACAAATAAAAGAGTAGATAGTTTTATAATTTAGTGTTAATGGGGATGTATATTGAAGCAAACAGGACTTTCATTTTGTGGTATCTGCCCAGTTGTAACTCATCCCTAACATGAATTTGTTGGTCACACTAAGATCTCAGGTATTGATCAATGATGTAATTGCCATCCTATGGTAGGACAGATGATGTAATTCTTACCCAGTTACTGAAGACGTGACCTTGAGACAGATCAGATGGTTGAGTAGCATAGATGGTTCACTGATTATAAAATGCCCTTGTTTTAAAACTAAACTGTCATCTGTTAATTACTGGGGAGGAACAGCTACAACAAAATTCCAGCATGTCACAAAAGATACAGCATATCTTGACTTTTACCAGCAGTTACATATTCCTGTTTTGACAGGTGACTTTTGATGGTTTTGTTGCTTTTTTGCTTTGGCCATCATTTCAATTTACATTAGGATAGCATAAAAAAACCTGACTTCTGTGAGCCTAACGAAAATACTTGGTTTGATAGCCAGTCATACATTTAAAGAAAAAGAAAAAGTAAAGGTGTATGTGACGGGAGAAATTCTGGTAGATGGGAGGAGAATATACAGTGAAGTTTTGCCAGTGGGAAAGCCTAGTTCCTCCCTAGTTCCAAGTAGAGATGGCATAAACTTATATTTGAGTAAGAGGTAGCATCACTTTTCATTTGAATACGTAATAAAAAAGTGACAAGCATTGACTACCAGCTTTTGCACCTAGATAAACAATAAGCAGAACTCAAGAAAGTCATGGAGGTAAAAGAAATAAAACCACTTGCTATGGTTGTTAATAATATGATAGGGAAAAAGACATATTTTTCTTTGAGTGGAAAGAGGTTCTGAGAGACCCCAGTACAAGCCTAAGAAACATTCAGTTATGAGAAGCATGGATCCTAAGAAGAAAAAACAGGTTTGAAAAGACAAATGGTTGAAGAACTATTTTTGGTTCTACTCTTGGTATTTTCTTCTTAACTAATGTTCTTCTGGCTTAACATTTGCTGGTTTGTGTCAGAATTCTTTTTTATTATTTTGTTCCTCTCTTCTTAGTCAGCTGGCACATTTGCAAGATAAGTATTAAACTGAAGAACTTTGCAAAGACAACTTCTCAAGCAGATCATTACTAAAAGTAGTGGAAGAAATTAATAATTTGCATGGATTTGTGACCTAAGAAAGAAGACTACAAAAGAGTGATCTGTCTAATTACTGCAATGAATTGATCTTAGGAAATCATACAGGCATAGCTCAGTCAGAATCTGTATTTTCCCCAGACTTTTCTCTGGTAGCTTGTGTTTGAAACGAATAATGAATATTGCAGGCAAGAATTTATTTTTCTGTGTTCTATGAGCATGTACTTTCTATTGCTAACAGGGAGATACGCTTCCCTGTTTTATGGACTTTTCAGGTCTTCTGTTTTCCCACAGTATTTGCTTAATATAATATTGTTGAATATCCAGGGGACTTTTCATGTGTAAGACCTCTTAGTCTGGTTCTTTATGTTCAAAGGACCTTGTGCTTGAAAATCCTTCATGCTGTGTCTTAGTGAGAATTTCAAGTTTCAGAGGAATGAAATAAGAACTCTGATGGATGTGGTCCCTTCAGTAGTATTTCTTTTCTAAATGGGCAATAAATCTAGATGTGGATAGTTGAAATGTGAGGAAAGTCATGAAAAGGAGGAAATTACTTTAATTCCATAATGCCAAAGGAACCAGAAAACCTCTCATACACACTCTGCCTCAGGGATTAAGCATAGGTCTTCATTTTTTAGCAAGCTTCTGTAGAGGGGTGCAACCACTTCAAAACTTAGGTTTCTTTGGCAGGTAGAGGTTCCAGTTGTGTGGGGAACCCTGCTTCACTGATCCATGAGATCTGCTTTCCTCTGTGGTTTCATTACCACGGCTTTGCATGATCTGGGCAACTGCCCTCCCTCATGTTTAGAGTAACAGAATAGTTACTGTTGGAAAGGACCTTTAAAATCATTGAGTCCAACTGTTAACCTAACCTAGTCCACCACTAAACCATGTTCTTAAGTGCCACATCTATGTGGTTTTTAAATACCTCTGGGGTTAGTGACTCAACCACTTCCCTAGGCAGACTGCTAGCACGCTTGTAACTCTTTCCATGAAGAAATTTTTCCTGATATCCAGTCTAAACCTCCCCTGGCGCAGCTTGATGCCTTTTCCTCGTCCTGTCACTTGTTACCTGGGTCAGCCCCCACCTGGCTTGACCCTCCTTTCAGGCAGTTGTAGAGAGTGATAAGGTCTCCCTGAGTCTCCTTTTCTCCAGATTAAACAACTTCAGCTTCCTCAGTCTCATCAGACCTGTGCTCCAGACCCTTCCCCAGCTCCATTTCCATTCTCTGGATGCTCCAGCCCCTCAATGTCTTTCTTGTGATGAGGGGCACAAAACTGAACACAGGGTTTGAGGTGTGGCCTCACCAGGGCTGAGTCCAGAGGGACAATCACTGCCCTGGTTCTGCTGGCCACACTATTGCTAATAGAGGCCAGGATGCCATTGGATTTATTGGCCACCAGGGCACACCTGGGCACACACTGGCCCATGTTTTCCCAGCTGCTGGCCAGCAGCCCCAGGTCCTTTTCCACTGGGCAGCTTTCCAGCCACTGTGTCCCAGGCCTGTAACATTGCATGGGGTTGTTGTGACTCGAGTGCAGGATCTGGCACTTTGCTAGTTGAACCTTATAAAACTGGCTTCAGCCCATTGATTTAGCCTGTCCAGATCCCTCTGCAGAGCCTTCCAACCCTCCAGCAGATTAATACTCCCACCCAGCTTGGTGTCATCTGCAAACTGACTGAGGGTGCATTCAATCCCCTTGTCCAGATCATCGATGAAGACATTAAACAGAACTGGCCCCAACAGATGAACCATTATCATCCTTGTTGTTATTTGGTTCCACTTGGATAGCCCCATGCCAGTTATACTAGGGCACTTGGGAAGGTGGGGCGGTGACAGAGGGAACATGCGTGCTGTGCCGGGCAGGAACTTGCCACCATTGCCCCCTGTCCCTAATGTGACAGTGTTCAGCCAGTCAGAGCGAGGCCAGGGAATCTTCTGTGTCATGTGTCCTGTCTGCCTGCTGGGCCTGTCCCAGGGAAGGTAGGTAGGGTGCAATTTCAGTATTCTATCTCTCTCTCTCTCTCTCACTGATGTTCCTCAATCTACTCCTCCTTGAGCGCTCTCACTATGCCGAGGAGTTCCTCTACCTGGGCAGAACTCCTGCAGCTGTTCTCACTGCTACTGGCTGCTACTGGCATCATATTGCACATGAGGTACAGAAAGGCTGAAGGACAGGCTCATAAGAGATCAGTGATGCTGAGGGTTGACTTCATAAATTTGCCAAATCATTTGCAACTGTTCTGTCCTGTAGGTCACCCTTCTGCTTGAATCCTTTTCCCCATTTTTTAAATTTTGCTCTTTCATTCTTTTGTCATTCATTTGCTCTCCCTGCTCCCATTTGTTCAGTGTGGTCACAGCTCAGTTACCTCAGCTAACTCACATCCTTGATTTGGAGCCTTTATACATTCAGAGACAGTGGCACATCGCTGAACACTTTCTCCCTCTATAGTACTGCTTCAGAGAGTGAAATTTGCCCTGGGGCTCTGGAGCAGATTCAGTCTATGTATCAGCTCCCAAAGTCCAACTGTTTAACCTGCAGCACACCCCCTGCATTTTGCTTCTGCACTTAGTCAAATTGTTTTGTTGTTCAAAAACAAAATGAAGTGACAGTGCTTGTCCATGAAGCTTTCACTTGATGCAAATTTCTTTTTTATTTTCTCATTTCTCTGTCAGCTACTGCCTTGCCCTCCAAGTTTAGATAGCACTTGTCAGGAGATTTAGACCTTCGGATGACTCTTCACATTAACTATTTTTCTCTCTTTTTCTCTCTTTTTGCTGACTATGGTGTCAAAAACCCCCCAAACCTCTAGGAAAGTCATGGGTAATAAATCAAGCCATTTGTCTCAAATCTCTCTCCTCTCTACAGCTTTTAAAAGCTGTTTCACAGCATGGGAGTGGAGATTAAACCCTGGGCTGGTTTTCCTGCACAGGGAGTTTGTACGTGGCTCTTCTCACTTGTGTTCTATGTGTGAGTAGAGACAAGACTTCTTGTTCAGGGTTGCACCAGGTTATCTGGGAGAGGGGAAGAGTCCAAACCTCCACTGTACTGCATCCAGTGTGATCTCAAGATCAAGGATGCTTTTTCTAGATGCTCACTCGCTCTTACTCCAGGAAACCTCCCTTTTCTTCAGAGCCCTTTGCTCCCCTGCCCTGTGAGTGTTTCAGACATGCTGGATAGGCTGTCCCTTGAGATATCCTGTTCCAAACTTACTGATATTTTACGTTGTGTTTGGCAAGTCCATAACCATATAAACCTTAAATAATTGTGTTTCTTTAGATACAGGGAGGCACTTTCTTATCTGATGTAAGTTGCTATAGCTCTTCAACCTAGAAAAACCCATGTAGGTTTGCACCGAAGCACTATGTGGTGAATTATGGTGATGGAAATCTTCCTCACACCCCTTGCTAGACCACGTTTTTCATGTTGCAGTTGGGGAACTGGGTCTCTGAAATCAAAGCATGTATCGTCTGCTTCCTAACATTCTTCTTTATAAAACTGTGAAGAGGTCTGGACACAGTCCAGTTAATTCTGGTTTATTTTCTTGCCCTGAATTTCTTCACTAGTGAGTGAATTTTTTTCCACATCTGCTCACTGCTCTGCTAGCCAAAGTGGAACATTATGGGGACTTGTTGCATAGTCTAGAGAGTGATGAATTGTGAGGATGAGGGATCTGTATATCTGATTTTCCTGGAAAACTCAAAGGAAAATCAGGATGATTTTTAAAACATGGAGACTGAGTTGTTACTGTTTACCTGCCTCAACCTCTGACTTCAGTTCCTGACACTAAGGGACGTGGATGGTATTAGATCGGGTATCCAAAATTCACGTGAATCAAAATTAACTCCTGTATGCCCCATGAGATAAATATCAGGCTGTACACATCTCTGTCTTGTCTTGTGATCCGAGCAGCTACACATTTGCAGAAAATAAGTATATATTTGGACGTGGTATGCTTCTTCTTGCAGCAGTTCCGCTTGAAAGTGAGAGGATTTGGCTGAACCCTTTGCTCAGCCTGGCACTCACACCAGGTTGCAGCTACATTCTCTTGTACTGTGTTACTCTTTCTCTAGTCAAGATACATTCAGCAGATGGAGGAAAGGAGCTCTCCAGCCAGAGCACTCACCATGAGGAATATTAGAACACTCTTTCTTTGGCTTAGTTTCATTTCATCTCCTCTTGGAGGAAGGTTTCAATTTTCCTTGCTGCTTCTTTGGTATCGCCTGACTCTTTAGGATTACCAAGAAAGCCTCATACTGATACATGCATTTTGGTTTTTTCCCCATATATATTTACCTGTTCAGTGCGAAAAAATTTTCAACTTGGTCCACATAATAGACCTATGTAATAGATGAATGCAGAAGACAAGATGATGTTTGCAGAGCTTGTTTTTTTTTTTTGATTCAGATAGTTGAGAAACTGTAAGTCCAACTTAATACAAAAGTCAGCAACTTAGAGCTCTGTCTATATGGGATAAAAAAAACATACAGGCTTTCTTTTTCCTACAGCTCTCATCATTGTTACGAAGATATGGCAGTAATGCTTCAGACTCTCCCAGTGTAGATGTAGTTTATTATAGGCATTAAAAGTCAGGTGTTTCTATATGTACTGCTAGAAATATGTGGGTTTTGTGATGTTTGAAGACACCTGAACAGGACAGAGTTTGTGTCATACAGTGTGATGGGGTTAGATCCCTGACTTTTATCTTAGGAGGTTTTCAGAAAGTCTCAGGAGTGTTTTAAGTCCCTTTGAAGACCTGTTCCCAGCTCCCTAGTTTCCAGTGGAGTGCCTGAGAGATCAGCTTATCTGTAGCGTCTCTCCACCCCTGCATTTGGAGGCTGCCTGCCTGCTGCTCCTTAAGACTTCTGTTTTTTAAATTACCCCTGCAAACCCATGCTTAACCTCTCATTTTGGGGAGGAGAATAAGTAGGAAGCATCAAGGCCTGCAAGTCAAATTTGTCCTTATAGGAAGGTCCCATCCAACAAAAGGAGGGATCCCATCTAAGCGGGACCTATTTTGCAGGGTTTTTTCTTTCTCTGCTTGTACATCTTCCTTAAAATCTGAGAGGTTTAGCATCAGTGTTGAAAAGATGCTGTTGAAAAAGCCCAGATCTGGACGGTTGCATGGTAGAATCTTCCTCCCTGCCTCTCTTTCAATAAAATTAAAAAGTTAGACCTTTTGTCTCTTTCAAAAGAGTTACTCAAGGAGACAGTGACTTCACAACTCCTCTCTGTCATGCCATAAAATTGGGTGGTAGTCATCTTTGAGGAAAAAATGTTTCGTACCCAGTTGCTCTTTTCTTGTGAGGCTCAGCAGCCGTGGTGGTTCCCTTTGCAGAGGGTTCAGGACTGTAGCTGGCACCCTAGAAAATGAAAAACACTTGAGTCATTTTCATAGTGGATCAGAATCCAGCCCACTCGGCTGCTGGAGCAAAAACCACAAACCTTCACATTAGAGTCATCTGCTAAAAAGCTACATGAAAGAAATAAATGTTTGGTTTAAAGAAATTTTATTTGCTTTTTTGTAGCCAAATCACCTGACTCTTAGATGGTGAAAGTAATGTATCAACAAGATGTTCTTGCCATTTTGTAGTTTGTCTGCTGAACTACAGTGATCATAGATTGACCTTGCTTTCAGACGTAAGACCAGTTTCTTGATTCAAGTGTCAATGTTTGTGTCTATAGAAACCAATCAACATTTCCTCCTAATTTTTGTAAATAGGCTGTTACTGTGACACTTAGATTTCCTGTCTCTTGCATATCTGAGTCAAAAATTCACTGCACACAGTGTTGTCTTGTCTTCTGTGTTAGCTATCTATTGCCTCACTAATAGGCATCTTTATTATAGTCTGTAGTTCTCCTGTCGAGATATGTCCAGACATCACTGGAGCCTATAATCTTTCATTTTTATTCTACATCATGGATTTGTTTGAGGGACTTTCTCAGTAATAGCTGTAGGAAATTGCAAGTAATGTAAGAAAAGCAGGTTGAACTGCCTACAATCAGCATTGCACAACATTCAGGATTTTTCCAGGATAACCTTTTAAACTGACTTTTTTTTCCAAAAGCAGTGGCAGTTTAGTGTTGATTTTTCTTTCTTTTTATGTTTCAGAATGAATGATTCAGGTTGTCTTGAGAACAAAATACAAAACTCTGCATTTTTGTACCTTTTTAAAAAATAGGTCAGCTGTTTCATTTGAGTACCTGTGTAGCACCTTGACATTTGGGGGTGAATAATTGAAATTTGGCTGTAGAGTTGCCCCAGTATTAGAGATTTGCCTTCTCATTTGCAGCAAAACTTGTCCATAATCAGTCAGTATATAAAGTCTAATATCTCTCATTTTGTACCCACACAGCAGGAGCTCGTTAGGTAGCATTGAGTATGCTGTATTTTAGAGCTGAAGAACTTGCTTTGATATTTCTACATCGATCTCCTGAGTGCTGTGGTCCTAGGAGGCAAAAGAAAAGAGATTGTTGTCACATGTTTTCAGCAAAGCTGTTGTTTGCCCAGACAGAGTGCGGCAGAAGGAAAGGATGGAGAGAGAACACAAGCTGTGGAGGATGTGCTCAGGAGTAGTAGTGAGGAACATGGCACTATCTGAACCAGGAGATGGAGGGGCAGTTAAGGCCAAAAGCACCAAGTGTGGGGACAGCATTTTGGAGCTGGTGTGACTGTCAGGGGTGAATTGTGTGATGTGATTGGGATTAAGCTGAGGAACTGAGAGGAAGCTGGTGTAGAGTCTGAGGAGGGAAGCAGCAGAACTTAAGCCACAGAAAAGGGAAATATCTGTTCTGTACATCGGTATGGAGTTTGTGATTCCTGAGGCTGCATTTGGATGCTGCTTGTCCTGTCTGGTGTGAAGATACAGGATCATTTCACCTGTGGTTGTTTGATGCAGCCTCATTGCCCTACTGAGACAGCAGACTGACTCATGCAATCCTGTCCCTCTGCATCAGTACAAAAAACGCTGGTGTGAAAATGCACAGTTTAGCTTAAACTGCTGCTGTTCAATGTGTCTAACTTCACACTTGAAGGGGATGAGGAGCATTCATACAGTGTGTTTGAGCAGCTCAGTGGTGGAGAAGCAACCTCCATCAAGAGGATGCAACAAGTGTGTTGCTGGCAGTAGCACTTCTTGTGAATGCATCTCTTTCCACCTGCTCCCACACCTTAATCTTGCTGTCCCTGTGTTGTCAGCATGTATCTGTGTCTGCAAACTGGGTGTCTTAACGCTACAGCTTTGGTTCACGTGAGGTCCTTGATAGCTTGCAGTTATCTCTGTTCCTCCAATAGAAGAGGTCTGTTTTCATTTAAAAGTTTCAGCCCTGGTAATGATTTTGACCAGTGCAGGTGCCTCTTTTGGGTCTGCCTCTGTCAGCACAAGCTTCCCACGTGCTCACTGCACCTCCCCTTGGATAGGACCCTCTTTGGTGAGTGCTCCCCAGCTGGTTGGAGGCAAAACTGGGTTAGCATAAAAGAGCCTAAAGAGTAGTTTGTAGCTGCTCCAGTTTATTTTCACCATAATGGATTACAAAACGCTTTTACACCAGACTGCTAGCACTTCTGAAGGGAGACAGTCAGCACAGGAAGAGGGGCAGCTGGTGCTGAGCACATGTGTGGGAGGAAAATCTCATCAAGCAGCATAGCTGGGTTTGGAAGGGACCTTTGTCCACAGTTTCAGTCTCTCTGTCTCTGTGATGGGGGGAAAAAACCCTCCTCACCGGGGTGTTGTGAACATGTGCTAATTTTAGTAAATCAGGCAGTTAGGTAATATGGTGACAGCCAGAAAATAACCTAGAAGGAAATAGTTGTTCTGTCTTTAAAGCATAGCATTTAGGGCCATTTTTAATACTGAGACTGAAGCAAACTGAGGATCGCTTATTCAGTAATACTGAAAGCTAGAGTAATAGCTTTACTCTACCATGAATGGCACCATTTCCTGGGGAAAAAAAAGCCCTGTGTGATCACAAAATTAAGAATAAAGATTAAATGTTACACATTGGCCACATTTCTGGTATTTCCTTGCCTTTTAGCTCCTGGCTTAACATTTCTGACATGTCTGTATATGTTTGTATGTTTAATGAACTATTTGTGACCAAGCTCACAGTTGCTCATACTTCTAATCCTAAAACATTAAGCATGTTAAAGAGGGCTTAGAAGACATTGAAGCATCTTACACTCTTGCCATTATGTGTCTTTAAGCACATTTCTGTTTCCAAAAGCACTTACCTCTGGTTCTTAGAGATGATTGCAACTTTAAGTGAAGGAGATGAGAGTGGGAAATGTTCTTCTAAATCTGGTAGAAAATCACAGATTTCCCTGATAAATAATTTCTCTGAATTTGTAAGTCTTGCTTTGTTACAGGTGAGTGAGAGGTACAAAAAACTAAAGTTATGAAACCACAGATGTTGTCAGAAGGAAACAGAGCCAGGTTAACTCTCATAACTAGGCTTAAATAATTTTGAAAATGAGACTATCTGAAATAAATGTAATTGCACAGAATTGGGTGTCTTACTGTAAAACAGTAAGACAGAGGAAACAGGTACACTGATAAGTAAAAAATAAAATTACAGAATACTGGGTGCTGAGTATGCATCACTCCAGCTGATTTCATTTGGAGTTATGAAGATTAACCCTGAAAACCAAACTAGCTGAGTCTAAGGTGCAAAAATAAGTCGATGTGAAAAAATGTTGGTCTTGGCAAGTACATTTGCCACAGAGTAAGTGACATGTGAGCTCCATGTGTAAGGGCAATCCCTGAGTAACTGCCCTTGGCTGAAGTCTCAGGCCAGCATGCCTTGCTGTAAGCAAGAGGTGGGTCACTGTCACCACCCTGCCTGGAGGGAGCTGCCCTCCCTCTGTACCCGGGCTGCCCGTTGGCACACGCCCTTCCGTGCGCCCCACTGCCGTGTTTGTCACACTGGCTCAGCACTCTGGCTCTGGCTTCACAAGGTCGCTCTTCTGCAGTTTGGGTAGAATTAGAGCAGTGATGGGAAATGACTTTGGCTTTTTTCTATCTTGAGAAGGTAAAAGATGTTGGGCCTTGTCCAGGCAGTCTGTTTTTTGAACAGCACTGGGGCTTTTGGTGCTGGGGCCAGGATGTTTAATAGTTTGACTTTGCTGCTATTCTGTTTGTTTTATTCAGCTGGGGACATATCACAGATCTATTTTTGATCAGGCAGCATTCCTGTACTATAATAATTCACAAGCAGAATTCACACACTAGTTGTGTGAAATGCCTGTTGATTACTTCTCTACATGTGCTTCTTGCCCTTGTCTTCCCTTAGGTACAGTTTACTCTGTGCAAGTTGTAAACTCCATGGAGCAGGTGTTTGTACAGTGCATAGCACAGCAGGACCCAGGTTTCATCGAGGTGTCTGGACATGCTCTTATGTAAGTAAGGGTACTCTGTCTTGTGAGCAATTAGAATAGTTCACATTAGCTGAACTTGTAGAGTTTCCTGTGTGCTGGCTGATGAGAAAAGGGATTTTTCTTCCCAGGCTGAGAGGGGCTTTGCAAATGTCCTCCAAATCACAGCGGCAGCTGGCTCTTTGGGCACTGGACAAAGACATAATTTGGAAATAGCTTCAAAGTTTAGAGATTGCCCTTCATATACTAATGCTCTCAGATGAGTTAAGTGGGGGAAGTTCACACCTCTTGTGGTGCTTTTGTTTCAGTCTGCCAAGCTGCAGACTCAGCACGAGTGCAGCATGCAGGTCTTCATAGGGAGAGCTTTTGTCGCTCCCAGAAGTGCTAGAAACTTAATTGCTTTCAAAGGCAAGCATGGAATCTGGAGGACCCGGTACAACCTGCTGAGAGCACATAAATCATGAGATACTATCACGTTTCTGTGCTGGGGCTTGTGTGGAGTGAGTTTGCTTTGTGAGCGAATGCCTTTGGAATACACTGGTGGTTTTTTTGTTGATTCTTAGACATAGCAGTAATTGTTATTGGCTTTGTTAACAGGCATCAGTGTTCTGTTCTGAAGTTACTGTTCATGTCTTCTAAAAAGTGTGCAGACAAAAAGAAATATTTGTTCTGCCTTGAAATCATGAAAGCATTTCTGCATTTAAATGGATTGATTCTTGATCCTGGTTGTTCCCAGCCGGCGGTATGGAAAGAGAGCTGGTCAGTTTTCACTTGACCACTGCTGTTTATCTTCTCTTACAGAGAGCACTTAGAATGCCAGTGTTTACTTGTTCCTTTTTTTATGCTAGTTTGCCAGCTACTTTTGTCCCTAAACAAATGAACCATGATGGCAACTGAGAACTTTTGTAGATAAGGAATAGAATTTTCAAATGGCCTTATATAGTATGCTACTCTAGGTTTTATTTTCCAGAGTAGTCCTTGTGAAAATTTGTGGAGCGGGTACTTCAGTTGGTCTGGGAGGTTTTTGGCATTTTTATCCACAACCCAGTATTAAGGTGGTTTTCCTCATCTCCTTAAATGATTAGTCGATACGCTCTCCATTCATAGGAATACTATTTTGATATATTTTGCATGGAAACTGAAGCAGGAAAAGTTTTTAAGGTAAACCAACCAAATAATCTAGGGTCTTTTGATCAGTTTCCATTAGTATTAAACCAGCAACCTGCCCTACTAGATGTTAGAAAGGAAGCTTAGTGTTTAAAGAAGATAAACATGCCAACTGACATTCAATATGTCTTCTCAAGTCACCAGCAGAAATCTCATTGAACCTTGTTGGCAGAGGTGCCTCCTGCAAGGGTTCCTAAAAACACCTCCCCGGCTCTTGGTTTAAAGTGGTCTGGCACTCAGTGGTCTGGTGCCAGCACTGAATGCTTGGTCTGGCTCCAGCTGGAGCTAAAGAAAGGCTGAGTTTTAAGACCTCTAGGATGCCTTCAGGTCCAGAAGAAACTGAGCACTGGAATAATGTGTCATCCAAACTGTGGTGTATTCCTAGAAATGGATGAATATGCTGTTTTAATTTGGGGCATTTATATAGCTGGAGTTACTGAGATCTTAATGCTTAGAAGAGAGAGTTCTGCAGCTCTTTAAGATTGCCTGGCACACAAACAAGCAAAGATCTAAATTGCTTTAAGCTGCTGACAGTTATCACAGCTTTGTGCAGACACACCTTTGCTGGTACTGACAAAACACAAATACCAGTTTCACATCACTGTACTCTTCTTGGCTGGTGTACATCTTGAAACAGTACTGTACCTTCACAACTTTCGCACAGAAAATGGAAAGAAAGGGTGAGCAGCAATGGAAGCCTCTTATCAAACAGTTGATTTTAAATGCTCTGAGTAAAGACAGCATTTTAAAACTTTATCTGTTTTTTGAGAACTGGACATTTAATGCATTACATCGCTCTGAACCCAGTCCACTCTGCTGAAGTCACACTGGATGCAAGAGCAGGCTTTGGTCTGTGAGGAGGACAGTAGCAAGTGAAGGAAAAACATAATTTTCTTTCTGTAACGCTGAGTTCCTCCAAACTTCATAGATAACTGAAAAGTCTGTTTTCAAAACATCTCTGACCCTATATGCAAATAAAATTTCTGTGATTTTGGCTTTTACTAGAAATCGTGTCCATTATGCATCTGTGTGACAGGGCACTGGCGTATTAGTACTAAATGCTTCCTAAAGAAACTCATTTGAAATCCAGGGTGAAAAGTGAAGAGGCACTGAAAATCCCCCTAATGAATATCATGGACCACCATATATTTCACACAACTGTCAGTAATAGCCAACCTGTTGATGCAAGTTTCATATAAAGAGTGTATTGACAGATTGAAATGTATTTAGTCTCCTAAGACCATAGATTGACATTGTGGTGGCTGTTGGCCACTTCTGTGAGCCCTTGCCTGCAACTATGGAGTTAGAAATGAACAGGCAGACACTGCCTGGTAACATTGGTGTGGCAGTGTGGATAAGTTAACATTCCTAATTCATTGGGAAAAGAAGTGTCACAATTTGACAGTCCAGTGGCAACACTATCAGTGTTCCCAGCAGCTGTTAGCGCTGGATTTACTCTCGCTACTTTCACCATCTGCTGCAAAGGCACTGCCGGCTACTAAAGGAGTGGGAGATTACACTGGCTTTGGGAAGCTTTCAGCAGGGGCGAGCAGATAATTTGATTTGCCATGATCAAACATCCTGATTGACAGAGCGTAACTTGAGTTCCATTTCTGACTCAGTGACTGAAGTTTGTTGTGAATTCTTCTAATGATGTGGCATGCAACTTTCTTGAATTAAAAATTACAGTGACTATGTTCCCTGGGTGATGCAGAGGTGGCACAACAGCAGCACTGACTGAAGTCTCTGCTGTGGGTGAACAGTTGCTGCCTTTATCTGTTCTGCTGGATGTTACCCCTGCCCCTGCTCTTAAAGGCAGCAAGGCAGGCCTCACAGCAGGCACTCAGCAAAACCAATACCTTTGTCAGCTGGAGTATTTTCTCTGATTCTTTATTAGGTTTCTGTCACAATGTACAAGGTGCTGTGATGATTTGGGTTACTTTTTTTAGCCTGTGACCTGTATTTCTACCACTGTAGGCTCTGAACAGTTTTGTCAGTTCTGGATTGCTTTGTGGCTCTTCTGGGATAGGTGATGGTCTCCTGTACCTTCATCAAGCACTAACCTCACAGACATCACTTAGTAAATAATTCCAATGCAAGGTAAACTTGCCTTGCTGCTGTTAAAATTCTCAGTCTTCTGAAAAGCCAGTAGATGGGGTGTGTGCAATTCCTGTGCAAAGTCACTGTACTTCTCAACCCAAAGATTCAAATCTAGTTTCTACATTTTTGTTGCAGAGACTGTTGTTGTTGTTGTTGTGGTTGTTGTTGTTAGCAATGCCTTCCCACATGAATCACAAATTTAAGCAACCCTGAGTGGAAGCAACAAAAATTCTTGATTGATATTTTTTCATTTAGTACTCTGAGCATGATCTACTGTGCACTTTCCAACACTGTTAGGTCTTTGAAATCTGGGTATGAATTTTTATCATAAGCTTCCCCCTCCCTTTTTTTTTTTTAATTAAACTATTCATGAACTAGAAAGATGCTGCATAACTGAAAACAGACTGCGTTACCACAGACGTCTGCATAATTTGAGATTGCAATATTAGGTATAGATGCCATGGGGACAGCTAAGGAATACATCATGTTTTGTGCCTCCAAGCCCAGCACGTAAGAGTAAAGAGCTATTTGTAGGCATGATTGTGTTGATCATAGATGTGAAAATTGAATTTGCTAGCAAATTAAAATGTTTTCCTTTTGTTAATAATGATCCTGTAAATAATCATGTTAATACAAACTATAGAAAGGGTTACCAGTCACATCCCTGGGTGGATTTTATGCCTATAGGTCAGTTATGGTAGACTTGAAATAGGAAGGAATCTAAAAGAGGAGACAAATGGCTTTGGGACAGATGAGTCCCTGAGTTGTTCTCCTTAGAGGTCACAGCAGAGCATGAATCAACATGGAAATAAGCTGGCCCAAGGTAATTTATGTCATTCAAAATTAAACTGTCTAGAGATGGAGTCCTGTTAGGTAGGTCCTAACTGCTTATACCTGATAGGCAATGGAGAAACGTTCAAATGGTTTGCTAGTAGTTAACCCAGGGAACTCCACATTCCATATCTGACAGGTATGAATGCAAAGTGGAAATATCTTACCAAAAAATAAGTTAGAGTTAGAATACTGTATCGAAAGTATCTTACGAGAAGACACGTGAACGCTTATGGCAAAGATGCACTTCTGAAGTTCCCTGAGAGATATTTGGTAAGAAATGTTTTGCATATGCACATACACTCTGCTCCAAGCTATCAATGCAATTATGGGAAGGTAGAAATCTTCGAATAGTAGAGTACCTTCAATTAATTCAAAAGAAAAGTTTAATAGTGGAATATGACAGAGTCCTGAAGGCACCAGTTTTGTTTGTGTCTGTGATGAAAAGGGCAAATAACACAAACCTGTTACCTGTTCCACTGCCTTTCAGAAGAGAACAACCAGATCTGTGTTTTAATCTGGTGTGGTAAAGTGTGCCCAAAATGCTCTGAGTGTTTAACAGTTGCACAAATGATTCACTTTCCTAGCAGTCTGATTTTGTATTATAATCTGTTTCCCTTCTGTCTTTAATGTGCAATTCTGCTGAGCCTGCAGTTCACATTGGCTGCCTCGGGCAGACTGCAGGTCAGCTTTTGAATGTAGAAGAACTAATGAAATTTAAGTATTTTGTGTACAGTTAATGGCAATTGTGCAAGTACAAAGACTTTGCTTTATCAGCAGATGTGGTCTAGGTTTACATTTATGTCCACATTCAATCCTTAGGTTATTGCAGTTGAGAAAAAAAAAATCAGGAGCTCAGTGCAGTCTTTAACAATCTGCTTTGGTAGCTGGCCAGTCCACTTATCCTTGAGTGAAGCACATGGTAGGGTGGTTCTTTATTCCATTAACTCTTTGATGCTTGGAAACAAGGATGATTCACACAATGTGATGGAGAGGGGGAAATTACTATAAATGCAAGATTAGCAAAAACTTTGTACTCACCTTGTGCCAAGCCAGGAAGGGATTAGTGTACTATGGAAATGATTAGATGGCAATGTTTGCTGGGCTGCTGTGGCAGATAAGGGATATTTGAGAAGGTGATCTAGCTCTGCTGGAGTCTGCATGGTAAGTGGACAGCAGCTTTTCCACTTGGAAACTAGTATTGGGTTGGGCACTTTCTGGTGAAGTCAAAAGGGTTGTTGTTTGCAATAGCTCAGCTGTTTCCCTTGTGACAGGGCTATGTTTCCTCACTTCTTGCCTGAACTGGTGCTAGAGTTTGGAGTAGAAGGCTCTCTGCCATCATTGCTCCTGTCGGGTTATGTTTTTGGTTTTTTTTTTCCCCTGTTAGGAAGAGGTGAGGAGGAATCATATCCGTGCATGGAGAAATGATGATGAGCAGAATGCAGAGGGAAGGCCATATACCCCTCCTTCTCAAGTGCAGAAATAACCAGTGCCAATGCAGGAGCTTATTTGTAGCACCTCAGCTTGGCCCAGCCAAGCATCCATCATGTGGTGAGCAAAGAGTGGGATGGGACTTCCTTGGAGGGTGATCAGTGTGATTTCCAAATGTTATGGAGGGGAGTCATTCCTGAGCAATGGTAGGAGCTTTTTTCTTTGGGTTAAGTAGTGTGCTGTCCTCCTTTAAACCGGGGAGACGGCAGTCTGGGAGAAGGATATGAAAAATAGATAGGCTTAAATTGAAGCCTGGCATCTGGAATAGCTTTGGCAGACCTTGAGATAATACTTCAAAGTTGTTCAGCCCCACAAGGTACAGTATAATTTTCTGCTTGGTGAAAGTATTACTTGGGAACTGGAGTCATTCTTGGGGCCTCCTTGTGCAGGGCACTGTCACACTAGGTAGCAAATAGCTCCTCCTGACTGAGCTGACTGAGCCTGCACGTTCTGAGCTGCTTACTTGCCTATTCTGTCTCCCCAAGAATTTAGCAGTAAACCTTTACCCTGGATTAGTTTTACCACACTGAGCAACAGAGTGTAAATATGTCTGAGCATTACGGATTTTGCTTTGACTCTACTGAAATGATCTTCCATATTTTAAAATCATTAAAGCTGAAGCAAGTTAAATATTCTGTGTTTCATGATAGCATGGAAGGAGCATGGCCTCCTAATTACCCTGGTATTCAAATGTGTGCAGGAGCACTTGGAAAGTGCAAGGCTCCCTCAGCTCCCTGCAGTTTGGCAGAGAACATCCTTCCACAGGCATCCTTCCACATCCTTCCTTAGGGCCTGTAATTCTCACCGTAGTTCCTGAACCTGCTTCCACTTTTGGTGGTTTACAAGGGAGAAAGCAAGTCAGCCTTGTTCAGCTGTTTTAGCCACATGTGTTTGGGGATGATTCTGAAATACAATTAATACATGCCTGCACAGAGGTAGGTTGTAAGGTTACTAATTGGTTTTGATGCTGTTTGCTGCTTGAATGTTGGTGATTTTTTTATCTAAGGTAAAAAGAGCATAATTATTTTTAACTTATAGCAACCCCCCATTTTCTCGTAAATGTCTTGATATGAAGTAATTTAAACTAAATTTATGCACAGATACTTTCCAAGAGGTTGGCTGTCAAGTACAATAAAAAAACTACACTTTTGCAGGGACCCAATGAGACTTTGCAAATTTAGATTTATTCTCAACGTTAAATATGGTTGAAGATGTCATTTCTTAAACAGCACTTTCAGAAGTAGTTAGCTTAAAAGTATAGCAATTCAAAGCACAGAGGGAATGATTTTGAAGTGTAAAGTCTTGAAACACAACGCAGAGGTTGACAGTTTCACTACAATTAGAAGCAAGGCAGGCACAACTCCCACTTCTGAAAACTTTCCTATTGCACTACTTCCTCTCTTGGCCTAGAAAACCTCAAAAAAACCCCTTTGAGCAGCTTTGCTTATTGACTTAACATAGTTATACTCAATAGCATTAGGAGACAGAGCAGAAAGGGCTGCCAAATGTGTCTGTAAAGAATAATCTTTACAGAAAGCTTCACAGAGGTATTTTTTTCCACATGCTTTCACTGTCCTGAGAATGCTGCTTGTTTGACGAAAGCAAGTATTAGAGTGGGTTTTTTGGTTTTTTTTAACAGGGCTTGTTTTGTTAGGAAACCACTCCCTTCTGTTGCTGCATTTAGACTCACTGCTAATTGCCTTTTGGTCGAAGACATTTTCCATGAATTGCCACATTCCCCCACACTGTTACAACTTCACACTGATTATGCTATGTTAGCAGCACTTCTGCCTGCTGCCTTTGGGAGGAGTGGCTGAGAGAAGGATATGGTGTACATGGGAAATTGTGGGGTTTACAGGAACAGAGGTTTGTAGCTGCTAAGACATGGCAGAGGCTGTTCCTCGCAAACTAAGATAGCTGGTATAAGGAAGGCATCTTGTTACTGTGGTGGTTTATTCCCTGCTCTGCTGTGTGCCACTGCTGAGGATTTTTCATAAGAAGTCCTGGCAAGGTGGTGTGTGGTGTGTTAGGCTTATATTTTTCATCCTAGTCACACAATGTAGTAGGAAGCCAACCCCAAACTCTGGTGCCAGAGAGGGTGTGGGAGGGGGTGATCTTCCAAGAACACTACTGGCTCACTGAGCTCCTTGAGGTGCCCACAGAGCCCAACCTCCAAGCTTGTCTTTCTCCTATAAGCCTTGGGACAGCATAAGCTTCTCCTTAGCCCAGCTCTGTCCTCTGCAGCAAAACCTCCTGGAGCAGCTGTATAAAAGATCACTGGTGACTGAAGCTTGAGCACTGAGCAGGGGAACTGGATGTAGCAGGATTGTTCAGCACAGCTAATCCACTTAAACTATGGAGCTCATCTGCTGATCTGCAGGGGTGGCAGTGCTCTTAGGTGTGATAGCTAAAGAGGCTTTGGCTTGAGCTACAGTTTCAGGGCAATCAAAACCTGCAGTTCGGGCTGAGGATCTGGTTACACCAAGTTGGCCCTGACCCAACCAAACGTGGTTAAAAGTGAGAGGTTGTGAGAGGTAAACCCCTCTACTTAAGCCTTGTCCTAGCTCGGGAGCTGATCAGTGTGTTCAAGTGCTTTTCCAGTCTTAACTGCTTTGATCAAAGATAGGGCTTACTTGGTCTGTGAACGGGGATGAGCTTTGCCAGTAAAAGACCTCTTTTGAACTGGGATAATTGCATCCATAGGGCTGGTAGTTAACATTTCTGCCATAATCGTGTCACTGCACATAAGCATGCAGATCTTTTACAGGTAATACCCCTTTAATTTCTAATGCAGTAAGTGTGGTTGGATCTCACCTACACTGTGGCTGTTGGTCGTGGTGCAGGAGGAACAGCTGGTGTTGTAACAGGATCTCTGACTACATTAATCTGTTGTCCAGCCTGTGACATGTGAGGGTTTTCACCTCAGTTCAGGTCCATCCAATACGCTAGTGCTGGCTGAAGGCAAGCCCAGTGTGGCGTTTTCTGCCGTGTGACAGTGAGCAGGAGTGGCTGCAGCCCATAGGAGCAGGCAGTGGGCACTGCTCCTGCCCTGACATTGTTTGTCTGGGATGAAACCTTTATTTGTTTAGTCCTACCCTTTTTTACTGTTGAGGGAAAGAGAGAGGGAGTACGAGGAGCAGTGTGTGGTACACTGCTAAGTCCTCTACTGTCGTCCTTGCAGTACTAGAAGACATCCAGATAAGCTAAAACTTGGTAGTCTTTTGTGAAAAAGGCTTCTAATGTTCCTTTTACCAAATTATTAGTAAATTATTGTAGACCAAATAGAGATCAAATAATTTTCTGTGGCTAATCCTCTGGACCTGTCTCTCAGGTCACTCACAGAGCAAAGATGTTGAATTAACAAATACAGAGAAAGTGTGGGTCAAATCCTTCCTCTCTGCCAGGAATACCTGTCTCCACCACGCTTGGAGTGCAATTTTCCAAGGGCAGAAGTTAGCCACGATTACCAGAAGATTGTTACTCAGTTGTGCTATTGTCTACCGGTGGTAATTGAATAACCAAGAACACAAATAAGAGTAATAAAAATGAATGAAAGTGAGCAGGCAGTAACAAAATGCCTGGGACACCGAGGTTACCCTAGGGAAGTAGAAGTAGCAGTGCTGCAGTCCTGTTGATTCTGGTCCACCACAGGCAATGCAGCTAGGAACCACTCTCACAGCACCCATGTACCACTCATACCACTGGGTACAGAAACCTGCTCCCTGCCTTCCCTCAGCAGCAGAAATATGCAGAAATGAAGACAGAACTCACTCTGAATTTCAGAAAAGGCTGAAACTGGTCTGTTGGCATAGAGAGAGAACCAGGAAACAGGAACACCTGTGTTGCATAGCTTTGGGCAGGTCAATTATCCCATCTCCAGTGAAATTCTCTTTTGCATAAGGTATGAATAACAATACTCAATTTACCTTGCAGGGGTGTTACAGAGCGTGCAGTTAATTTTTTCACGGTGTTTGTGGTATGTAAAACACTAAATGAGTGCAAAGCATTATTGTGATTTAATTTTATTGAGGGTTAAATATTAGTGACGCGCCCAGCTGAGCACTTGCTGGCAGTGAGGGAGACAAGTGACCAGCAGCAAGCATGTTTGGCAGCAAGCAATGGACAAAAAAGGAAAACGGCACTAACTTATTCCAGTCATACCTTTTTTTTTTCCTCTCTTACCACTGCATGTTTCCCATTAAGCAGATGGAGATGATCAAAATATCGAATTGGAATTCTGTGGTTTAACAGACTTACAGGAAATAAAGGTTAATGACATGAAGATTTGTCTTGTAGTGAGAGAGTGGAAGTGCCTCCAAACATGCACTGAATGGTCCTTAAATAATATCTTTCAGAAACAGACCATACCTGATTTAGCTAGGTGGCAGATTTTTCACTGGGTTGGTAGCATGCCAAGATTGCTCCTCCACGTTTCATGCTACTGCTGTTGAGGGGTTTGCACTGGATTAAAAACGTGGATGAAAATCACTTGGACAAGGTTGGTACCTCATGGCACCAGCATGAGCCAGGGGATGAGCAGGGGTTGTGTGCAGGTGTGTCTTGGGGGGTGCTCCCGAGTTTGAAACATGAGTCAGTGCCAGACTACAACGTGTGTCTGTGTTAGAGCTGCCCAGTGTAAGAGAGGGACAGACAGCGTGTGTGATTTCTCTGCCTTGCTCTCATCTCATGGGAAATGGGGGCTTCCTAGTGGTGGGGTTACTCTCGAGTGCCAGCGCTCCAGCAGGTTTCACGTTACACCTCGGTGTCCCAGGCATTTTGTTACTGCCTGCTCACTTTCATTCATTTTTATTACTCTTATTTGTGTTCTTGGTTATTCAATTACCACCGGTAGACAATAGCACAACTGAGTAACAATCTTCTGGTAATCGTGGCTAACTTCTGCCCTTGGAAAATTGCACTCCAAGCGTGGTGGAGACAGGTATTCCTGGCAGAGAGGAAGGATTTGACCCACACTTTCTCTGTATTTGTTAATTCAACATCTTTGCTCTGTGAGTGACCTGAGAGACAGGTCCAGAGGTCAGCAAAGCAGAAGAGGATCTTTACAGTGTCTTCTTTGAAACTTTGGGTCAAAGTCTGCATTGTACTCTTATTCTTGTTGTAGTTGAAAACATTGCTTGGCCCTGGATTTTCTCAGGGTTTTTTCCCCTTTCTTCCCCAGCTCCAAATGCTGCCATGGTCACTTACTCAAACACAGTGATAGCATCAATTATCTCTGTTATATATATAGATATAGATATATATATATATATCAGAGTTAACTCCACAGTTAACTTCTCATTTAGTGGTGTTTCTGAAAATAACAATTGCTGCAAGAAAACAAATGGTAGACATGCAGCATATGCTGCACATAATGTTAATTTGTTGCCTTTTTTAAAAAAAATTTGCAGTATGAAATTTAGAGGGCAGATCTCAAATCCTGTGAAATTCACAGTACAATGCCAGTTTATTTGAAAGAACCTTACATTTGTCCCTAAATCTTACAAGTCCTTAACTACAATTTGCTTTCTCGCATGCCACTCACCTTTAAGATGATACTTCTTTTTTGGCATTATTAATTATCATTATTGTTGTTGCTGTTATTATTCCAGGAAATCTGTATGGGAGGAACACTGAAATCTGGTTTAAAAATAGCATTTTCATGTCCTCCTACTCACTTCGTGCATAGAATGCCTTTTATAAATGCAGACTTGCTGCTTGGCTAGATAAAAGAAACTGTCACTTGATTTCCATAACGAAGTCATTCCCAGGAGGATTTCATTGTTTTAGCAATAAAATTTTTCTAAAAGGCCCTTTATTTTGCTTGAGAAAGATAACAGAAATGAACTTCTGCGTGGTTATTCCACAAAACAATTAGACGAAAGCAAGACTGTCTTGATTTGATGTAAGGAGATTTGTATGTGTATGAACTCCCTTTCATGTAAGATGAGAATAAATTCCCAACTGAAAATAGAGTTAGAAACACCCCCCCGCAAAAAACTTACCCAAAACACTTTCCCCCCCCCTTGCTCACAGACACAACACTTATCTTTATCAGGACTCTCTTGCATAAATTTGGTCATATCCTGGAGTTCAGCCCTATTTCAAAAGGCACTTGCATAACTTCTGATTCAGATACTTTCTTGAATTAGAGGCAGTCAAGGATAATCATTGCCAATTATTACAGTGCATTAATTTTGTTACCAGGTATGTTTGTATTCGTGGGGAGGAATGGTCTCTGCATGCTGTATTAAGGCTGAGCACTCCCTGAAGCAGGGACGGTGCTTTAGCTCTGGGTGCTCACGCTGTGGAGCACAGTGCAGGCATAGTCCCTCCTTGCTCACATGCACCATGCTGCCCTGGCCTCTCTCACCACTTCTCCAGCATTTCTCACCCCTTTTCTCAGCTGCTCTGTGTCTCATGCCAGCATGACGTTCTTTTTCTCTGAATGCTGAACATGCTAAAGCTTGTCAGAATTACAACATCAGAGAAGATGTAGAAAGCGTATCCAGTAAGTGAGAGGTCCTACTGCTTATATTTAGTTTTTTTTTGGGGGGGAGGGACGGGGGCTGTCTCTCATTTGGACCTATTTTGAGCCATGCTTGCATTTTCCTGAGTGTGAATCAATGCAATTACCACTTCAGGTACCGTAGACAGCCTACTACTGTAGGCAGATACACGCAATAAGAAGCAAAAGGGAATAGGAGAAAAAACATTTTCTTTGTAGTCAGGAAAGCCTTTATAGATTTGGCATCATACTTAAAATTCCATTGTATTAAAGAAATGCAACAATTTCAGAAATTATTATTTATAGGAAGATTTGTGAATTCACGATGTGATATTCTGACTCACCCGACAGCAAACATGTTTGCGCTCCGGCTGGTATGACTCACACTGACATTTGTCTTAAGCGTGGCAATTGTTTTAGCCCTCTGCTTGCTGCAGGATGAATGAAACGGCTGAGCTCCCCTGTTGCAGATTTACTACGTGCAGCCACCCTGGTAGATTGCAGGCTCAGCTGTGGAGTATTTCCTGTCACACACACACACACACACACACACACACACACACACACATATACAAACATACACGTGCGCAGCCCCCTCCAGTAATGCTTTACTGTTAAATACTAGATTCATAGAAAGGAAATGCATAATTACAGCGCTGCCTTTTGCACCACATAAAGCAGCCCACATCAAAAGATGTTTGTCATTAATGTTTCAACAGGTAATCTCTGGAATTACTGCCAAGCCGTGTTCCTGTTACTTAGCACTCGGTGTCGAAATCGTTGAAATCTTTGTTGTAAGCCAGCATAGTCATCTTAATCCTGCAAAAAAGTTAGTCAATAGTGCCTTTGTTTTCCAGCTCCGTATCACGTTGCATCAGCAGCGCAGAAGACGTGGCGGCACTGGAAGTGGGGAGAAGGTTAAGGGTGCGTTCTGGGCTGGTTTCCTAAGGAAGCCAAGCTCACGTGGTGGCATTGTTCATGCTTGCGCCCGTGCGTGTCCCCCCAGCCTGGCAGCTGGTGTAAGCTGGATCCTCCTCAGCCCTGCGTGCTGCGCAGGTAGAGGAGACAGGGAAGCTGCTCCCTGAAAACTTGGTGTAAATAGCAGATGAGTAGCTCTGGGCACCTGTGGCTGAACCCAGTGAGGCAAAGGCCATGGCCCAAACCCAAATATTGCCGGCACCAGGGTTGTTGGTATTGTGGGCATCTCCTGGAATCACTGCTGCCACCAGAGATCAAGCCTCTTCTCTGGTTTTCTGGGTTGTAGCATTAACAATCTTCTTCAGGGGGTTTTGTCTCTGGCTACTTAAAATAACTGCAATTAAACAGAATCTCAGCCATTGCTTTTGGCGCTGCTACTGTTTGCAGCAAACATCATTTGGATTTTCCTTTCAACACCATCTTTACAGGAAAGCTATGGCCATCATATGAAAGGTGTCTGTACATGTCATGAAGGCCCTTGAGCTTGCTCTCATCTGTAGCAAGCTGATAGGGTGCTGCAGTTCTTCAAATATGCAGGAGGCTCATTGTCTCCACTCAGGGCTGAGCTGCATTTTTTGCATAATAGCTTCCATGAAAGAAAAAGAGAAATATTTATGTCATGTAACAGAAGCATCCAGAGTGGTTATTTTTATTGCTTATATCTGTTCAACATTACTGGCTCTCAGCCTGAATTATTATGGGCTATTTGCATTCTTTTCTCAATCTCTTCTGCTCAGAAGACCTGTAGAAATGACTGTGTTACAAGCACGCAGGCAACAGAGTTGTTTTTGCTTTAAACCTCTGTATGAGAATGAAGAAAGTTGGCATCCTAAGAGAAATGTAGATCTGTGTTGAAATTTCCCCCCCTGCCCACCAGTATTCCTGCTTTGATAGCCATAAAAAAGTGGCAAATAGGGGGTGCTGATGTGAATAAGGTGATGGATTTTTATTAAGAAGTACATCATTGACATCTGATAGGAGGTATTTGTGAGGTATTTTTCTTCTTGTGGTTCTGCACTGTTCCTGCTTAGACAAAACAACCTGAACAAGCTCCTCTTAGTTTTCAACTGGTGGCATTGTGTGTTGCACCCACAGCCCACCTCTTGACTTGCTATTTTAATACTTTATGCTGCACTCTCTTTCTGGGGGAAAATCACGTGGAACTTGGAAACTGAGTCCACTAAGTGAAGCACAAGGCTAAGCACAGTCTAACCTCATACCTTTTTAGAAGAACTGGGTATTAGTGAAGTACAAATAAGGAGTATGGTTGTGATTGCTGTTATTTGTGTAAAAGTGATGTCTCTGAGGTCCTAGTTAGATTTGTGTTTGTATTGTTATTAGACATAATGTAAATTTGAGCTGTTCTGCATTTTTTCCCAAGTACAACTGTGGTGATGAACCTTCATCTGTTTTCCAGTCACTTGTTCAAAGGTGTTGAGATTGGGGAATGGGTAATAAAAGCAGTGGAGACAGTTCTGGGAGCAAAGTTACTTCCATGGTTTCCAGATGAAGAGGTTTGGAAGGGCAGATGAGTCCAGGGAGTACAGCCAAAAGCTCTCAGTCTGTTTGCATAGGCTGATGCTAAAATGAGGGGTGGTTTACCTGAGCCTTAAGTTGTGAAAAATACCTGCTGTGGGTGAAGCAATGATGAATAATGGTTTTTAGATTAAATCTCGGGACACCGATTTCTAGATGACTCACAGCTAATGTTAGTTGTGCACAATCAGTGGCCATCTTCAGTAGTGGCTCCTGCACTGGAGCTGCAGCCTTGCCATTTCAGCCTCGCGTGCTGCTCCCGTCTCTGTGCTGTTCACAGGTGGATGTTCCTGTCCTGCATTTTCCCTCTAAGTATGCTTGGAGATGCTTTTCACACAGGAAAGATGTGCTGGGCTGGGATGTCCCATGTTCACAGAGCTGGAGAAGGCAACATAAATGTTCTTCCCTCTGCTACAAATTGTGGGGCAGGATGGATTGCTTCCTTGTCTGAGCCCCATGATCTGCATCCTGTTTTTCTGGTTTAGGACCTGCAGGATATGCAAAGTGCTAACAGCTTGATTTACTGTTCCCATGCACCCAGATACAGTTATTCACCCTGCACAAAGGGGGTGTAACACCTAGTGAAGTTGAGCATTTCACTGTGGACCATGTGCAAAGCCATGGGAGATGTTTGTTTACATGACAAAGCCTTGGAGGATCAAACTTCAGATGAGGAATGGATGCTAAACAGAAATCAGAGTGATGCCTGCCTGTTTTATGCAAACAAAACCTCTATTTTCCTAAGGTGATATTGCTTCACCATAGTATTAAAGTAGTCATAATTGGGATTTAAGTAATTTTTACACTAGCAGAACATCAGCAGCAGCCTTTATACACTGGACAAAATGTCAGAAGACTTTCAGAAGGGCAAAGTTTGGCATGGCTGGTGTAGAGAAGCTTTTATTAACTTGCAATCTAAAAGACAGGAGATTCTTGGCTGGTTTGTGGTTTTGGGGTTTTNTTTATCGCTGTGTAAAGTCAGCTAAACCTGTTGAAAATAATTTAGAAGTTTTTTCCTGACATGATAGATGATACACACATTAGGTAATTGAAATCATGCACGCTCCAGGAAGATAAAACCTCGCCTTTCCCATTTGCGGTGAGGCAGGATTGAACCTGTCTAAAACTATTTCATGTAGAGGGAGAATAAAGCAGGAAATGAATTACGGTTTTATTTGAATTGAAGGATTAGTTGAGGGATAATAGCGAACAACGAAACAACTTGGGCACAAGGCTGCCGTCTCTTAAACAGTTTTATTAGCTTATGCTGATTTGTGAGTTAGGGAAACCAAATTATGTCATGCAAGAGAGCAAGGGATGACAATTAAAAACCTGCAGGAAAGAACTAGTAAAACGGTAATCTCTCACTGCCTGATCTTCAAAGCAAAATGGGAGAGCATGACCTTTTCTTGGAATAAATACAGGATATTGCACGTAGCCAACTTCTGGTTTTCAGGTTTTGCCAATTTGCAGTTGCTTGCTTGTACTACAGTCCTTATTTGTTGATTGCCCTGGGGTCCAATTTTAGTCTCAAAATACTCCCGAGAAGTACTTCCATGTTCTTTGATTTGAGATCTGTTCATGTCTCAATTACACTTCTAATCTGTCAGCACAGTGTCCTTTTTAGCTCTCAGAGACAGGGCTATGCTGTGATATTTGAGTAACCATAATGCTGTGGGACCATGAAAAACAGCTTCCTTGGTAACGCTTCCCATTTATAGCAGAGATGTGATCGGTAACCGTGTACGTGATAATGATTTGTTATCGTGTTGAAACTTCAGTCACAAAGTCTGGTTAGGACCTAACTGTACTGCAAACCAGCTTTGTCTCTGGTCCCTCCAAGTTACGACTGTTTTACATGTTCCATGAAGAGCATGTCATCAGAGCCCATCAGATCTGCATAGCAAAAAGATTGTCCCAATTAGGGACTGGGTGCTCTGCTCTTCAAGTGAGGGTTGTGCTTCAAGAAGCAGCATCTCTCCATGCATCCTGAATTTTGTGCTATGCTATCTTTAAATCTTAAGCATAAAAGTGCCTGGGAACATTTGCAAGCAGACATGACTTGGCCCTCACGGAGTGAAGTGCCTATGGGTAAGGTCAAGTGAGCAAGTTGTAGCAAATTAAACTAGCTTGTGAATTTATAGTGCATAATCTGCTCCATAATAACTGGCTGTGTGCATGGTACAAGGGCATCCTGTGGTAAATACAAGGTCTCTTGTCCCTTTTTTTGCCTGAGATGTAAGCTACCTTGCTTCATGTCATCTTTCCTGTGAAATGTGAGTGCATGGAGAAGGTACCTGCCCCAGAGTACCACCACTGCACTGTGTTGCGCAGGTGCTGCTTGTGGCCTGTTCCTGTGTCCCTGTGCTGAGGTCTGCAAGACACGTTCCAGGCTGACAGCAAGGTCACTGCATAGCTAGCAAGCAGCCTTGCTCCTGATTCAGTGATCAAAGCTCTGGTTTGGGAAGTCTGAGCCTTGCTAACTTGAACAGAATCAAAATCCTAATCCCACTTGTTGAAGTTAGTGGAAGGACTTAGTCACTGAATGTGGTGGGTGTCAGCCCAGGGTTACACACAGCTGACTCTCCAGGAAGGCTCACAGGAGTCTATCCAAGCAGGAGTTTGCAAGGAGTAAACTTCTCTGCTCTTACTAAAAATAATTGGAAGCCATCTATTTTTGTTGGAAAAGTTAAATATTTTCTCATAGTCATTTGGACTCCATTTGAAGGTTCCCCTGAATGATAAATGACAAGAGATAAGGATTAAAAATTGCAATTTTGAGGGTTGCCAAATTATTGGGGGAAAAAAACCCATAAATAATTTGCAAATGCTGAAATCTTTCATTTTCACACTTAGAATCAAAATGGTTTGAGTATTTCAAGCTGAGATGGAGGTTTCTAAATGGTGAGATTCTTGTAATTTAAAGAAAACAATAAATGGCTTGAAAATAAATTGGTTTGGTTTTAAGCAAGGTTTCAAGGGTTTTTTTTAAATAGGTCTGTGTTATTTTTCTCTCTTTGGTCTGCTTTCTAAAGTTAAAAATCTTATGAGAACATGTCATGTGTGTCTGTCAGATAAGCAGCAGAGTAGAGGAGAGGAGAGAAGTTGCTGACCAAAGTCTTGGAAGTATAGCCAGGGCCTGGGTATCTGAAGGCTCTTGAGGTAGTGGTGCCTCTGTCACACAGGAGTTGTAGTTCTGAAGAAACTACTGTGTCTTAAACTGGGAGGATTTTTGTAACCGGTATCTTGCATTGCTACAGTCCATCAGGGAGAGGACAAAGACACGTGTACCTTGAGACTAGTGGTCACTGTCATCATCATTGCCAGGTGCCTGCCCAAGCCCCAGCCAGCTGGATGCAGGTTTACAGATGCTGCTCCATGAGGGCTTAGCCTTAGCCAGTAAATCCAGGAGCAGTCTTACACCAAAACTGGATCAGCTGGGCACATACTGCTTTGGGTTTTGGAAGGTTTTGTTGTTGTTGCTTTGTATGTTCAACTAAACCAGTCATAGGTGTAAACTTCTTTTCAATAGCAACACTTTTTGTCATTGCATTGTCTTCCCTCTGCTCTTCACTCGTGAACTGCACTTGTCCATCTGTCTGACTTGTTTCCTGTCTTGACATAATGTGAGACTCATCTGCATTCATATGGAACCATCTAATCTGAGCTCAGTGTCTAGACTCACTTTATGGAGAGAACCAGACCTTTCTAGAGAGTGAATCATTCTGTCCTAAACCAGATGCTTGATAGGTCAAATGAATAATTTTCTGGAGTGCCTCGTTTCCTCCAACAAGTGAAGAGAGTTTGCACTGTCTAAGGTGTAGAGTTTGGTCCTGCGCTTGTTTTTGATCCGAGGACATGGGTTCTACCATAAGGGATACACCATATTATTGTACCATAATGGGATTCATGTGCACAAATCCTGAAGTGACATGTGAAATGTTTAAGGAGGTAGGAAATGTTGGTGGCACAAAGTGAAACTAAGAATTTGGGAAGCACAAGGAGACCGTGGGAACCTGACTCAGGGAAAAAAATGTTCAATGTGGGGCCTGTGGAAATCTACACTTCATTTTAAGTGTTCTGTGTGCGGTTCACATAAAAATGAAACCCAGCAGTTTTCTCAGACCCCAATAAAAAGGCTGAGGACAGTCTGATACCTTGTGTAGTAGGTAAAAAAAAAAATTAAGAGTTGGTCCACAGTTAAATTTTGTCCAAAAATCAGTGAAAGAACCACACAATATTAAAAATCTCAAATACGAAAAATACTTCCTACTGAGGAACAGCAAGAACATGTGTGTGTGTGTGTGTGTGTGTGTATTTTTGGATTCAGTACTCCTCTGTTATAATATTGCAGATAACCCTGGAAATAGATAGGTGTTTGCATTCCTCTGGAGGAGTTCATTGAGAGCAAAAATCTTCCTGTGTGGATCTCTCTGCACATTGTGGACTTCGTTTGCAGACACTTTTCTAAACAGCAACTCGAAATAGTTTGTTCTTTCTCTTGTTACAGCAACAGAAGTATCCAAGAATTATTTTAATTATGTATCTGCTTCAGCAATTCTGAACTGGGTTTTAATTTTTTGTAATAATATGTACAGAGCAAATGACTCTTATTATCCTAGATCAGTGCTTGCCATACACTCACTCTGTTCTGGAATCTCCATCTTGGGAGCTCATAAAAAATGCATTTGCTTCAAGGAGATGTAGGAGTCAATTGTTCATTTGTTAAACAGCTCTATGGATTTCCTCTTTTTCTTCCTTGCTTTCCTTTCTTACTTGGTTTTGCTTTTGTTTTACAGCTCTACCTTACTTTATTTGAAAGAGGAAAGCCAGTGAGGACCTGTGAACAATCCAGCAGCTTCTGAAAAATCTTCATGATAAAAGGATAATCCAGAATTCCCTGAAGAAGAACAAAGTGAATGTTGTGAGTTCCTAGCAATGATAACAAATACTTCCAATTATGTCTTTTGGGAGGTAGTATCTGCCCTGTACTGTTTGGTCTCTTCCCTGTGATGCACTGAGCACCAAAGAGTTGAATTTCTCACCCTCTTAAATTTTTTTCTCTTTTAATGGGTTTAAGAGAAGACTAGTGTTATCTAAGGAAAGATGGTGGGCTTCTTTTCCTTGGACTGCTACAGTTATTTGTCATATTGCTATTGTTTTTTAGTTAAATATGTGAGCCTGCATTGGAAGGCCATGTGACTGTGTAGCCTAACAAGAATGAAAAATACTATGGATAATAGTTCATGAATCTACAGGTCAGATTCAGCAGTTTTATGCATGCTTGCACAATGGTTGAAATTATTTGACCAAATTAGAGGAATGCAAATGTAGTTATTTCTGGTATTCCAAACTCCTGTTGGTCAGTTTGTTATATTACTTTGAGTATTTCCAGTACAAATGCTCCTCTCACAGGTTTGTGTTCATGGGAACTGGAGTAACACACCTTTCCAAGGGAAACACAGTCACTCACCTGAGACCTTGATTCAGCTGTGGTATTAATAAAAGAAAATGTTCCCATGAGGAATGGCTAAAGAGAAAGCATGAATATTTTTGTTGTTCATTGTTTTTTCTTATGAAGCCCACTGCTTTTCTGGGTTGAAATGGGCAAACATGCAGATCAAATGTAAACATTCTCACAGAAAGAGGAAAACAAGAGTTCTCTGCCTGCCAGGTTTTAGAATAATCCTTATTTTTTTCTTAAGAAAGAACCACGGGGATTTCCAAGTTAGGCAAGTTACTATTTAATTCCTATGCCCAGAGTATGCAGTGGTCCTTCATGATGTTAGTAGTGATAAAACAAGCTGCAGATTCTTCCAGTTGAAGCAAACTAGTTTGTGCACTTTCCATTAATGTAGTAAATATAAATATATTTTCTGGCATGCCTTCTAGCTCCCTCCTTTGCTCTGCTTTTCCCTTTGGATTCAGGCTTTGGGAAGCAGATTGAGACAGAGCCTAAGTGGTGCTGTTTTCCCAAGAACCAGCTGCAAAATAAATATTAGAGAAGACACTGAAAATTTTTTGTCATTGATCTACAGTGAAATAGTTAACAAAGCCAGCATTTGGAATTTTTACATACTAGTTACCACTAAGCTGCCAAGTTAGTAGCTCATTAAGATGAATAAGGGGCCTCTGAGATGTGGAGCTTCTCACTGTCCATGTACCCAAGCAGGCGTGGCCATATCAGCTTATTCCCATACTTTGAAAGGCTTCTTTAAAACCACAAGAACTTACTTTGCATGCTGGCATCCTAGAACAGGAGAGGACAGCCTTAAATAATAATAATAATAATAATAATAATAATAATAATAATAATAAACAACCATCCTAGCATGCAGAGCTGTTGGGATAACAGGAGATGTTTGTTTAAGATGTTGCAATCACCTCCACTGATTGCAACAGCAGCACCACCTGACGTGAAGAAGAGCATCCCCTGGGTCCTGTAAGGTATGTGGTGTGCCAGATCTGCCAGGTAAACTGAAAGAGGCAATCATCAGCCATTGCAGGGAATGGAATATCTGTTGAAGATGCTGTCAGTGTGATCATTACATTCTGCCCTGTCCTAAACAGTTTAAAATCAGCCCACTTAAAGCACAGTGTGATGTTCTGCTGCTGTGGTGCCAAAACCCTGATTATACTCAGGAGGCCTGGGTTAGTGCAGAAAAAGCAGCACTCCTCTCACCAGGTATGGATGGGAAAAAGTGTTCTTGAGAATTGCTCTTACCCTGGCATCCAGGACTGGTTCCTTTTGAGGAATCATTGGTGTGTGATGGAGAGCTTTTTAGCAGTTCCTTGAGACTGAATTTCCTCACTTGGCTTCTGCTTGGAGGGCACTGCTGCAAGAAGGAGGCAGTCAGCTAGGCTCCTCCTCTCCTCTTTCCTTTAACCTCTTCAGGAGACAAGAATATCAGAGGTGAGGAGGTACAGTGTTTCTCCTGAAAGGAAATACTGGCATACAGTGATTTTATTGAAAAATACTGCTCTCTCTTCCCTGTTTGCAGGGTGTCGTCATGTTAAGATGTGAGGAAAATGATCAAACCTTTCCCACTGCAAGTGGTAGCTATTCTCTTCCCTTCTGCTGCCTCCTTCTGCCGCCCAGGCACATTTCAGAGGAAGGGGGGTGTGAGGAGGGAGGGGTGCAGTAAATTGAGACCAGTGTCTTGTATCCACCTAGAAACTGCCTGTTTACTAAACAGTACAAATTTCTCACTTCCTTTTTCCTATTCTCTTCATTTGGATGAAACGCATTTCTGGAATAGCAGTGCTTGTACAAATCAAGTCCATATTCCACTTCTGGGGAGAGAAAAAGGGATGTCAGGAGGGTCATTAAAGAGGAACATTTATTCTAATAAGGGTAAAAATGAAGCAAGACAAGGCTCCTTTGCTCTTGCCGGAGGGTACCTTGTGTATTCCAGCATATGGTTTTGTAATTTTCTGGTAGGATGTAGGTATCCTGAGTTTTTTTTTTCCATCCTGAAAACATATGCCACAGCTTTTTTGGAGTGCTAGCCACACAAGCACAAACACATTCTAACAGGAGCAATGAATAAACTCTTCATGTTCCTCACTAGCAGGCATTTCTTCACATTATTTTTTTTTCTGTGCTTATGCGAAAACCTCTGGCACGGTTTGTGGGAAATGGAAAATAAATCTCTAAATCCAGTATGTGTCAATAACAGAAACGTGTTTAGTTGATCTCATATCCATAACTGTTATTTTGGGCAAACTGCAGATGGTAGGATAGTAAACATCCCCACTTCTAGCCCAGACAGGCTTTCCATGCCCTGCCTTCAGTAGGAACCTGCTGCTGTAAGGGCTGACTCTGAAGAGGGTCTTGGGGGACCATGATTGCGCATGGCTTAGCCCCAGTTCCATCCCATTTTTGAGCTGCTGCCTTCTTTTTCTGTTCCTTGGCCCTCCTTGCTTCCTTTACCCTGGGTCCTATCTCCCATGTACTCCCCCCCTGGCTGCTGGCTGTTTTTCCTGGCACGTGGAGCCGTGACGGGTCTGGGAGCGACAGCTCCTGGAGCTGATGTCAGTGCTGCTTCCTGAGCTGCCTGGCCAGGCTGGCTGCAGCACAGGCACACCCTATCCCCAGAGCATCACCTTCTCTGCCTGCCCGTCCTGCTGCTGCAGCAGCCCCTCGGGGAGGAGGCTTGTGCAAGTGATGGAAATTGAAGGTTAGCGAGCCTTTCATGGCGGTTTTCTGTGAGCGGCCATCTCCCACGCCTGGAGCCTCAAGGCCGGGTTTGTGGCATGGTTGGAAGTGATGCCTGGTTTCTGTTCTGAGCTGTACACACCTTGGAAGAGCTACAGGAAGCTTTGACACATGCAGACTTAATGATTCTGGATGTCTCTGCTTTTGTGTTGCTTTGGTATCCGTATGCTAAATCACTCCATGGTTTTCTATGGAAATTACCAGGCTGCTGAGAAAAGAGCAGAGCTGCATGTGTCCGTTCTTCCAAACAACAGCCCAGTACATGCCACTTGGTATTTATAGTGAGAGGGAAAAAGGGAAGAATCGTTTTAATTTGAGAAATGTCTCTCAGAAACAGCAGTAATTTATTCCTAGGCATTATTCTTCATTAAGAGCTACAGACAGCTGCAGCTTCCCTTTAAATAGAAATTGCTCTCTGCAGGCATGCTATACATAGGGCTTCAGGTTTCTGCCATTTCTCTGCCAAAAAATCAGAAGTATTTCTCACCAAATAAATGTTTATTCAGAAAGTCATATTTCCTGGCTTTTATTTCACATCACAGGCTTCCGGCAGCCAGGCGAGAACAGCTCAAGGCTGTCGTTTGGGAGAGGAAGCTGAAACAGTTTGAGTCTCTTGTGGGGCTTCAAAAAAAAGTCTCTGACCATAACTCTGGGCCTTCAGTTTGGCAGTTTACTTTAGCTGTTGAACATTGGATTAAAATGGATGCTGCAGAAATCCTGCAGGGCAAGTGTGCCTGTGCAGATGCAAAGCGAGTGGTGGTGGTGGCGGGCGTTTCTATGCATCAGGTCAGCTCACCCCCTCTCTCGGCCTTGAAGCCACAGCCATCCTCAAACTGCATGGGTGGCAAACTGGCTTTGGCAGCTGGCAGCAGCTGAGCTGTTTTGTTGTTGGGGGATTCCCCCGTATGATCAGTGTATGGACACCTAGGGACAGCAGTCGAGAGCTGGGCTGCACCTGCTTGCACCTGCCACCCAGCAGAGAGGTGGCCAGGGTGGCTTCAAGTCCTGCAGAAGGATGTACAGCGATGAAGCTGTAAGCCACCAGTGCTCCAGAGGGCCAAATGCCGTTTTTATTCACGTCTGTGCAGCTTCCTTGGATTTACCTTTCTCTTCTCCACATTCCTGCTGGCTGGCTCTTCAACTAATGATTTTGCATTTTCCTCACTGTCTTTTCCAGCTTCAACTGCTGAGCTTCCTCTTTTGCCTCCAGGGCTTATCTGCTGGATCCATACTTTCCATTCAGTGTGCCAGCCCCTACCACTCCAGTAGATGACTTTGCTGTCGTGGCAGCCCCAGCTGGTTGTCTTTTGTCTTCTGTGGCTATGGTGTTCCTGTCAATACATGATGTTTTCTTTCTCCATATCTCTTCCCTGTTTTCCCTGCAATCCTAAGTTTATGGCTTATAGTACGCAATCCATGTATTAAAATATTTTTTAGTTAGGTCATTCATTACTCTCTTGCTTTCTTCTTGTCCAGTATAGGTTCCAGAGAAGTGAGAAGCTGTAATTTCTCCAGGGCTAAAATCCAAGTCTTTGATAGGCAGGCATGATGCCTGAGGCCACTACATGTTGCTACTGGTTGTCAGCTTCGTAAAACTTACCCTGCAGAGCAAAGAAATCTGGGCACAAAGATTGTTCTCTTCTCTACCGTGGCAAGCTGTAGTTTCCCAGTCTGTTCTGCCTTCCCTTCATTGTCTTCCAAGCAAATGGCTGTAAGATTATGACTCCCATGTTTGGACTGAGAACAGCTTTTGCCTGAGCAAACAGATTTCTCTTTGGCAGTCACTTTAACTGCTGCCCCAGCTTTTTGCTGTCAGCTTTGTGTCATGATTTGGCATTATAGAAGTCCAGGCAGTCCTAGTGCACAGTGCATTGGAGTGAGTAAATGCAGCAAGGCAGGCAGGTGAATAATGCCTTTGTTAATTATCATAATACCAGTGTGGTCCATGAGACCACAAAAAGCATCTCCTGTAGTTCAGCACTGTAGCTTATGGTTCCTTATCTTTAACTTGGTGGTGCCAGCTGGAGAAATTTCTGATCCTTGTTGGCAACTCTGCTTGGTCCAAGAGACTTCCAGTGAAACCAAGAAGATGCATTGGGAACCAAGCCCAGCTTTCACAGGTTTATAGCATGGCATGAAAGCTGCCCTACTATTTACAGGTTGTTTCTGGGGTGAAGCTGATCAAAACGCAGGTGTCTCATGCCTGTGAGAATTTTTTTCCGCTTTTCTTACGCTTCTTGTGTTTCACTGCCGCTTTCTTGTGCTGCTGTGATAGTTAGCATCACTGGTGAGCTGGTTTGCTGCATCCATGATGACCCTAACAGAATCTCATAACCTGCCAATGCTTCTCTCAAAGCTGATAATGTTTGTGGCAGCAGCAGCAGCAAGAAGAGAATATAAATTAAGCTCTCCTAGAGAGGAAGTTTTTTCCCATTTTCTGTTTGGAGTGTGCATTCAAAAGGAAAGGCTGCTGATAGTGCTAGGTTAGTTAAGAGGAATCATGAGCCCTTTCTAGCAGAATATTATTCTGAACAACTTGTTCATTCATATTTATTTCAGGTTTGTTTGCAGCCTGCTAGGCATGTTGACCCTGGACGCATATTTGGGAAGGACTATCAGATACTTTTATTCAAACTAGCTGTATTGATGCTATCAGGTTTCCTTCTCAGTGAGTTTTATGTTTCTTGTTGTTAATCAGCTTTGCTGTTTCCAGCTACAGACACTGATGAATGTTTCAGAGGCACCTGATGGCACAAAGGTCAAGAGGAAGAAGATAAGCAAGTTGACAGGATTGCCTTTAGCTTCTTTTCCTGTTGAGGTGTCAGAACTAGAGACAGACTAAGGAAACCAGAGACACTGGGTTTTTTTTTTTTATTTCTAATGAGTTTTCCTGGCAGCTCTTTAAATAAAAGAAAAACCCTCCCTACTATGGCAAATAAAGTTTATTACAATAGTGCAACTTATTACCAAGTTATTGCACTAAGTAATAGAAGAAATCTGTTTGGGGTGTGAAGGCTGCATTAGATGAGGGTAGGAACACTATTTGTGGTTTTCTGTGCCAGGCAGCCTTCAGTCAGAATTGGGGTGGTGATTTATAAATTCCCTTTGTCTCACTTCCAGCGTTTGGACTGCAGTGAATCCTGCTAAAACATTACAAAAGCTGTGTCAGTTGAAAGAAGCTGGGCAAAATGTGGGTCGGCTTCCTGGAAAGGGTACGTTTGTAAACAGAGCTGGGGAGATTCCTTGCAACAAAAGTGTCCTTAGTGGAGGCAGTGGGCAAAATGTGCTTTAATCCTTCAGCTCCCAGGAGTTTGTCTCTCTGGCAGATAAAACTTGTCTTCTCAACAGCTTGATTTATCATTTCTGATGCAAATAGCTGACAAAAAGAAACTTCAGGTAACATGAACCTCTGGTGAAATAAAAGGGAGTTTGACAGTCATGGTGGAGCAAGAGGACGAGCACTAGAGGAGCTGACACTTTTCTTATTCACAGTTAAAATCTTTTGGGCCTATTTTACATTGTTTAAAAGGAGATGGGTTTTTTTTTTTGGTTTGTTTTTGTTTTTTTGGGTTTGGTTTTTTTGTTTTTTTTGTTTTGGTTTTTTTTTTTTTTTTTTTGTAAAGCTGTGCTCGGCAAGCGACTTTGTTAAAGAGTCACATTCTTATGGGGAAAAGAGACAAAATGATGTTTCTTAGTCACTCAGTGATGTACTGCTGCCTTTTGAAGTGGGAAGGTCCTTGTAACATATTTCTGAGTTAAGACATGTCCGTTAATTCCACAGTGCAAATCACCAGGATCTTTTTACTCTTACCAGAACCATTAAAACATTTGTATAACTATCTTTATTCAAGCTAAGGGATAGCCTGCAGAGCCATCAAGGAGATGTAAGTACAAGCACTTCCTTCTTGTTATCATTGACCAGTCAAACCAGTTCAGCTGAAGGGATTTGGCTTAGTAAGCAGTCCTGATGGCATCTGTAGAAAGGGCTGTAGAGCTTTATATATCTTCATTATAGAGTGAAGTCTCTTCTTAAATTAAATGAAGCTGTCAGGCTTCATTAGCTCCAGGTTTTCTTGTTGTTATTATTCTAATGTAATTATCACTTTTCTTCAGTCAGCCTTCTGCTTGCCTACTTCCAAATAAACTCTTTCCATCTGGAGAGTATTTTGAGATGGGGAAGGTACAGTGAGGTAGTGAAACTATTCTCAGCATTGTGTTCTTCCTCTCCTTTTCAACTACCTAGAATGCTATACAAGGAAATAGAAATAAACAAATACACAGCAACCATAAGAGGATCCTCTTCCCTCAAAAAAGATCATGCAAAGGAAGGCTGTTGAGTATCTGTCTAAGCACATGCAATTGGAGAAAGCATCATATGTTGATATATAAGATCCCTGCAGTTCTTTGCTTCAAAAAAAGCAGCATTAAGAACTGAGGAATCACCCCACTCTGCTCTCACATGACAAGACACGTTCCTTCAGCAGTAAGTAGTTCTTGGGCATAATGAAATACCTGCTGACTGCAGGGAGTAAGAAAGGCTCAGTCACGATGGGTACATCTATTTGTGCATCCAAGCCCTGTGCAGAGATTCCCAAGCTGACAAGGTGCTTTGCTCAGGCTAATTAGCCCTGCTTCTCTCCTTACATAGTCTCTGGTTATGCTAATTAGACTGAGCAGGGTGCTGCTGGTGAGAGTCCAACAAGTGTGTCTGTACAGCCTTCCCTGCAGTGTACCCTCTGAATGCCTGAGCCTGCTCGGCACAATCTCACCAGTCTGTGCCAGCGGCTGTGCAGCCAGCACAGGTATTGCCTGCAGTTTTACTGTACATGCTGTCAAACATCACTCAGCCTTGGGTGGCTTGCTGGGACTGCAGTGAAGGTACTAAGTGGCAGGGAAGATAGCCTGTAACCTCGTTGCTCTCAGAAAAAACACATCCTGCTGGGTGTCTTTGGTCCTGTTCATTCTGTTGCCATGTGAATGACTTTCCTGGTTCTGGAGGTGGTGCTCTGGAGCACTGAGGGAGTTGGGGGCATTGTGTGAGGGGACAGAAGTACCAAGGCAGACAACCAGAAATGGTGAAACTGAGAAATAAAAGTGTGAAAAACTTAGACTTTCTGCTTTTCATTCTGTTTATATGTGCAGGACTGACAGAAAAATGGGCTGGCATGTTGAAGTAGATTGTGAAACTTTGCTAATTAGCTGTTCTTTTCCCACTTCTCCTCTCCCTTCTTTCTTCCCAGGTGGGATTCTTGCAGAATGAAATGAGTGCACAGATAGGTGACTTTCATAATTTGGTATTTTAACATTCAATTCCAGCTATGTTTTCTAGCGAATATTTTTCAAAGACTTTGAGTAAGCTTACAGAAGACAGGTTTTAGAAGAAACAATCAAAGAAGACCTTGACAATCCCAAAATGACTACAAATAAAACTGTTTTCACTCATTATAGTAGATGTGGCTTTTTAGTCCCTGACTGTTCTTCCTCTGACTGGCACTTTCCTGGGAGATGAGGTTGAGAACAAATGCGTATGTATACACACATACACGTATGCCTATCTATATATACATTGATCTGAGTGAGCCTGGGAATGGAAAAGCAAGTGCAAAAACATATGCTGGGTTTGGCAAGTTGGTCCTTTTAGTTGCACAGTTTCCTGATTTACGTCGTTTAAAAGGTGCGTTAATGTTCTCTGTGTGATCAGAACTTGGATCTCGTCAAAAGATGGATGTTCATGTTTCATTCCATCTTGTGAAATACCAGTCCTCAAAATACCACGTCAAGCCACAAATAAATAGCTGTGCTACATTATTTTGGGGAGTTGCAGTTTCTAAGACAGTCAGTTATGATCTCAACCATTAAGTGAGTAGAAAGTGTTTTGAAAAACTAGAAAGAGCTTTGTTGACTGAAATGGCTGGGCCAGAGCTGAAAAGGAAGAGTTTGCTGTTTTAAAACATAGCAGACATTTTAGACATTCTTATCAGGATGCTTCAGTAACGCAGTTGTGTGAAACACTGATAAGGAAACGTGCAATAGCAGCACTCATCATTTAAAGTGCCCAAACTTGGCACATTCTGTGGCAATGTAGAATAGCAGTAAATATAAATCTTGTGTTCTGGAATTCCTGGGTCTCCTTATTAGCAGATCAGTGTGTAAACATTGGCTCAGTGTGTCTAGTACTAGAGGGATGTGTTTTGTTCCTGCAAACGGATGTGTGCTGGCTCTGCACCCCCTGGCGCATGTATAAGACAGAGTAGATTCAGAATGAGCTGTACTCTGCATTTTCTAGAGGAAGTCTGTTTTGTATAAACCACACATGAAATCAGTGTGTACATAATTTTTCACTGCAGTACAGGTATTTAAATCACGTTTTAAATCATGACTTAGTTACTGGTTTCAGTCAAGCTGCCTAGTAAGAGCTTGCCAGGAGCATCGTAACAGGACAGCTCAATCAGAATTCCAGATTTAATGCTGCTCCTTGGTCAGGTTGGGACTGGCAGTTTTCATGTTGCTCCCAGATCTGCACCAATTAAATGCATAAAAATGGTTTGAAAGAGCAGGAAGAGCTTTGTTCACTGAAATGACTGCACTGAAATTGGAAGTGGGGAGCAGCAGGAGAAAGAGCACTGGACTGCTAGTGGTAGGGGATGAATGCCAGTGTTTGCACCCCATGGCCCCCATTGTGTAGACCTGAAGTAGCTGTTTTTTCTCTTACAAGCTTGAGCCCTGAGCCTGCTTGTTAACTTCTGCATGCTTTTAAGGCTGTCTGGCATGTCAGGGCTGGAGCCTCGAAGCAGTAGGGAATGGTGTTTATCCTTGGTCAAAGAGGGAAACCACCATGCCAACACAAACCCGCTTGTCTAATGAGACCAGTTCTAAAGGTAACATGTAAAGCACTGGTGATTGCTTCTTTGGGAAAGCAATTGGAAGTAAGATAAATGGTCCTTAATTGAATTAGGATTGGCATTTTAAGGCTTATGGCAATGTACTTAAGCTCAATGAAGGCATTTCTATTTACATGTTCGTTCAGGACTTCTAAATGTTGTGAAGAGCACAACAAACGTTGATTGTGGTTGTGCAAAGCTGGCATTATTGGTGTAGCTGAAACTGAAATTGCACTCAGATGGGTTCGGTCGCAGTGCCTGTGTTGTGCTGGAAAACCCAAGCGATTTGGTTTAGAAAAGATTTGTCATATTAAGTGTCATATTTCATTTGTCATATTAAGAAGTGTCTCTTCTTGGTTCTATGGGGGTTTTTTTGTACTTTCCATTTCTGTTTTGGCGAAGATGGTGTGGGGGATGAGGAGTTGCAGATTGATGATTGTTTGTCTGTAAACCGTCTTACTGGAACAGAGACTGTGGGAGGCTTTCTCATGGCTCTTAGTCAGACCACTGCCTTATCTAAACAGTGTGTGACCCTCCAAGATGCTACATGTGGCTCTAACCCAGCCTACCTGCCTGATCAGAGTGGATATGGACATATTTGTAGCAGAGGGAGAGGAGCATTCATTTGGGGAACTGTTCCCATGTATTCTTAAGTCTTTCCTTTCTGACAGCATCCTTTCACTTGATTTATTTTAATCCAGTTCAAAGGTGGTCCAGGAAGTAGAATTTGATACCTCAATAGAGGAGGTTACAAAATGAGGGCAAGGCTGTGCCCTGACATCACAACATGGTACTTCTTTTGACATTGCACTAATATGCAACTTATAGTTGTAGCAATGCAGCAACTCAAAATAAACACTGCGGAACCTTTCATCTCAGACAGTGGTTGTCACTAGAAATGCAATTACCTGTGAGGACCATCAGTCTTAAGATTAGTCATAGCAGCAGTGTGGGACAGTTTATGGAATGCAGTTTGAGGCCTTTCCTGCCCACGGATGTCAGACAGGCTGACAGCAGGTAGGAGACTGATGGCAGAGATCAAGACTTGCTGGGCATTACTTGACTCCAGTTTTATGGTGGAATAGGGAAGAAATTGTATCCTTGATCTTCACCTGAAAACAGTAAGAAAGGAGGAGATACAGAGAAGGATATGCAATTAGAGAAATAAACCACCTATTCATGCTGCACTTTCATATCACTTCTTGCAGTAAAAAGTAAATTCAATAATTCATGTCTTTTTATTTTCTAATTGTTTTTAGATTCATCTTATAATGATAGGAACATTCTTCCCTTTATAAGAATTAATTCTGGTATGAAGAATTTGAAACATAAGGGATAAAATAAGAGACTTTTTTTAGTAAATAAGGAATAATTTAAATTATTCTTGAGCAACTACTTTATTCTTTTACATGCCAATGGAACAAAGGAAAATGGTAGAAACTCAGTTTTGGTAAAGTTTGGTTTAATAGTGCTATGCATGGCTGGATTTGAAGAGCAGAGGAAACATTATGGGTTTTTTAAGAGTGGGGGCCCCAGGAGTTTGAGAAGACACCTCATCAGAAAGCTGGAGTTTCAGATCCTATCTTCTCTCTTGTTCAGTCTTCTTTGAGATACTGCTTTGGTTCTTAGTTTAAGCAATCATGCAGTCAATTTTGTCTTATGTTACCTTTTCATTAAATGCATCTACAATTCAAGTGCACTGAACCTGTTAAAGGCCAGTCTTGCCTTTTGGACAGAGAATTGCATTTCATGGTTTCTATCATATCTTTATAATTTCTTTTCCTCTGTCCTGTCTGCAAATGGAATAGCTGGTGTTAGATACTAATATATTAACTCCAGCAGCCCTGTCCTCCTGTGCAGCCTGTGGTTTGGGATGACTCCACTGGTAAGGCACTGACTTGCAGTCAGGAGACACAGTGGCAGAACCAGAAGGAACAGGTATCTGATGGGTGACTTGAGGCATGTCATGACCAGTCAGTGCTGCAGCCATAAAATGCAGATAATGATACTGATATCACTCCTTGCTAAAGCATTATGAAATGTTTTCATGAGTATTTCTGCTCAAGAGCCTGGGTGTTTTTAGTCTGGATTCCAAGGACATGAGGTGTGTGTGGTGGTGATGATGCCTGTCTGTTTGATTGCCCACCCCCATTTCCCCCCTCTCCTCCCCTCCCCATAACACTGTCTTGGCTAATTCCCACCAAATCCCACAGGAAGCAAAAGTCTCAAAGACAATTAAATTCCTACTTATTTTTGTTGTTATTGCTAAATTCAACAGGCAGGGGAGGTGAGAGGCATGAGCGACTGCTGACACGGAGAGGAAAGAGACAGCCAGGCTCTGCCCTTGGTAGCTCTCCTTGATGGTGGCCGGCGGTGAGTCCCACCTCTGCATCCAGAGGACTGTGGCATCCCTTGCCCAGGTGCCAGGCCAGCATGGCAGGATGTGGGGCAAGGCTGGGCTGTTGAAGGACACCAGAGCAAAGATGGTGCAGAGATGGATAAATGCAGAGGGATGGCACAAATCCTACTCTCTGTTCTTTGGGATGTGTTGATAGAAGGGCTCTGGCTGAATTTGCCATTCAAAATCCTGGAGGTGTTTTTGTCTCTGGCTACTTGAAACATGACTTTCTCATGTTCCTGGGATGTTTTCACTCTTCTGTGCAATGCTGGGTTCCTCTGCCACATGGAGCTCTGAATCTTTCTGGATTCTTTTAGAACCTTTGGCAAAGTTCTTGTGCTCTGTCCCTTTCATGCTGCTCACATTTAGCTTCTGCAGTGAATGCAAATTGAGAGCTGCCCTCTTTCCTTGTAACTGTGTGGCTTCTCCCCATTTATACCACGTGCAAGAGCCTTCCTGTTCTCATGAAAAAAATCTCTCTTTGTCCTCAACATACACACTTAATGTCTGGCAGGCCCTGTTTTCAGTGACTGCTGAGTTTCTCCCTTGCACAGTTCTGTTTGTGCCTCTAGAGCCCTGGCATTTTTCTGCATGAGCCCTCTCACTTACTTGGCACAGCACTCTGGTTTTGTATTGTTCTGTACATTGGAGGCAGCTACATGGCAGTAGTAAATTCACAGGGATGCAAATTTATTATCTCTTGCTCAGTAACTCAGTGGGGCACATGTTTATCTTGTACGCTCGAGTGCAGTTTTTAAATAATACTGTATATACAATAGATAGATTTCAAGCTGACTAACCAAGAAAACATCCTCAAGGCTGAAAGAATAAGTGTGAAAGATATGCAAGAGTTGCAGGCTGGTTTTTAGCACTGCTTTGTGTCTGGTGGGCTGACGTACATGGCTGTAGCAGTTAGATGTCTCATTTACGCACCCAGATAAAGCCCGGGGAGTTTAAAGCAATCAGATTAATCTTGTGTCCTGGAAGAACAAGTTTATCCTTTGCAAGAGAGATTTCCAGATTGTTGGTGTTTTGTTTTTTTTTTTTTTTTAATAAGGAATGTTTGTAGAAGCATCCTTTCACTGGGAAGAGGAGACAGGTAAACAAGTAGCAAACTGACCACAGACTCCGTGGCTTCTACAAACGCAATTATAGGAAGACTGAGAGTCTTAAGCTACCTTCATTCAGGTCAGTTGTTTTCAACAATGTTAGTTTAGGTAGGTTAAGAGTTCAGTTGCTTTGAAATGGTGAAGCCGTGACCAGGAAGGAACATGATTGGAAAAGCTGTAGCCTAAAGTCAGCTTTCAAGCCTCCAAGTCTTTTTATTGACTTGATAGGCCTAAGGTTAGGCTTTCAATGAAGAAAGTCAAGATCAGACATGTCTCTGAAATAATTTTCAGGGGTTATTTAAATGTAACATACTTCTTTGCCATTTTAATAAGAATGTCTTGAGTTGAACTTACTATTACTGCTATGGCTTTAGATTTGTAGTCAAAGCCCATTTTGGCTGGGCATTTGAGTACATAAATGTAACAAAAGGATGCTCCAAACCAAAGAAGTCATAATGTGCCTGTGTATGTTTGCATGGAGAATAGAGGTTTCAGACAATGTGTACCTTGGCTTCCAAATCCACCTATCTTTGCAGTCATTTTGGATGATAGTGGATAGTAGCCTGGCTGTTGTACAGTGAACAGACTAATTAGTCCAGGAAGGACACCTCTAACTTCTGGTTGAAAATCCCATCTTTGAATCAAAGGGAATTTACAGCCTGCAAATAGTGTCTGAATCTGTTTCAAATCTTTGTCTATTAGCGTGTCTATTATTATTTTTGCTATATTTTCATGTACCTCCTGTTTGCATTGAAGCAAGAGGTGCAGAAGACCTATTTATGTGCTTCATGCCATATTTGTTTTCCTGACAGGATGGGACAGGTCACTGCAATGCATTTTTAAGGTGTTTGCCTTATTAAGTTCCCAGTGTCCAGACCTCATGTCTTCTTCCATTTCCCTCAAGGACTTGTTAACAAGTCTTATAACATTCAGCCTAATTTTCATTTTTTAAAAATTCCCTTAAGTTGCCCAAGACACCATCTTATATAATTCTGTCTAACTCACTTGTGATGTTGGCTATAGCACTAGGAGTGGAATCAGCAGTAAGTGGATACTGGTAATTGACTCTTCCTTCAGTGCATGCTTGGAGATTCTCCCAAGAAGCTGCCCACATGATATGTCAAACCCAAAAGCAGAGCAAATGTGCTCTGGACAGGCACAGAAACTCTGAGATGTTTGGGTTTATCTGAAGCAGTGTGACTGAGCCTTTTTTGTATTGGCTGATTGAAGTGGTGTTGCTGCACTTCAGAATTTCTGAAGGACTCATTTCATCATTCTGCCTTTAATTTTCTTCTACTGCTCTCAGTTCTTTTTTATTTTACTGTCAGTCCTATATGCTCTTGCAACACTAAGTTTTCATTTCTTCCTTTTTATTTCCACAGTAGATGGTGTAGTCACATCCCACATGGCTCTGCCATCTGGAACAGCTTCCCTGACTCATATTCCTTTCAAGTTTCAACTTTATCCTTGGCCTCTATGTGATAATCTTCCTTCTAATAAAACAATCGCATCTTATGCCCAGAGGCTTTCAGTTCTTCTCTGTTCAGTTTTCTTCCTCAAGACATGTAGCTCTTGCCTACCCTTTGATACACAATGTATACTGTGATCTGTACTTACTAGACATGAAAGACCTATTTTGGAGACACCTAATACATAGTTGTGTCTAATTCTTGTTCAGGACAACACTTCAGGGCACACTTACCTTTTTAACACTCTCTTGTCTTTTTGATTGCAGTTGGCTTGACTGATTGAAAGTTAGGTACACGTGTAAGTACTGTGAATATGATAAAGCCTCAATGGTGAAACATGATTTTTTGATTTTAATTTTTAAAAAAATCAACTAAAGCATATTGCATAGTCTGAAAATAATAAAAGATTTAACAGAGAAGACTTCCGATCTGAAATCTGATACTGCATTTCCTTAAGTCTCATCTTGAAAACATCAAACATGCTGTAAAATCAAACAAAAATATACTTTTCAGACTGTTGACTCAAAATATTTTCTGCTGCACACCAAGATTTTCAGTAGTTGATATAGTATGCAGTTTTTCTAAATTAAGGAAGTCTCATACTTTGTGGGATCCCACAGTACAACTGCTGAGCTGCAATACTTGCATAAAAAATGGCTGTTAGTTTATTGAGTGGGTGGACACAACTTGCAGTGCTACTGCTTTTCACCTAGTGGCTCCCTTAAAGCTTCCATGAGATGAGGGGCAGATACAGCTAATAGCAGCTGTGCCTGGGCACCACACAGTCCTGGCTTTGTCAGCAGTACATTCAGTGACAGGACTTGCAGTAGGAGCAGTGGCGGGGCTCAGCTGTGTGTTTTTGAGTGCTGGATGTGGTCTATCTCAGACTCACTGTGAGTTCATGGAAGATGTGCTCGAACTTCTGTTTCAGACTGTAAGGCTTGGGTGTGGGGGACCGCAGACAGATAGCCACTCACACTTCTGAAATAAATGAAAGCTCACTGGCAGGGTTCTACCCTTTTCCCCCCATCCTTACCCTTTTCTCACTATTGCTTGCTTCTTTCCAGGCAGAAGGTCTGTCTAGAGAGGACACACAGGAACACACATCCTTCCTAATTCATAGAAAGTGAGGAACAGGGAACAATGCCTGGCTTAATAATAGCTCTTTAAAGGAGATTCATTTATAGTCCAGCCAGCATTGAAACTGGTTCTCCTTGGGGAGAATGCCTCACCTTCAGTGTGTCTCCCACCAAAACCAAGAAGGGGAAATGCATTCCTGCTCACCCCTAGGAGTAAAGCTGCCCTGGAGTATCTAAGTTGCACCTTAGGAAGTCACAAAACAAAGTGGCTTAGGCTGCTCTTGCAGCCCACAAAAGCAAAGCTACCAATTAATTTATTATGGAAACCTGCATGGTGTCACCATGGCCTAACTTTGGGCAAATCACTACAAGGAAGAGAGTGGTAGCATAGCCTGCAGAGTGTTTTTGTAGGTTCTCAAGGGTTTTTTGTTTGTTTTCTTTTGGTTTAGGTTTTTTCGCTTGGTTTGCTGTCCCTACCTAAGCATACAATTCCAGTTCTTGCTGTTTCAACAATCCTCTCCTTGCTCTGGATCGCTGGGAAGTTATGCAGTAACTTTCTCATTTGCTTCTGGAGTGATGACACTGGCAGTGTTGTAACATGAGAATGTTTTTGAAGTCTGAGTGTGGGCATATGATTGTCCGAGTTGAGGGGTTTTAATATAGAATTTGAACCTCACTGCTTCATTTATGAGAGATTTGCTTTGTCCTCCATAAAACGAGGAAAGTAACTGAAGATTGTGTGATGCTTAGTTCCTTGCGAATCATGGAGATAGTACAGCCAAAAGTCCTTCTAAAATGCATTGGGTTTGTGCCTTTCACACAGTCCCCTGTCTAGACTTGCATGAATCTGTATTTTCTTACCTCTCCTAAATGCTCAGTAGGCTCAGAAAAACCTTCCTCTGTGTGGCAGTGGAAATACCAGTGCAAGTAAAAAAGATTCATGTGTTCCTTTTCCCAGTCATCACAGTTCTTGGAGATTTTTGTGGGAAATTCACCCTTGAGGACCAAACTAAACCTAGATTATGGGATTAAGCCAACCTGAAGTACTGTTTTGGGGAATTTCTGAAAAGTCCGTTGTTCCCAGTGAAATCTCTTTTTTACTCTGCTTCCCATTTTGCAGAAAGCATATTCCTCACACCAGTGCTGCCATGCTCGTCAGTTCAGCAAATGTTTCCTTGGCATTGCACTTACTGTTTTTGAACCATGAAATGCTTTTAGGTAAAGTTATCATAATATAAACTGAAAATTGACAGGCTGAATAGTTGTGGTTAGTATGTGCTATAATGGTGATGACATGGGAAAATATGTTGTTTTTCTCCAGATGACTGTTTGAGGTTAGTTCTAGACCATTTTTTTCATTATGTGCCAGCTAAAATTAAGAGAGCATGGCTTTGAAGTAAGCAGGTTAATTTGATTTTTTTTTTAACCTGATAAAGGCCTGTTGTCACACAATAGCTGTTGTTATTTTAGGAATTAAAAGGAACAGAACCAGCCAGTAATAGGAGTAAAAGGCTAAAAGGACTAAATTCCCCCTTCCAAGAAGTTTGTCTCGCTGCATAATCTAACCAAAGGTGTCTCACTCACAGCTCTGGCAAAGGCACTGTGTGGCCTGCAGGGCAAAAGTCAACAGAGTTCAGAAGCCTCTTCTTCAGCAGAAAGTGGCACTGTGAAGCAGGGATGGGTAGCAGCAAGCAAAGCCGGTGCTTTCTGCTGGTGGCAGGAGCAGCATTTCACAGACCTGTTCCTTATGTACCTTTCTGGTACTAACAGCTAGAGTGGTGCAGCATCCTGCCAGGATGGCAGCTCAGGCATGGGTGGCACCTTGCGCACTTCATCAGGGTGGGACAATCTACACGCACCACAAGATGTCACAGTGCTGAGTCAAGCAGGCAGTGCTCTAAAGGACCACAGAAATATGTGCCCTGTTCATAACATAGAAGCAAAAAAAGGAGCCATTAGACAGGAGGGGAATGTTTGATGTCTTCATATCTAATGAGGAAAACAAAGGTGACTCAAATGTCACTTTCTTCTCAGACAGACGTCTTTTTGGTGTGGGCTGCCAGTTCGTTTCAGGAGTGATATGCAAAATACACTGAATTTGTGTGTGGCTGAAATGTAGATTCTTTTTCTTTCATCTGCTTCTGTGTCACTTTGTGTTGCAAGGTTGCAGCTGCATGTAAAAGGCTTGACATATTTAATTGAACCCTGAAACTGCTCCAATAAGCTTCAACAGAAAGAGAAGCAGAGGAAAGTAGAAGGTTAGCAGAAGACTCATTAACCAAACTCACATTTTGAAATAAGCCCCTGCAGTTCTGGAGAAGACTTAACTCCATCTCCTACACCAGTGTGTGAGTTTGGTTTAGATTTGCTCCAAGGTCTTGGTAGTGTTTGGGCACGGAGACACAAGTTAGCTGTGGAGGAGCAGCAGCCTTAAAGGTGAGTATGCTTGCTTTTACCCCAGCTGAAATGCAGACCTAAAATAAGGATGTTAGGACAGTCCACTCAAGTGAATATTTTTCTGATGTTTCTATTTTTTCTTTGCTTCTATGGGCTAATCACAGCTCTTTTTGGGGTGTGAGGAAGACTGAAGAACGGAGCGTGCTTGCTGGCATCTCCCCTGCCCCTGAGCCGAGGGGCCTCTGAGGCTTCTTGAAAGTTAGACCGTGCTGACTTTTGTGTGGTGCCCTTTAGCCCCAGCAAACACTAAGAGCATACAGTATGGAAGGCTTGTTTCTAAAACACTGCCAGAGAGCCAGAGGAGGAGATGGTTTTCTAATGCTAGTATTCTCCTAATTCTGATAGTCTTCTAATGACTCCTGAAGACATCTTTCCCTTTCTAAGCAATTCTTTTTTCACTCCTTAGTGTACTTAGTACTGGCCAGTACTGTGAGTAGTTTAATTTTAAGGCCCAACTCAGAAAAGCTCCCATTTTCCCTACTTCTGATGAAATACTGTAAAATATTTGAATTTGTTTCAGTAAAGATGATGATAGCATGTTGATTAATATGATAATATAGTCTGACCGTTACAGTTGTTCAATGAGGTTAAGCATATAGAATATAAATAAAAAGGCCAACTTAGACAAGGACAATCAGTTGTTATGATCATCCAAATGGTGACCTTTCAGGCTTGGCATTTGTACATCCAGAAATGAAGGCAGGTGGAACAGCTAGCTGCTTCTCTCAGGCAGATATCCTTCAAAGGGTACTTCAAAGTTCACAGCAAGGAAAAAATGTGTCATTGCACATTGTGTATCTAAAATAAGAGGTGAGATTTTGACAATTCCCTGGATCAGTTACTGACATGTATCTTTTTGGGATATGTCATGTGGGATTTTTTTCATTCAGTGGATGAGGGTCCTGTTTATAAGATAGAAGCAAGCAAACACAGCAGTAGAGAAGAGGGCTTGCTTCTGTTGATGTGTTTAATAGTAAAACCCAAAATGACTCAACAGTCACTTTCTTCAAAAATAGCAATGTTTTTGGTGAGGGCTGCCAGTGCATGGTAGGATGTGGTGGCTTAATTCACCTACATGACTTGTGCCTTTTATTTCTATGGCCTTGCTCCCTGTCTTCAGGGTAAACACTTGCATAACAGTTTGGTCAAACCACTACCCAGGGACGGGGCCTTTTCCTCGTGCTGGGAGGAAATTCACACACACGCAGTGGGATGCCGAGCACAGTAGGATTCCAATCCTGACTGGGGCCTCTGGGCACAATGCTGTCATAACTTTTAAGTAATAATAATACTGTAAAAAGTTAAATAAATGTGTCAAGTTAATTTTATGCTCCCCTCCCCTCAGGCAAATTAGCATAAATTGAATTTTCTAATAATTAGTCCAAAGAGTTATCACTGAATAGATATACCTGGTTTCTGTGAATTGTGCTAATACATGGATGACAGATTCTGCAAGGAGCAGAAAGGCTCCCAGACTGACCTGTCAGGATCAGCTCCAGTTGTACAGATACTGTATGACTGCATTTGCCATTAATTGGGTTAGTTATAGGCTACGTGTGTATTGCCATACAGTTCAGATTTTGGTCACTTACATTTACAGTCTTACAAAATAATACGCTGAACTGTGTGCACTGGGCTTGTTAAACTGTTGTAATAAAGCATTTTACAATTCCAGGCGGCCCTTCCCAAATGTATTGTAGAGCCTATTAACAAACACCTGTCAAGTTCAATTGAAATGTCTGAGTGGTCTGATCTACAGCGTCTGCTGCCGTGCCAGAGAAAGCAGGGCTTGCAAAGCACCAGCCATGCCAAGCAGTGTGCCCAGAGACGGGGTATTCGGGAGCTCAAAAGAGGGGCTTCAAGGAGTTCTTGGCTTGCCTTTCAACCTGGTGGATTTTGATAGTAAGTAGTGAAGAAAAAAGAAGGAAAAAATAGGTCTGTGTAAGGCAAAGAACCTCTCCGTTCCCTATCACTTGGCTGTGACATCACTCTCAGAGCATTTCAAGCTCTTCATTCTCTTGCTTTTTTCTCCATTTTTTCAAGTGAGGATACAGAAGCGTAAACAGATCTTTTTCTCTGCTGCTGACTTTAATGAGGGCTGGCCCCTGCTACATGTGTGAAAATTTCTTGGCTAGGAAGGATCTAATGATCATTGTACCGTAGCTTTGGAGGTAAAGTCCAAACTCCCTATTTGCTTCTCTTGACAGAGAGTGCTACTTACATGCATTCGCTTCCAGACACTGAGATTACAAAGGAGGAGAGAGGGAAAATTAGCCCAATAGCATGTCAGAAATGTTTGTGGAGGGTTTGTTTTGTGTTTGGGGATTTTTTCCCTTCCCTCTCTCTCTTTTTTTTTTTAGTTTTTTTTTTAATCATGAACGCAGAATCCAAGGAGGCTCAGCAATCAGCGTGTTTGAATGCCAGCCAAGACACTAAACTGGCAGCCATCCATTCTGATATCAGTGTGAGTGAAATGTGTACTCAGTAACTGGATTCAGGCCCTTCATAGTTTGCAAGCAAATAGTTCTGCTTTTGCAGATCAGATAAAAAGCAGAAAAAGCTGTGCAGCTCTCGCATGTAAGAGAGGAGGAGTGTCTGCACCTTTGAAAAGGGGCGTTAATATTTCTGTGTCCCAGTCAAAGTTCTGTGCCGTGTGTCCTTAAGTTGAAGGCTATGTCCTATTTCCAAAAGGCATTTAATTATCTCTTTTAATGTTTTAACCACTAAGTCTGCCTTGCATGAAAGCTGTGAGTACCTCACACTGGTAATAAGCTGTAGGAAAGTGAAGTAAATTGGCATTTTGCAAAAAAGGTTGTACAAACCCAATGGAAAGCTATGCAAATCAGCTATGATACAGCCAAATTTGCATTTTGTCTTGGGTTTAGTGATGATATGCACAGCATGACTTTGGCAGGCTTGCCTCTTGGGATGATGCATGCACTGGTGGTGTGACCCTGTAGGGTCAATTTAACAAGCGTAACGTTGTGATTTTCCATGCAGTTTCTTCGAACCACCGAGTAATGTGCAGCAATAAATAGTGTCAGAGGAAATCGATTTTTAAGAGTAAATGCATTCAGTAGGAGGAAAAGGTGTTATACAAATCTTTTGCTTTGCCAAAAGAACATTAGCAGTTTTGTTTGGTGCTGCTCAGCTTTCCAGAGTAACTCCCTTCTGCTGTCTTACTTCATTCTTTGTTACTCTTTGCTTGAGGAAATGTCAAGACTTGGAGGTGACACAGAGTTCTTGTGCTCAGATCATTAGAGCAATATATGAGGGAGGGCAACATGCTGCAGGCAGCTGACGGTGCAGTTCCACAGCCTTTGAGTTCACTGAACCAATAGTAGCTCTTAAGACCTGTTGTTCTGCCCAGCTGAGAAGGAGGGTGGGAGTATACTTGAGGTTTCTGGTGATATTAAAGCTATTCTAGGGAGAACGACGTGCAAACGGACTCTTGGTGCCCTTTGCAGTCTGTTTTATGTTGGGAGAGACATGCATGCTTTTTAGGTGTTGCTATAAGGTACCTCTGAAATTACCTTACCTGCCTTTTTCCTTATGTAAGTTTTGGTTCACTTCAGGAATTCTTTTCATATGTCCAATTGAAAAAAACAACTAAAACCCTAAATGAAATTAATTGGATTTTTTGGCATTGGCCTTCACATGCAGCATGCTCTCTCCAGCCACCTATTTGAACACAGACTTTATCTCTTTTTCTGCTGTAAAAATGGACCAAATTAAAAATTCTGTGCAGGCTTTACTTGTCACAAGAGTGAATTTGCTGCAGCATCCCTTCCCAGTTCTTTGGAGCTGTGTGACAGCTCCATCCTGAGGGGTGCTGGGCACCCAAAAGAAGTGCAGGATGTTTTAATTTCCTGTGCCATGACCCTGCATCCCTTGAAGTGAATGAAATGTCAGCCTTTAACCTGCAGTAGAGTTTGGGCTGGAGTCCTACTAGGGCTGCTCAGGAGCAGCCTGATAGAAATGTCTCTCTTTAAGGCAGTATTTAAGCAGCATTTCTTTCTAGGGCAGGGCTTGAGCTGGAGTCCAGTATGTTTTGGTCAAAGCACCTGGTAAAAGTCTGTCCCTAATTCAAGCACAGCCTTAAGTACTCTCTTCCTGTGACCTCAGTGCTCTGTTAGTCTGCCTTTCAGAAGCAGAAGGGAGTTTGGCTGCTTGCAAATAAAGTCTGCCAAAAAAAAAAAAAAACCCAACCAAAAAAACCCAAAAAAAAACCAACCAAAGAACCCAACAGCCCAGCAAGCATCTTCTTTTTTTCCCTTGGCTTCTCTATAAATAGTCAAAACATTTTTCAGAGCAAGTTTAGTTAATGTTTTGCAATGGTGAGTGAACACTGTGATGCTCCAATATGTTTCATGCTCCTGAATCTCCTAAGATTCTTGAGTGTAATTTAATTTACATTTTTACATGAGGGGAAGAAAGAGTGCTGTGAAGTCCTGTCTGAATTTTGTCATTGACTTCATTCAGGGTCCTTTGAGTTCATTTGGGAACAGTTTGGCTACAATGGATACACATTGAAAATTTTCTTATTCTTACCACACAGACCATCACATCATTCTTGAAACCAATGCTGCTTTTGCTGTCCACATGCAAGAAATTATGTGAACATCTCTGTAAGCTGCAACACAGAAGAAGGCAAATTCTTGGTAGCAGAGCTCTTTCATACCCCTGTCTGCAGAGGGTCTGTGTGCAGCCCTCACCCTTGTTCTTGCACCGCGTGCTCTGAATTTCATTTTCCACCACTTCACTACTAATAACAGCTAGTAGGGGTTTATCTTGTTGGTTTTATGTTTGGGTTTTTTTTTTTTTTCTCTCCCCATTTTTTTGAGCATCAAATGCATAGTTTTATTTTGGCAGCTGGTTTTATCAAGGAAATGGTATCGGACTCGTGTGGGATTTTGTGAGTCATTAGCAGAAATAGTGCAGTGGGTGGACTAACCCCTTCAAAGAGTGTTTCCGGGGTGGTAAGGTGCAGGGAAAATAGGGTCATGCCTGTGATTTTTTTTGCATCTCTGTAAGGGTGATATCCTTGTTCCATTGGCAGCTATCTGCTGTTTGTTACTGACACTAGAAGGAAGAAAGGTGATGCTGCTCAGTCTCCCTGCAAACAGGGTGTTTCTCACGGCTGTCCCTGTGTGACAGGATACTGCAGCACAAAACACATGTGTTTTGGTTGCAGGGCTATGTGACACAAGCCTGTGGTGTGAGAAGCCAGGGCAGCAACAGAAGCACCCAGAAGAGCACACCTAGGTGTCTGTGCTTTAGGTGTCAAGGCTTTCAAATCAGCTTCACTGGCTGGGTTTATTTCAGTTGCAGATATCAACGCTTCTTCTGAAAGTGTTACTGCCTCTCCACCTACAAAATGCAGCCCTGTTTCCATCCAAACCTTGTTGGAGAATGCTTTCTTTAAAGTAAGTGCTGTCCCCTCACTTTTAATGGCAGAGCCCAGCCCTCCGTGTCTGGGCTGTTGCCGTCAGCCTGGTCTCACAGGAGCAACACATCTTCCCAGGAACAGCCCGTGAGTGCGACACTTTTAGAAGCATTTGTTGGTCTCATTATGTGTGCAGATTTCTCATCAAGAAAACCATTCAGGAATAATGTGCAAGACTTTTTCAGAGTCCTGCTGCCTTCCTAACAGAACTACAGGTCTTCAGAGGCCAGCACCAGGAGCTGCAGCTCTGAGCCTGTGCTGCCAGGACCCAGAGCACATGGGTTTGCATTAGCACATCCCACTGCAAATGTGTTTTCTCTCTGAGGAGGTACTGAGGAGGTGTGCATATGTTTGATTTTGTGTGCTTCATCCAAAGTTTAGCAGAGAAATTTCTTACCAGAAGCACATTTGTGTTGGGTAGTGAGTGGTTTTCCTCTTAAGTCCTAGAGTATCATCCTGTTTTGTGCACTAAAAAAAATATTTCCCTTTCCAAGAGACAATCTAAGAGACAATGTGAGAAGAGTGATGAAATTGGAGAGGGGTTGAAGGGGAGGAGCAGCAGAGACCCCTCTCCTTCCAGTGTCCAGTTAATGATTCTGTTGAAATGTAGTGCAGTGCTCTGACACACAGCAAAAACCTGCTTTGGTGAGTAATAGCTTGTTGGGCCTATTGCTCTCCTAAGCATAATTTATGACAAATAAATATGTGATGGCCTTCTCTGGTTCTTCCTATTGCTTGGCTGCTCTTTCTGTTTCCTCCGCTTGGGAATGTCAAAGAAAAATGTGTAGTAGTGTTATTTCAGGCCAGCTCCTAAAGCCTGGAGGAACCATGGGAGGAGCAGGGTGTGTGTAGGTGGCTGCTCTCCTGCCTTCCTATGTGAATCCTTGAAATTCACCCAGATGGGCACTGCCAACCCCTTGGCTAGTCTCTGGACCGAGCTGCACTGAAGGCTGCAGAGCTGTAAGGAGCACTGTAAGGAGTAGTGAGCTGGCTCTTGGTGGTAGAGATAAGCCAGGGCAGAGCACCTGGCCAGTGTCTCCAGCTGCCTCCTCCTGAGCAAGGTGGGCCACCTACATCCCTTTGGCCGACATGTGTGCATGCCCATAAAGAGCTTATTTGATAAGGTTGCAGAGTATCCAGTTGTGCTGTACTGCTATCCCCACAAAGCGTAACAGCTGTAGCTGTAGGTCCAGACTGAAGCAAGGGAAGGAGGCATTCCTGGTGGAGAGATGGATTCTCCCCTCCACACTTGGGCAGACATCATCCCATGCACAAATCTCCCACGTGCATCATGTCAAGCAGCTGCTCAGTGTATCAGAGGAAGACCAGACTCTCTTACCCCTACACAACCCTTGTAGCCCCTTTATGCTTCTGGCAGGTCATTCGTGCTGTGGCAAGGGCAGGGTGGGAGTGCAAGGGAGATCCTGTTGCAGCATGCAGAGGGAACGTGGTGGATACACTTTGTACCCAGCTCCCACTGCTGCATGCTCGATGAGAGGAAGTGAGACGCAGCTCGAGGAGGCACAGAAGGAGCATCTCCTTGGTGTGCTGCCGGAGCTCGACGGCTATGGCTGCTTCACCAGCTCAGGTTTCTCTGCGGCTGCACCCGGTGGCAGTGGCTGGGCAGCAGTCCTGGCACTTCTCCCCTGCCTTGATGTGAGTGGCAGCAAGATGGGGCTGCTGTTGATGGGTGAGGGGGACAGCTGCCAGTCTGCAAAGATTAAAAACTCATTTTCAGTGAGCCGCTGGAGCAGGTGTGGGGATTAGCCTGCCATGGCATGGCCATAAAGCGAGCTTGGCTGCAGCCTGCTGGAGCTCCTGTGGGTGAGGAGGAGGTGGTGATTGCCTGCATGCCTGTGCCTACGGTTTGGGAATAGTGTTTGCAAACTGAAGATCAATGGGATAAATCCTCCAGTGCCATCCCAGTTGTGAAGAGCTTGCACACCGAGGCCTGGGGCAGCACCAGCTCTGGGAGTGTGGTGTGGCAGAGAGGTGGTGGCCCACATGGTCACTGTGGGAGAAGTTTTGAAGTTACAGCAATGATAACAGCAAATTGCAGCTTCTTCAGGATGCTGGAGGCAGGGCTGGGCCAAGTGTCATCCTGGTCGTGGCAGAAACAAGACCTTTGTGGAGTACCATCCTATCCCCTGTAGTTACATGAGGCTCATGTAGAACTTCCATAAATGTATTTCCCCAGGCGTATTTCCTTCCCCTTTTCCTTCCCACCTAGAGATTGAACCTGCTTGGAATCTGAGGCTTTTTTTTGGAAAATAAAATACTAATAACAGTAATAATGATAATTTTTTTTATTTGTTCTGAGGATTTTGTGCCTTTGGTGGCTCAGTTCAGGATATAGTACAGTGTCTGAAACTGTGTGGATTAGGTGTGGCAGTATGAGCCTTTCCTCCTCACAGGTATGGACTATTTGCATGATGTGTTTGTATTGTAGACCTGGTTTGTGCCATCTTTTTCTAATGCAAAGCAAAAATGTGATCCTGCATGCTCATAAGGAAGGCACATACATGTGTACACCTTACCTGGCATGTCCTGAATAGAAATAGGACAGCCCCAGAGCAGTGAGTCTCTTCACTGAGTCCAACAGCACTCTGTTCTGGAGCCAAGAACTTCTCTGATCAGCCTCAGAGAGAACATCTCTGGTCTTACAGCAAAGCATTCCTGGTCCCTGATGGAGAACGGCATTTTATCCACATGCAGACGTGTGTTGTCATGTTGCGTTTTGAGTCAGTGCCCTGTTGTAGGGTGGAATATTGCTGCCATGTTTGAATATTATTCTTAACAGGATAGTCAGTTGCTTTGCGCTCAGGCGCACAAATGCACATGTGAAAGATTTGCAGAGGCAGGTGGTAGCCTGTATTTTTCTTCTGTTTGCAGTTTTTAAATAAAAAAGAAATTTTTTCAAGTTCTACACTGTCAAGAATGTGGGTGTCTGGCTGAATGAAAGAAAAATAAAATAAACTTGCATAATAAATACACTAGTAAATTTGCAATTTCCCTAAACCGTTAGCATAAATACAACTACTTTGAGGGGTTGATTTGCTTGGTTGCTTATCCGAGGAAGAGGAGCAGCTTTTGAAGAAAGTTTCCCAGAATGTCTTTCCTTACTATAATTATGTTAATTACTAGCAATGTACATACTCCAGTTACAGCATGAAGTGCTACTCTCTGGCAAAATCAGATGTGCTTTCTTTTACATCACGTCATGTGTCAAGTATGGAATAAGACAACAAAGGCCTTGAGACTATCTGCGTGTGGGGTTTTTAATATTATTTATTTAATAAGACTACTTTTTTTTCTTTTTCAGCATTTTAAAAGTTGACTGCCTAGAGGTAGGCACCTGGATTTATATTTAGGGACTGAAGCAAGCGGGATGGCTTTCAAAGGTCCTACATACCTGCAGCTCTTGGAATTAATTAAAGGCAGATGTTCTTTTTGGCAAGTTTGACAGAAACAAGTAGGAGATGCTGGGCTTGTGTTTGAAACACTGGCAGCCCATTCAGATGCCTAAAGATGGAGTTAGGCAGTTAAATTTAGGCACCCAAGTTGGAAAGGTTTTGGCCCCATAATCATAACAATTGCTGTCCCCTCTGTCCTGAAGTGCTGTAGCAGAGATTCATCCGAGAAGCCGGAGGTTCGTACGTGGGAGTGAGCGGGGACAAAGTCTGTGTCTCGCTGCGGTGGAAGCGAGCTCGGCTGCCTGCCTTGTAGCACATGCAAATGAGGGTCAGATGGCTTGACAGTTGGTTATGAAACTAAATAGAAATTATGCAAAATGGGATTGATTTTGCACATATTTTTAGGTTTTGTCTTTTAGGAGCTCGAATCTTTAATTAAAATACCAAAGACAAGGAAAAAAAAAAGTACAGGCAGCAACTGTTATGTTTCACATATATACTGGATGTAAAGTAATAGCCTGCTATGCTCTTTTTAGGGATCATTTTTATCCCATTGCAACTGAGAATATGAAGCCATCTTACAACTTGCCAGAAGTGACACCTGCTTTCATACTTCTCAATAATTACTTTAGCTTTGACAGAAAGTACTTGGCAGGGTGCATACAAATTATGACTTGCTTCAGGGTACAAATAATGCCATAATGACTTTAAGAGTTTCTCTTTATGCTCAGGATATTTGCATGTACATGTTTTGTTGGTATGAAACAAGTGAGTAGAGCAGAGTTTTGTGTGTCTTCTTAATGTGCATTGGATAGTGTAAGGCTACAAATAGACTAAAAAAGGGAAATAGGTTTTCAGTAGCTATTTGAGCATGTTTAGGTTTTTGGCTTTTTTTGCAACTTTCTATTATAAAAATGCCTTAGGCAAATGCAAGAAATAAAATTACTTCTAATGCTAGATACTCACTCTAATTGTCTTACTAGAGGAAAGAACTTGCCTGCAGGTAAGTGGCATCAATCTGCAAAGACTTCTCTCCCTCTTCCCTACCTTGCAGTCAATGAATGTTCATTTTAAAGTGCATTCGAATGTCTCATGCACTCTTTTACCAATTTTTTTCCTCTTGCTGCAATTAATTAGAACTTAATATCACATGAAGTCAAATCTGAACAAAATCATGGTCTTTATTGTATATCTCCCCCAAACTATAGCTAGAAAGTTAACCTTCTGCAATGGTTGGTACTTACTGAATAGCCTTTAAAGTATTCAGGTTTAAATGTTTTTATATGTTCTATATGAAAGTCCATTTTGGGAGAAGGTAGCAGATGCACAGAGGTCAGTGATATACTTGCCCAAAATCAGCCCAGGATATCTGGTGGAGCACAGGTGCCCTTCCTCATCAGGGTGGCAGGAGTTTTACTTTGGGTCCCAAAGGAAATTATGCCTTCTCTTCATTGTTCTGTTGTTCATCACCAACATGTAGTTCTAAAAATCTATGGAAAGGGAATGCTGAATTGGATTTCTTTATTCATATCTGCGAACTGTCTCCCTGACCTTTTTTTTTTTGGAAAAAGTAGGCAAAGGAGAGAGTGAGGGATGGGTAGAGGCTGCTGTTAAGCAGCTGTCACTGAACTGTTCCTGAAGGTGAGACAAATGATTTCTGAGAACCAGAACATAAAGTTTTAATGTGAGATTCCTTAAAGAATTGGAAGAGGTAGGCATCGATAAATATGCGGCTTTTGCAAGGTGGAATGAGCAATTGTGGAAAGCAGTTGGGAGTCAGGCAGTTTCTTATCTGAAAAAAATGTACAGTGTGTGACTTTTCCACCTCTGTGAGGGGACTTAAAAAGACAAATGCCTTTTGCTTCCTGCCTGAAAGAAGTTAAGCTCTTTCTATAAAAAGAATGAATTTGGAAAATGTCTGGTGTCTTTCTGTGTGCATGCTTATTAGGTCCATGTCTTTTATCAGGCAGCACTTAAAGAGATACAAAGTTCGTATGTGTGTGTGTCTTTCATTACCAGAAAGACTTTGGCAAATTGCAGGGAATTCTGATAGCTGCAACAAAAGTGATTAATGGACTAGAGAGAAGAAAGATTAAGAATTAAATAAATGCGGTTTGTCTGAGTGAGAGACAAAGAGGGTGAAGGAGCAGAGTGGTGTTAAAACTACCAGTGCTGCACCTGAGTGGTTATAAATATCTGAATTTGAAAAACTGTTTTGGGTGGCCCTATGACTAGGAGTAGTGGGATAAATTTTAGTGCAGAAAATGTAGGCTGAAATCCAGAAACACTTCCATTTAGTAAGATCTGTTAGACTGTGGAATAGTCCCCCGTGGGAAGGGGTGGAAGCCACGTCACTTGAGTCATTTGATCTACACTGAACAAAGGCACAGGAGAGGTCCTGCATCGGGCAGGGGTCTGAGCGTCACCTTTGAGGCATCTCTCCTTCCTCCCTGTGCTATTTGTGGGCGGTGCCAACACTGACAGTGTCTGGAAATCACACGGGGATTTCTAAGAGCACTGTATTTTAGCATATATTTGAATAGGGATTTCCTTGCGGAAACACAAAAATCCCTCTCTGTTCAGCTTCCTGCCCTGCAACTGTTTCTGCTTGTTGTGCAAAACCCCAAAAAAACGAATGAAAGAGAGCAGAAGTTGCCTTACTGTAAAACTACCTAGTGATAAACTTTTTTATACTTTACTTGGAACGGGCTCATCAGGCTGTTCTCCAGGGCTGAGGAAGAGCTGTTGGCAAGATGCATACAGCCATTACGAGTGAGAATGACTGAGCAGAACAGGCCTGTTTTACTCATTCACTTTTCTGCTTTATCCAAGCAAGTCATAAGTTCTTAAATTCCACTTTTCATGTAGGGGCTTGGTCTCCATAGTTATGTCCCTTGTTTTCTTGGCCATAAAGGTAATTTTCCAGTGCCTGGCTAGAAAGCTGCAAGATGTATGATGAAAACTAGGGACTTAATTTTTTTATTTATAAGCCTAGTGAGTTTTTTTCTGTCACTTATGTTTGCAGCACAATATCCTTCACAGCTTTTACTTGCCATTAGGTTCTCTTTAAAAGAATGACATGGAAATGTTTCTCTCCCCCATCCCTAGGCCGCTGCAGGATTTTGGGTTGCTGATTCTTTATTCTCTTTGCCAATCCATGGAGAATATAAGGATAAAAACCTTTCATTTCCTTCAGCTCAAGTCTGTGCTATGAAGTTTTAGGGAGAGGAAGGTCTGTGGCTGAGATGGCTGTTCACCTGAAGCTTGCACAGATTGCATTCTGAAATGTTTCCTGAGAAGAAGGTCAGGGAGCGGGCACACATTCCTACATGGTGCTGCCAATGCAGAGATCTGCTAAGGTTGGTGGACCAGGCTGTCAGCATCCTGCATCTGCAGCTGCCTGGTGTTTCAGTGCTATGTTTCCTCTTTCCAAGAGCTCCCCAAGTGAGGAAGAGGATTTGTGTGGCTTCATAGACACAGGTTGGATTCTACAGCTGGGTTTTGTACTTTTCCAAGTCTCAGAAAAGCAAGGTTAATGATTTCCTGTTGCCAGTGAAATACCAGAACATGGATAGGGTGCAAGATAGAAATATATATCAAGGTGTTGTCAAAACCTTTATTTCCTTAGCAGGAAGTATCGATCCTGAAAACCATATTCTATTTTAATGACATTATTTCTCCTATATTAAATGACTGATTCAGACTATATTTAATCAAATTGTGTGGTGGTGATGAACCAGTGTAGCAGTTGGTCATTGTGCACATCATCTTCTGCCGCTGGCTGGCTGCCTGCTTTCAACAACCCAAAAATAGGGCTTGCCTGCAGATCAAGGTTTTCAAGGTTTATTTTGTCACTTAGTAATACACTGGGCTTTGGTAGCCTGATTTACTCATTTTTTTATCAGCGTTTGTCAACACTTGAGTAATGCCTACAAATAATGAACCATGCTTCTGCTCGTTAATGTGCTTTTGTTGTTTTCATTGTTTGTAAGCCTGTTTCAAAGGAGCAGTCGAGGTCATCTCTCAGACAGCATTGTATCTTCCTAAATGTATGCTTGTAGAAAACAAAGATGGTTCAAAATGGTTGTGAACCTTTTGGATTAAAGGCCGTGCTTGAGAGCTGCAAGGAAAGTAGTGATTTTTTGGCCATATTTATGAGGTGTTCTTTCTCTTTTATTTGTTTTCTAAATTTCATTTTACAATCAAGAAGCAGCTGAATCTCAACAGTGGTAAAGAATAATAGAAACAGGAGCTGTGTTTCTGCTAAGTCCTATAGAATTCAACAGAAAGTATGGTCCTCTCTATATTATCTTTGAACTTTTCTGTAAGCAGACATGCTGGACTCAGATTCTGAGATATTTTCTAAATGATCCTGTCTGTCATTACAATTAGATTTCAGAAGAATTGTGCTGGGATAGAGTTAAATTTCTTCACAGAGACTCATAGGAAGCTATGTTTTGGATTTGTGCTAAGCACAGGGTTGGTAACACATGGATGTCTTCATTACTCCTGACCAGGGCTTGCACGGTGTCAGGGCCTTTTCTGCTCCTCACACCACTACACCAGCAAGTGGGCTGAGGGTGCACAAGGAGCTGGGAGGTGACACAGCCAGGACAGCTGACCCCAGCTGACCCAAGGATATCCCAGACCCTATGGCATCATGCTCAGCATATAAAGCTGGGGGGAAAAGGAGGAAAGGAGGGACATTCAAAGTGATGGCATTGCGTCTTTTCAAGTCACCATTACGTAAGATGGAGCCTTGCTTTCCTGGCTGAACACATGCCTGCTGATGGGAAGTGGTGAATTAATTCCTTGTTTCATTTGGCTTGTGTGTATGGCTTTTGCTTTACCTGTGAAGCTGTCTTTATCTCAACCCACGAGTTTTCTCACTTTTATCATTCCAATTTCCTCCCCTATCCCACTGGAGGAAAGAGAGCAAGCAGCTCTGATGCCTAGTTGCCAGCTGAAGTTAAACCACAACAGAATATGGTATGAAATGCCTGTCTTGCCCATCCTTTGGTGTACTAATTTTAACCTAATGACTCAACTGCACCACTGCCTTCCTCAGCAGCCGTTTCTGTGGCTCATGCTTAACTTTGTCTTTGGAAGCCAACCTATTTGCCTCTGAATGAGTGAATTTTTTAGGGTATGACAAGACTTGTGTTTGCTCAGTGAAACTAATTTCTCGGGTGGAGAAATATTTAACTGGAAAGAGTGGTTTTGAAGGGTTATGGGGTAGTAGTTACCTGTTACTGCTGCCCTTCTTGCTCCTCTAGTGCCACTTTCTTTTTCCTATGGAATTAGATGATTTCAGCATTGCTGACAGCAGAACTGGAGGGCCAAGATCCTGATTTTTTCCCTTTCAAGGGCTAAACAGAGAGTCCTGTCCTCCCCCAGAGGAGGAGTGAGAAGTGAGATGCTCACTCTCACCAGCTGTCTTGGCTGCGTGGGCACAATTCAGCCAGGGACATTTTGCTGGTGTGTCTGATTGGACTGACTGCTGGGAAGGCTCCACCTGGCCCTGGCCAGCAGCAGAGGAGTTTGTATTTTCTGGCTCCCTGTGTCTCTCTGCTGAAGCCTTTCTACATAGGCACATTGTCTAGGACTGCCTCTGTTCATCATCCATGGAGGTATGGGACTGTATGGAAGTAGACAGCAACTTCTTTACCAGTGTAACTCATCCTGCTTGATCTAGGGATTTGAGTCCTGCCCTTCAAAGGGATTTGTGTGGACAGGTGAGGTATTGTACCTGCCCAGCAGTGCATCAGTTTGGTGAACAGGGATTTTTCAACAATTAAGGCAGCCTGAAAGAAGATGCAGTTTTGAAGAGAATAGAGAGCTCACCTTTAACTCTTCATAGAGGAAGGGAGTTGTGCTTGGCTCCTTTCTCTGAAATACCTTAGTCTCCAGAGCAGTCAGTCTGACATTCTTCTCGGCTGAAAGTTACTTAAAATAGATAACAATAAAGGAGCAAGAAAGATGCTTGGAGAAAAATTGCTTATGCTTTGCTAACAAACCACAGCGTGCAAGGGATTGGTTTATAGACCTGGCTTAAGCACACAAAAATTAAGAAGCACCAGAAAAATTTCAGTAGGTCAGCAGAATATTCAAAGATTCCCTCGCAGATCTAAAGAGGCAGAGGAAGTGAGCAACACACAGCTCAGAGCTCGTCCTGACATTTGCGGGTGGCGCATCAGTGGGTCTGGGTTGTAATTGTCAAGGTAAATGGGACACTGATACGGATGAGGTGGCACTAAGTGTAGAGCAAATCAGCCTCACATGGCAGCAGCTCCCTTTAGGGCTCATCAGGTGTGCCAAGTGTGAGACGAGCATCTTGGATGAGATATAAATGGCTCAGTGGTAAATGTGTTTCAGGAGTAAAGAGCAGGCACCATAAGGTTACAGGAGAATGAGGCAGAAACAGAAGGAGCCGAGGGATGATCCGAGGGGTAGAATTGTGCAGTGGAGGGAGAACCCTGTACACCAGCCTCAAGATGAATAAAAACACATCTCCCTGTATGATAAAGTCTTTGCCTGTTACATGTGCACATATTAACACATCTGTAATTACCAGCAGACTTGCCTCAAGGTGATGTTACTTTTACTTTCATCACATTTGAGTATTCACATTTGTGGGATGAGCTGAGGAGTTCTTCAGTGTTTCCTGACACAGATGTGTACTGAAGACTGCTTTAGCTGGTCTCTCTGTCCTTCCACCTTCTAGTAGTGTAATTGGGATTTCTGTGCACACCTGGGGTCTGGTGTTTCAGGACATTCTTTCCCTGAATGAACGACTTTTCTAATAGAAAAGTCTGCATGTGTTCTTATGTAAAAGTGTATGTGTGCGCTAAATATTGTCAAACATGAGAATTACTTTTTGTTTTTTTATTTTTCAGCAAGTTTCAGAGTTAATTTTTAAAGCTTCAGTGCATGTAGAAAAGATGTTAAAATAGAAAGTTTCAAATTGGTGGATTTCAGATGTGTTTTTTCTTGTATTTCTCTTTTTGTCTTAACCCAGTGACAAAGTAAAAAACCCCTGCATCATATTTTTCTGTAGGAAAAAGAATAATTCAATTCCTGTGTTTACTTCAGAAAAGAAACAAATGCTTCTGAACATATGAGACGGGGCTTTTTTCCATTGTGAGAAGGGGATTTTTCAAGCATTTAAAAAGCTGGAGGTGAAATGATTAATGTAGGCACTATCTCATAGCTGTGGGAGATCAGCAGATCTCGCCTTTTAGTATCACTAGGAGCTTGTTTGATGCAGTATGAAGGGGAGAGTAGTGTTGTGCAAGTGATTTTCACAGAAAAGGAGATGATGTGTGTAGTTCATCCCAGCTCAGTCCTGCCCGAGTTCACCAACAGCAGAAATCAGCAGAGTTTGATGTCTCTTTCTTTCTGGGCTTGATTCTGGGTCTGTTTCCAGGTGGTTTTTACTGGTTTGAGAGTTACTGGAGCTGCTTTCCAGTAGAAGGGGGGGGCGGGGCAAGGAGCATGCCCACCCTCATATGTGCTCCCAAAGTGAGTAAAACTCAGGCTTTTGGTATATTGTGACAGACTGAACCAGACCAGCATCTCTGGCTCCCCACCTGTGGCAGCACAACAAAAAAGAGTAATAAACAATCTGTCCCAATCTATTCTATCCCAGGAGCGCAGTCCACAGCCCCTGATACGAAAGAAAAAAACACCTGGTTGAACAAAGCCAGCGCCAGCATGACCTATCCACGTGATTGGGAAAAGTGCCTCAGGATTGAGAAGGAGGGAGCATGTTTTACTCCTGACTGCAGTTTAAAATCATTTATCTTTGGCTCGAATGTAAACTGAGTAATCCTCATGGTTTGGCCGCCTGTCCTGCAGCCTCTGTGCATGTGCTGGAGCAGAGAGGGAGGAAATTTGCTCGTTCTTCCTGCATTTAGCGGAGCCGCCCCGGAGACGTCTGCCTGCGGCAGCACCGCGGGTTAGCGCCCGGTGCCGGGTGAGCTGCCCTGCCCGGCGGTGCGTCCCTGGGCACCCCTCTGCTGCACGGCCTTTCGGGGATACTGGGGCAGGGAGGGGGGAGCAGAGCTGTGCTAATCCACATCTGTTTCAAAGCAAAACCCAGCGTTCGATTGCATTTCCTGCCCGGTTGTATTCTGGGCAGTTGCATGTGTTGTAGTTGCACGCTGTGGAGACCGAGTACCCTTCGAGGCGTGTTGGACTGAGTTGCACTCTTCCCCTTTGTGCAGAGTTGCCGGTTTGTTAGCTGCAGATTAGAGACAAAAGCTTTTACAATTCGTTTTTTAATGGGAGAGAAGAGGAGTGACATTGTGACCCGCTTACAAATGTGGTTGAGATCGTCTGGATTTCAGCCCACACTGGGGAGAGTGAAGTCCTGTTTCCTGGGGATTAGTGCAGAAAATTACCCCTTGCTATCAGTTCCCACCATTTCACAAGCCCAAGTGAGCATGTTCTGGTATTCCCAGGTATTCAATCAGCGTACACCTTCCAGTGGTCCAGCTAAAAAAATTCCAGATAGCCTGGGGATCGTTTCAGAATCTGATGAAGCTGCGATTTCCTAAGTGCAGTATTTACAAGCCCTCCTGCTAGAGAAGTGGAGGAAGGAGCTTCTTTCCAAGAAAAATGTAGGCTGGGTAATCTGACATCACTCAGAGTCACATCACCCTACACCCACCAGAATTCAAAGATAGAATGGAAATGGCATAATCTGTTCTCACGGTAACACTAATAGTACTGCTCCCGCAGTTCATTGTGCACTGTCCCCACCCGCCATTGCCACAATTAACATTTCTTGCAGTGACTTTGAAAAGTGTTGCCATAACAAGGTTGCTGATCAGCAACTACAAAAATCTTAACGAGGTACCTAATGGAGCTTTTTGTTTCCATTATTTCTGCTTAATATATTCTGAAGAAGTCAGGAGGTTTTAACCTTGCCTTCAGCTGCAGTACTGTGGCATGTGTAATAGAATAGCACTTCGTTTGTACTGAAGCTAGTGTATACTAAAAGGGTTTGGAGACCCCTCTAATGTAGTCAGTCAAATTGGTGCCTGAAGCCAAAGAAAACGTATATCTGAACACATGTTTTCGGTCTTGAGCTAAAAAAAAAATGCACTTCATGCTGAATAGCCTTCTCTAAGTGCCGCATTTAATAAGCCATGTTGTGTTTTTACTGGAAAAGTATGCTTCTAGCCAAGCATTCTTTGCATTTTTCCCAGGATTTAGTCATAAAATCACTTTAGACATATTGCAAGTATGAAATGTGTGCACATCAGATAAAGGGCAGCAATTTTTGTTTTTCTGTAAAGCTCCATGGAAACATTTTTTTATCACCATCAAGTGCATTATCCCAAGAAGTCTGGCCCCTTTCTTTACCATTGGCATCTATCTGTGTAAAAAAACGCTGCACGACAGAGACCCTGCTAACAAACTGCTTGGGGATCGAACACACAGCACCACCTCCGTGAGTTTGGTGGCACCAGGGTCCGACGCAGTCTTAGACTCAGGTATCCAGCGCTAATAGCCAGCCAGCATGCAGATGTACATCTCCAATCCTGGCTGCCTAATTCTACATGCATAAAAAAGCAAGGAACCTGAAGACTTGCCGCACTATTTTAGGCATTATTATTTCAAGAAATGGTTTACGCAAGCGAGAAAAGCCTCTAGCACAGTCGGCAGCCTCGGCTCTTCAAGGCTGTTGCATCTCACAACACACTCTCGCAGCCCCCTCTGGCTGATGCTCGCAGCATCGTTGCTCTGCTCTGGAGCCAGCCTGAAAGTCCTGCTGATGGCTGGAAGAAAACCTTCCCGGGGGCGAGCGGGGCAGAGAGGAGTGAGATTCCTGGAGGGAACCTCTACGAAAGTCAGCAGCAGCGAGGTTTTAAAAGAACAAGTGTATGCGCGGTTTTATGTATTGGAATAGAGTGATCTAGCTATCAAACATATGTTCACACATACAGAGTATACAGAGTAATGTGTATATACCACCTCGACGAGCCAATCTGTGTTCTGAAGAGAAGAGATATTTAAAGCAGCTCTGCAAACTTTGTAGCATGGGGAGAGACTATCTGGGCTTGTCTCTGCAGGGATTTGCAGCAAAGCTGGTCCAATCTGCATTTCTTTGTGTATACAATTTCAGTATCTCTTCATGGGTAGCTATGTAAATGCTAAGAAGGAGGCACGTGGATGAGGACTATAGAGGAAGGGCAAAAGTCCAAGGGGGAAATAGGGTTACCCAGTCCAAAATCTAACTTGAACCCCATGAAGATGTCATGGAACAATGAAATGTGGAAGGAGGTCATTTAAAAGCCAGGGCCAGGAGAGCACTGTGAGCACTGAATCATCACCATCTCACATCTTTCTGCTTGCTACCCGTGGCAGGCAGCTGCCTGCCCGGTTTGAAGAGCTGGCAAGAGCCAGGAGAAAGGAAGGACTCTGCCACACTTGGCCTTTGCATGGAGAAGCAGAGTGGAGGTAGCAGGGGGACATCTACTTGTTTGGAGTTAAAAAGTCCTACTGTGTACCAGTTGTGGTGTACAGTGCTCATCACCTGCCCATACTTGGGGCAGTCATACTTTCTGACAGATGAGTAAAACTTCAGTGCTCTGTTATTCATTCTTAATCATCTTGGAGAAAGATTAGCTGATAGGTTTGGAGCCTTTTTCAACTAGCACATTTGTTGGTGAAATTTTTACTACAGTGCAATACATCAGGGTAAATTTTACAGATGTCTGTGGATCCAACTTCATATCACCTGGTTCAGGGGTCTGTGATAGGAAAGTCCACAAAATGTTGTTGAGTATGCAGGATTCATGCAGCATACAACAGAAATGTTGGTCCTGATCTGTTCCTTCTGCCCTGGGAGCACCCTGTGAAGGAGCTGCCTCTGTGTTTTTCAGCTGGCCTAGGGGACTGCCCCCCTCTACCCTTGTCTTCCTAGGAAAAAGCTGTTTTCTAAGCCTAGATCCCCTGAAACAGCCCTGAAGCACGGGCGGGGTGGGGGTGGGGGGGGCAGAAATGAGACATGTATCATCAGAGAGGAGGCTGGTTCACTTCAATCATTTCTGCTTCCTGGCATCCTCTCTGGGATGTGTCTGCTGGAGCCTTCTGAAGGAGGGCAACTCTCCAGGGAAGATCTCTTTCTGCTGGCCAGCCTATACCCATGGGAGCAAAGTACTGGCAGAAGTCAGAATAAGGTCTTGAAGGCAAACGTCACAGTTATAGTGAGAGTAGTTGGGTGTTCCTACATGGGATGATGTGCTGAAGATACAGTTGTGGGTTTGTGCGTGCTTCACCAGAGACATCATGCTGCATTCATTCTGGATCAGACAGGGCTGAGATTTCTTCCATTCTAAACAAATCTCTGAATCTCCTTACTAGCTGAGCATCTGAAATATTTGAGCGTTTTGCCTTTTTTTGACTAGTCGGCAAATTTTTGCTTGCATGCACTGTAGCAGCTTTCATAGAGAAGGAACTTTATTCCACTGCTGTCTTTCCAAACGCCCTTTTTTTTTATTGTACCTAATCAATCTTGCTGTGTTACTAAGAGCAACATCCCCGTTGGCCAGTCAAAAAGCTGGAAGTCTTACATGGCCTGGTGTGTAGCTGGGCACAAAGCTCCCTTTCATGGCTTCGGCTGCCTGCATTACCAGCCGTGCCGAGATCACAGTCCCGATAAAATGGTGTTGAAAGCACTGAGAGTTTCAGGCTTTGTGCTCTCTGCTGAAGGGATAATTTTAGAATGTTCTTCCCCTTGATAATAGTAATTTTACAGCAATGTAACTGTTGGATTTTAGAGTTAGATCAGTGTAAATGAAAGCAGAACAGATCATTTCTTCTGAGGCAAAGAACAAAACTCTTCACATCAGCAGTTATAAATGTATTAAAAAAATCCGAATGTGCAGACACACACAAAAATCTACATCCTCTTAAGGCAAGACTGTAAATAATTAATATAATAATCTGCTTACAAATTCAATCTTGGTATATTAAGTTAGTCAAGACATTACCGATTAGTCCTCTTTTTTTTATCTTGTTTTGCTTTCTATACGTCCATAAATACAGGTAGCTTCCACCTGCATGAGGGACAAGCAAGCATTTTTCCTTCTGGTTTGAGAGCTGCATTTTCAAAAGAATATCATACCATTCTTCCAGGTTTCCAAACATGTGTTTCTGTGGCTTTTTTTTTGTTGTTCTATTCAGATTCTTCAGTGTTTCCAAAAAAATAAAATGCGACACCTTGTATCCATATTCCTAGGGGCAATTTTTGCAGCTCTGCAAATAAAGTGCTTTAAGGCATCCTGCAAAGCGATTGTACTAAACAAATGTAGTAAATAATCCTGAAATTGCAATGCACCTCATTTACACTTGAATGGAATTACTTAAATGTGGGATGTCGCTGGTATAAGTGGCTCCAAGTAGCTGCTCGGTTTTGTGTTCGCTAATACAGGCAGCTTTATCACTTGCTTGTATAAAAAGCATGATGCTGAAAAGGATTCAAATCTCACTTGACTCTGCTGTTCTACGCGTGATTGAAGTTAGGGACCAAAATAAAGCTGGTCCAATACTCAAAGGTGCAGAACAACTAACTGCATCCTCTCTATGAGTAACAAGTAGATGCAGCTGCCTGGCACATCTGAAAATCAAGTATTTTTTCGGGTTCCTAAAAATGGATTTAGAAGCCTAACTTAAGTAGTCGATGATCACACAAAGTACATTTTTGGCAATGAACTGAGCAGGGACGCAGATGTACTCTGACATTTGTTCAAAGCTACCTGTAGGCCTTTCATGGAGTACTACAGGACAGAAAAGTCCTTTGTTAAAATGCTGAATTCACAGAGTTATGAAAATTCATCAGGGGATTTGAGGACCATCAGTACACAAAATCATTTTGTTTCTTGCAAACAGAGATCACAGGGTAGAATCCCCAAGTTCTGGTCATCGTTTTGCTTCTCCAAAATGTAGCAGTTGCTTCTTACAACCCTTTGGCATCCTGGCTTGCTTATCAGCGTCATCTTATCAGGGGAGTACAGACAGAACATGGCTACTACCAGCTGTAGTTTAGGTAAAGAAACCAGGTTGAATTTGGCCTCCTGTACCATGACCTGGATGCAGGATCTAAAATACCCTTGGCTGCAGTTTACTCTGTCTGTAAAGGCACAGCAATTTCTCAGTACTTGATTTTTTCTTTCCTAATTCCTAGGGTTTTTTCAGTAGATGAAGGTACAGTAATACAGTACCCAAAAATGTCCCTCTCATGGGCAATTCAATGAGCGCCTCGTCAGGCACTGTATGTCTTTGTATATGAGCTGTGGGAGTACCATTTTTGCCAGAAACAAGGTGAGCTAGCTGTCAAGCTGTCTTCACGATCTAGAGAGGTGTTAGATTGGGCAGTGCAATGGCAAAACCTTCTGCTGTCTTGGTGATGTCCACCTCATTCCCTGCTCCTGCCAGAGGCTTGCCTCGGGCTGTGGACTGTTCCATATGCATTAAGGCAAGAGCGCTGAGTCCTCCAAAAATTAAGTTTACTAGAGACCATTTATGTTTAAACAGAGAAGAGCAGTGACTCCTGCTTGCAGCTACTTGTCAGGCAGCCCTCTGAACTTGTGTTAGATTTATTGCACTTATCTGCGAGCAAACCCTATGCACCAGTGACAGCAGCATTTATGTGCCATTTGCACAGCAGTGAAGTATGAGACAACATGACACTTAAATTAGCATTCTGCTCATTGATAGGTAAGGACAGATGCTGTAGTGTGTAGTAAACCCTTCCTGCATCTGTTGCATTGTAGGATGCTGTGTGTAGTGTTGTGATACGGCTGAAGGACCTGTAAAGTCATACAAGATAAATTTGGTTAGTAGCATGGCTTAGCCCACCATTCCTTTGGGTGTGTGTCATGTTAGACAGTATTTCCAGAGGGAGACCAGCAGGCTTAGATCCAGTGGGTGCAGAGATGGACTTTGGGGATGACGCTGATTTTGGGGAAAAGGTCCCCTAGGGATTGTACAAGTCATCATGCACTTAGGAGATCACTGCTATCTCCTGTGTGTTCCTGAACAACAGAGCAGAAGTGCTCTTGGTCATGCAGGTGGACAGGTTCTCGAGCACCTACTGCCAGAGTATTGACATGGGTAAGTTATTCTGGTGGGGCTGACATTGACTTATTACCTTGTATTGTGGTGAAAGTCTTCTTGCTTCAGTGTTCCCAGAGGTAGTTCATACCTCCCTTGCTTTTTGTCCTTATTATGTCCCTTTTTGAAATTCATGCACACTTGTGCATTTGGGTTTAGACAGGGTAAAATGTCCTCAGATCATAGTTAGGTTGCAAGGAAAAAATAAACACAAAGTTGCATGCACAGCTTAATTTTAATTTTAAAAAAAGAGTTCAGAAGATCTGAGAGTAAAATTTAGCGCAGAATGTTTAGATTAAAAAAAATATATTCTTTGCTTGACTTGCCTTTGAGCATTTTGTTAAAAGTACTAAAAGAACTCTTTTAATGAAGCATAAAAATTGATTGTTTCTTGCCAGGAGGGATTGTCTTCAATCTTCAGATACTAAAGACTTCATGAGAACCACAAGAATAATATCTTCTTGAATCATTTACATTTTTCCCCTTTTTCAGGCTTATGTAACCATGCAGAAAATCTAATAATAAGTGTGCTATTAGTATCCAGTGTGGCACCTTCTGGAAAGTGAGGTGTCATGTTATTACAAATAATGGTGCAGAAATGTTGTAAATGTGGAGAGCTTCCGTATGTGCCTTATTTGAGTAATCTTTATCAAAAAAGATCTTGGGCTAATTGAATCAGTCTTTGCCTCTGATTTACTATTCTATTTTATTGTTTGAGGGAGGAACAGCCTGGCTGCTTGCTTTTGTTTCTGTGAAGTCTGGCATGCTATTAATGGTGTTGGAAGGAATAGGCTAGTAGCAGTATTGAGAAACCAGGTGTCTTGCGGTCTCTTATTTTTATATACATGCCCACCCCTTCTTTGTTCACCCACCCACAGGCTCTGGAGGTTTAAACCTGACCTACAAGCATCCTTTTCAGTTCTGATCTCATGTCCCTTGAACAGGGATTGTCAGCCTTGACAAACATTCTCAGAGGGAAGACTACCAGACTGATGTGCTTGTTTGCACAACCTTACTGCTGGTGAGTTCAAACTCAGCTTGGTTTCACAGTCCTTGCTAATGGGACTGTAGGCTTTGCTTGAATATGGGCAGGCTACTCAGCAGCAGGAAGCAACCTGCAGGGTCTTTTCTTCTATTGCAAGTGACTCTGTCTTTTCTCTTGCAAGCAGCTCTTTTTTTT